>BLSH010520904.1:48269-59445 GCA_018402905.1 Glandirana rugosa | reverse complement strand
TTTTTTAAAAAATATTTAAAGTTATTTCCCTGTCCCCATTTTTTTGTAGGGCACTTGCCCTACCCTTACCCCCATTTTACTTCCTTTTGCAGCCCTCTAGGGCTTTCCAGGACTTTGTTACAGCCATTTTTGTGCCTAAAAGTTCGGGTCCCCATTGATTTCAATGAGGTTCGTTGTCCGTGCGATCGTTCGGGTTCCGTCCGGACCCGGACTTTGTCACGAAGTTCGGACGGACCAGCAGCACCCGAACTTCCAGAGGTTCGCTCAACTCTACTCTTAACCCCACGGTAAACATACTTGAAGAAATTATCCCTCACATCAACCTTCCAGCCCGAATGAAACAACAATCGATAACCATAAACCAGCTCCTCTCAGACCAAAAAATAAAATCATACCAAGCAATAAAGGAAGACCTAGCTCCAACAGAAATACCATACTTCCTGTACCTCCAACTGGCAAGCGGCATCAACAAGAACCCACAAATTAGAGCTAAAATCCCCACTCAAATACACGCATTCATGACGCAAGCACAAGAGGGGACGAGGGGGACCTCGTTGATTTATAACACGCTACAAGAAAAAACAATATTCTACCATTCTCCCCCTTTCATTCATTGGGAAAGAGACCTGGGGAAAACATTCACAGGGGAAGACTGGCGCTCAGCATTAAAACATACTTACGCAGCAACTAAATGCTCAGCACTTTGGGAAATAGCACAAAATATATTTCAAAGGAGATATATGACACCAACCAAACTCGCCCATTTCCAGAAAACAACATCCCCCCTATGTTGGAGGAACTGCGGTGAGCGGGGATCACTCATGCACATCCTATGGGAATGTCCCAAACTAAAAAAATACTGGGAAGAAGCATTCCATACTTTATCACAAATCACGCGGCAAACGTTCAAACCTACCCCTGAACTAGCACTGGTCAACCTAGGCATAGACAAATTTCCAACAAACTATAGATCAATCGTCACACACGTTCTCCTAGTAACCAAATATCATATAACCAAAAAATGGAAAGACCCAGACCCCCCCAAATTTCCGAAGGGTAATAGAAACCACTCATACACACTCTCACTATGAAAGAATGATAGCAATAACTAATAACTCACTCAAAAATACGGAACGAGACTGGATGCCGTGGAACACCTGGTTCCTAAACCTACAAGTTAATTGAGTTGAACAATTCTACCTCTCAGTCGTAAGTGGAGACAATAGCAAGAGACAAATCCGAACATGCAGATACCAGCACAAGTTATCTATAAGCTATTCTAGCCTTAACAGCTTACACCTCCCTCTCTTCCCCCCCACCCTCTTACTCACCCCTACCCCAGTCCCCGCCTTTCCTCTCCCTCTCCCCCCCTTCCAGTCACATCTAATCCAACATGAAGAAAGGACCTAACACACTATACAAGGCCGGGAAGAAGCAGAATACACACATGTTAGAAATGTCAAGCGACATTAGTACAACAAGACTCCAACACTAAAACCCTCCCAGGGCACAGTTTAGTTCCCAACAGGGGTGCCCAGGAAGGGACCAACGACCAGAAGTTAGAGCTTGTACTGACCACCGGACCTTATCAAGTCGCTGTTACGATACCTACCACAAGCAACAAACAATTGTTTATGTGTTTGGCTTAGTTATGGCCACCTAACATTAGAAGGTTACTTTTCTTACATGGGTTTGTAAGTTAACTGTGATTCGCTTCTGTTATGATTTGCTCTTATAACCTAAATGTTATTAGCCTTAAGATGTAATTTGCAATTGTATACCTCTCAGTCGGGGAATGCCCCAAAGGCTGTGTTTTGTTACACCTTTTTCTATACTTCAATAAAAAACAATATAAAAAAAAAAAAAAAAACTGTGTGTATGTACATAAAATATCCTACATAAATTATCTAACAAGGACCAGTGGACTTAGAGCTGAACATGAACATACTCAGCCCAAGGACTTAAATGGCCTCAAATAATTTAGTTGTATCATTAATGACACTAGTGAGGTGTTCATTAAGCATAATCCAAGACACCTTTCGACTATACATAGACATAGAAACAGAAGACTTCTTCCAATACCTGGCTATGGTGAATTTAGCAGCTAGGAACATAAAAAAAAAGATCAATCTCGTAGGCACATGCATGGCAGTTCCCACATGGTGGCATGTCCAAGGACCTCCACTCCGGCCATCTAGCACTCGCTACAGCCTCCAGACTGCTCTGCCCCAGATTACTCCACCACCCACCTACCCAGGAAGGTCAAAGGAGTCGTCTGATTGTGGGGGATCAGTGAGAATGGATCTCTTCCATCAATTAGACCCTGGGCCAGCAACCATAGACATATCCAAGATGGTGCCCGCTACTCCACAAAGCACCGGGCCGAAGACAGAGGAGTCCATAGCCAACCAGGATGATACAGACGGCTTAACAACAACAGCTAACTGCTCCACAGTGAGTAACCCAATCCATGCCCTACAATCCCCTGCATCCACTGAATGCTTATTAGAGTGGACCCTGGATGAACTGCTCCTCACCCCCATGGAAGATGTAACTGCAAGCCCTGATGTGTTTGGGGTCTCTGCTTGGGCACACCCCAGGCGATTAGTCCTCCATGATGACCACCTTCTCCAAAATGTACTTTTTTTTAAACAGAAAAGTTTTATCAGTGAATAAAAGAGATCTAAACAGTCTTACATCAAACAGACAATATTGAGGAGTTCCCCTTCATGGGAGCTAAAAGATTTCACAAGTGCTTTTAGCTTGCCAGATACAAAACACACAAGTCATCTGTCCTGGGAAGCAGGTATTGAGTGAGGAAGGAATAAAATCTATGGGGGGGCAGGGTTGGGGGTTACCAGGGGGGGAAATAGAGGTCAATAGGAGACAAACAAGGGGAGGTAAAGGGGTGAAGAGTACCAGGGGCAAGGTAAGGACCGGGACCAACAAGGCCTCATTGCAAACATTTACGGCCATTGCTCTGTAGTTCAGGCCTTAGGAGCAGTAACCCATTACTATCTCTTCGGGGACTCCACCTTCCCTCGCATGGGGACATAAGGGTCTAAAGTATAAGTGGGATATCTGGGATGGGACATAAATGTGGTAGTTTAGGGTTACCCCATAGCAGAGAGTGGGGTGAGACAGTATCAACCGACCGAATGGAGGCCATAACTTGATCCCATACCCGTATTGTGGTTCTCACAGTAGTTGTCACCTGTGGGGTAGCCCTCACTCCTCTATAGACCATGTTCGTTAAGGCAGAGTAGGATCCCATAATAGTTGCCTCAAGGTTGACTGTGGGATTGGATCTAGTTTGAGCAAACCACAAGTGAACTCTATCCGGTACCGCTGCCCAGTAATATTTCCTAAAGCAAGGAAGTGACAGTCCTCCAGAATATTTCTGACAATATAAACACAACTCTGCTCTGCTTTTTCCAGGTAACTGCTTTCACTTTTCCCTGCAACACAAAAGCCAATCTTCCTGACTGAAAGTGTTTAGTCGGTAACCACTGACTAAACACTTCTCTGAAACACTGGGCTACATTGCATGACTGATATCAACTACTGACTTGTTAAGACTTTGAAACTGCTGTTTATGCTTGTTTAGGTTACACTTACTTTTATTATGGTGCTCTGGCCAAGATCAAACACCTATACTTATCTTGCAGTCTCCTACTGCTTAGCAATTTGTTTTAGGACAGAAACTATCCCACTTTCTCCATGTGCCTTTTGATTATCTCTAAATTGAATAATTGTTAACCTCCCCCAACCCCATCCCAGTATAAATTCAGTTGAACTCTTGGGATCTTGGGACGGCTGGCGAGGGACAGGTTGGCCACTGCTTTGTTAAAGTGCCACTGCGTGTTTAAGTGTTGGCACTTTCAAAACAGGTCTCTAACAACTTGACCACTGGGCACTTAAACCCCCTTCCTAACCAGACCAATTTTCAGCTTTCAGAGCTCTCATATTTTGAATGACAATTACTCAGTCATACTACACAGTACTCATATGAAATTTGTGTCCTTTTTTCACACAAATAGAGTTTTCTTTTGATGGTATTTAATCACCGCTGGGTTTTTTATTTTTTGCGCTATAAATGAAAAAAGACCGAAAATTTTGAAAAAAAATTGCATTTTTCTTTGTTTCTGTTATAAAATTTTGCAAATTAGTATTTTTTTTCATAAATTTTGGACAAAATCTGTATTGCTACTTATCTTTGGTAAAAATAACGCAAATTAGTGTATATTATTTGGTCTTTGTGAAAGTTAGAGAGTCTACAAGCTATGGTGCCATTCACTGAAAATTGATCACACCTGATGTACTGATGGCCTATCTCATTTCTTGAGACCCTAACAAGCCAGGGAAGTACAAATACCCCCCAAATGACCCATTTTTAGAAACTAGACAGTCCAGGGTACTGAGTAAGAGGCATGGTGAGTATTCTGAAGTTGTAATTTTTTTCCCAAAATTCTTTGCAAAATGAAGATTTTTATTTTTTATTTTTTTTCATAAAATTGTCATAACAGGTTATTTCTCACACACAGCATATGCATACCACAAATGACACCTCATACATATTCTGCTACTCCTCCTGAGTATGGAGATACCACATGTGTGAGACTTTTTCACAGCCTGGCCACATACAGAGGTTCAACATGGACGGAGCACCGTCAGGTGTTCTAGGAGCATAAATTACGCATTAAATTTATTGACTACTAGAGTTGAGCGAACCCAGACTGTAAAGCTTGGGTCCGTAACTGACTTTGGGGTGTCCGTGCCCCGAACCCGAACCTGGACATTTGCAAAAAAGTCCGGGTTCGGTATTCGGGTATTTTGTGCACCTTTTCTATAGCTGCAGGGCCGCCAATCAACAAGCGTTTTACTCAATGGAAATAAGAAATCCTGCGCTGAAAGGTCCTCTTGAGTGGCAAACAACCAAATGGATGAAAGTGAATGTACCGATGTGTGCAGCCCTCCTCGGACTGGGAAATCCGAAAATAACTAGAAAAAGACAAGAAAAAAAGGAAGGAGCATGCACCTAGTGCATTACCAAACAAAATTTATTAAAAATTACTGTCAAAGGAGGGTACTCACAAAAAGTCAGGAGTTGAGACGCGGTACACAGCTTGGGCAGGATAAGACAGGGTAAAAGCTGATGCGTTTCGGGGCGCACCCCCTTCCTCAGAGCTTTGCTACCCTGGACTGTCAGACCCGAAGATAAATATGTTACTGCACAGATGCCGCTGATTCAAATGATTAGCCACTAATCAAACAATTTTAATTGATCAATCAATTGGTCAATTAGGAGCCAATAATAGGGATGACCAATTGATGAAGACAATTTAGAAAATTTTTTTTTTACATTTTTTAATTTTTTTTTTTTAATCTTTAAACCTTGAGCACAGAACCAAGAGAAAAGATCACTAGTAATTCCATGCATATGAATACATATGTGTATATGAGATAAAAACTATCAAATATATAATATATAATACGTGGCATATTGGACCATAAAAGATGCAAATGCAAATGTGAATACGTCATTTACCTCCAGCACTAGTAGACCGCTGACACTGGAGGCAGGGCCGCCTGATGACAGGCCAGCATGCCCCCGATTGTCTCCACCCCAGGGAGAGATCGCCGTGGGGACAAAGGAAAAGGAAAGGGAGGGGAAAGTGGTGGCGGCACGCTGGGACTGGGCGGAAGTGTATACAGCGGCTGGAACCGGTCGTTCCGAGACATCACGTCCAACCGGAAGTGACGTGTTGGTGTACCCGAGGCGGCACTGTACATGAAACAAGTCCTAGGCGGACAAAGGTCTGACAACACCAGGGGAGCACAACCACAGTTTACAAACCCATACATGTAAACAGCTGTATACATTTCTGCTAATAGTAATTCCCTGATAAAATTAAATGAAATAAAAAGGTAAATACCTAATTGATACACAAATAAATAAATCTCTATGATCTATTGCAAACACTTGGATGTGCAAAAAAGTAAATTTTTTGAGTGATACGGATAAAAAATGACCCAAATTAGGACCATATATCAGGCTTTGCCTCACCTGGTCAGTTGATAGGGACTTAGGTTTATCCTGATATATGGTCCTAATTTGGGTCATTTTTTATCCATATCACTCAAAAAATTTACATTTTCCGTATTAATCTTATATTATTACTCTTATATTTATGGTTTCGTTTTCTTTTTTATTTCATTTAATTTTATCAGGGAATTACTATTAGCAGAAATGTGATTTCGCATTTGTAATAATATATTTTAATATTTTACATTTTATTCCAGCTGTTTACATGTATGGGTTTGTAAACTGTTGTTGTGCTCCCCTGGTGTTGTCAGACCTTTGTCCGCTTAGGACTTGTTTCTTGTACATTGCCACCTCGGGTACACCAACACGTCACTTCCGGTCGGACGTGACGTCTCGGAACGACCGATTCAAGCCGCTGTGTACACTTCCGCCCAGTTTTCAGCGTGCCACCACCGCTTTCCCCTCCCTTTCCTTTGTCCCCACGGCGATCTCTCCCTGGGGTGGAGACGATCGGGGGCACACTGGCCTGTCATCAGGCGGCCCAGCCTCCAGTCTACTAGTGCTGGAGGTAAATGACGTATTCACATTTGCATTCGTATGCATGGAATTACTAGTGATCTTTTCTCTTGGTTCTGTGCTCAAGGTTTAAAGATGTTTAAAAAACTTTCAAAAATTAAAAAAATGTTTTTTTCAAAATTGTCTTCATCAATTGGTCATCCCTATTATTGGCTCCTAATTGACCAATTGATTGATCAATTACAATTGTTTGATTAGTGGCTAATCATTTGAATCAGCGGCATCTGTGCAGTAACATATTTATCTTCGGGTCTGACAGTCCAGGGTAGCAAAGCTCTGAGGAAGGGGGTGCGCCCCTGAAACGTGTCAGCTTTTACCCTGTCATATCCTGCCCAAGCTGTGTACCACGTCTCAACTCCTGACTTTTTGTGAGTACCCTCCTTTGTCAGTAATTTTTAATAAATTTTGTTTGGTAATGCACTAGGTGCGTGTGCCTTCCTTTTTTTCTTGTCTTTTTCAAGCATTTTACTCATTTGCCCATAGAAGCCATCACAGCAATACCTACTAATGGCATGGCTGTGATAGGCTAGTGCATCATGTGACCCAGCCTCTATATGAGCTGGAGTCACGTATGCCGCGTGTCACATTGTCTCAGGCTAGTGTAGGGAGAGCATGCTGCCGGCGCTGTGAGGGACAGATTGCCGATCTAATATGATCTCATCCTGCATTACAGACAGATTCCTGGCGGTGCTGTGAGGGGAAAGCTTAGCATTCTAAAACGATCTGATACTGGACTAGGTAGAGTTTACTACTGCTGTGAGGAATAGATTACCGGTCTAAGGGGCGCATGCGCGGCTTCTGAAGATGGCGAACGCATAACTGCAGAGCTCCGGTCTCAGTCCGCTCTCCGAGACTCCTGCAACGCTTCCCGAGCAAACTTCAGCCACAGGGGTCGGCCCAGCAACATCCTCTTCACCCCAGGCACCCCATGGGTAAGATTGGGTGGCAAAAAAACATTGGCCAGCCGCCGTCAGACCCGCGGCCTCCCGCCATGCTCGAACGTTTCCTGACTAGGCCCGCATCCCCAACCTCGATTTCCCAGGGAGAATCGGCAGGGGAACCCGATACAGCAGAAAACCTCCCGTCCCAATCTCCCACAATCAGGAAAGAGTCAGAGCCACACAAGATGTTAACCCCAGAACTTTTAGATGAAAAACTGCAGGGTTTACTGCAGCAATTGACTCACACTATATCCCAAGCTGTTGGGAATCTTTCACAGGAACTCAGGGAAGGGCTGGAAGCATTAGGGGAACGGACGGACACTCTTGAAACCAAGCTGGATGATTTACTACAATATACACATGTGCTGGAGGAGGAAAATTCATCCCTTAAGCTTACAATCTCTCAGCTCCAGATCCAACAGGAGGATTTAGAGAACAGGGAACGCAGACAGAATCTGCGAATACGCTGAATCTCAGAAACTGTAGGTGATAATAATATCCGCTCCTACCTTTTGGGCCTATTTAACATTCTAACTCTGGAGGTGATAGACATAGACTGGCGTCTGGACAGGGCCCATCGCTCCCTGGCCCCCAAACCACCTACAGGGGCCAGGCCCAGAGATATAATTATACACTTTCATTTTTATGAGAGTAAGGAAGCCCTCACTTTGGCCACCCGCAACAAGTCCCAAATTGAATATAAAGGGGACAGGATTCCGATTTTCAGCGACCTTTCACCAATTACCCTGGCCAAATGCTGCAACCTGAGGCCCATCACTAGCCATCTCCAGACTCACCATGTATCCTACTTCTGGGGCTTCCCCTTCCGTCTAGTTGCCACCAAAGACAGAATCCAGCATGTCCTCTGGGATGTTCAGGAGGCTCACTCCTTTCTTAAGGGCCTAGGCCTTCCACCCATCCCCGAAGAGGATTTACCACCAGCTCCAATGACTCCTTGCCCTGTATCCATCCCATCCCAGATCTGAACCCCAGCCAAGTCAAAGTCTAAGAAATCTTTCAACACTCCACAACATCCACGTTCTTCTAGACAACCCCCCTGATGTACGACAAAATTGATGCTTGCTTCTTGGATAGTTTATGTCCTTTATCCCGCCAGACCTAATAGTTTGCAGAACTGGCTGGATCTTGAAGTCATTCCACCCACCCATGAGGTGACAACGTTCTTCTATACCAGTTTATGCACTAACTTTTCTTTCCCTTCTGGTTAACCTTCGGGTTTTTTTTTGTTCAGCGATATGCATTAACTGATTGTTTCTCCCCAGGGTTTGCTGGGCCGGGATGGGCTAGATCCCCTCCTGCCATGCTGTCTTTGGAGGCTTCGCATGTCCCCCTGTGAACACCAGGACTACGGTCCCGGTCACCTGAACGGTGAACACCATTCAGGTTTATGGTATTGTTATTGTTCTTTTCTAGGCCTTATTTTGAATGCAGCTAACAGTGACTCTTATGTTAATTTTCTCTATAAGAAAGATCATTGCACCCTATGTCTTTTATTTTTACTGACTCTATTGTTTTTGGGAATCCTTCCCACATTCACAGATAATATATGCCTTATTCACTACAGAGGGTATTGGAGCAGTCCCTCGGGCTCGCCTGGGGATGGTTCCAATGCACTGTCTTTACGCAGGCCTGTACATATGGCTCTGAGACTTGTTTCAATAAATGTAAAGGGCTTGAACTCAATCAGGAAATGTTGGTTAGCCCTGAAGGAGTTCAAGGGCTCTAAAGTAGATGTGTTACTTGTGCAGGAGACGCATTTTCGCCCAGGGGGATCCTTAAAATTTGCCGCTAATCATTTTCCTTCATTTTCCTTCTTCTTACGTATCATCAGATCCCACAAGAAGAGCAGGGGTGGCGCTCCTGTCCACTATGGATTAAATTATCCTTTTTAGATCCCCACGGATGATATGTAATCCTATCATGTGAATATAGTGACCATTATGAATGTATATGCCCAGAATGTCGGTCAAATATCCTTTCTGTCTGGAGCTCTTGAAAACGTCCAACGATATTCTCAGGCATATACAATTGTAGGAGGAGACTTTAATGTGGTTAGCTCCCCAACCAAAGATAGATTAACATTATTCCACACTCCTTCCCCTGCCCACGCCCAGACTTTATCTACCTCTTTTAGCAGACTACTTCTTATCAACCGCCTTCTAGACTCCTGGCGCATCAAACACCCTATAGGCAAACAATATACTTTTTATTCACCAGTACACAAAACATACTCGAGATTGGATCATTTTCTCATCCCAGCACCCTTACTGACCAGAGTGGTCTCAGCGGAGATAGGCCCAATCTCCTGGTCAGACCATTCCCCTATCTTTTTAGACCTTATTCTCTCTAACCCCACCCCAAAAAACTTGCCATTGGCGCTTGAACGAATCCCTCTTACACTCAGACCACACCAGAGAGCTACTCTCTAAAGAGTTGCGGGAATTCTTCCAACTCAATCAGGGTTCGGTCTCGGAGGTGTCCACCTTGTGGGAGGCCCATAAGGCTTTCTTTAGGGGACAATGCATATCATTGGGCTCCAGACTTAAAAGGAACCGGAATTCCCAGAAAGCCAACCTACTACATAAACTCAACCTTATGGAGGGGTCCCTCCTCCGCTCTCCTACGGTGGCTCGTCTCCGAGAGGTGACCTCTCTACATGAACAACTAAAAGCATTAGATCAGAACCAAAGTTCTATGAATTTTCGAACAGACCCCACCGAATGTTGGTGCATAAACTTAAACCGTTCCCCTATCACTCCTTTCCAGAATACCTTATGGGTCCCGAGGGCAAGCCCACGTTCTGCCCACGCTCCATGACCCACATATTTGAAACCTTCTATCGCAAACTTTATAACTTCCTGACCCCGCAAAAATGCTTTAACTTTCCCAAACCGCGTTTGACAAGTTCTTTGATAAGCTTACTCTTCCTAAATTATCCTCCACCAATCTTGTCTTGCTTAATGATCCCATCTCTCCAGAGGAAATATCCCAAGTTCTCAAAACTTTGCCTTCTCAAAAATCCCCAGGCCCTGACGGTCTTCCCTATCTCTATTACAAAAGCTTAGCCCCTGTTCTAACTCCTTATATGACAGCCCTGTTTAATTCACTTATGAAAGGTACAATACCCCAACCCCAATTTCTGCATTTCTATATCACTGTAATTCCAAAACGGGGCAATGACCCCTCCATCCCAGATAATTATAGACCCATTGCTCTTTTTAACTCTGATTACAAGATTTTTACAAAAATTTTAGCCAATCGCCTAGCCTAACTGATCCCTATGTTGATAAACCAAGATCAGGTGGTTAGTCTCAATTTTTCTCGTTACCCAGATATTAATAGACCCTACCTCCCCAGTAACGGGGCAAAACCTTAATGTCACTATATCTTTACGTCTTTAACCCCAACCCCATAACATGGAAAGTATTCACTTAATTTGTCCCGACAGTATATTCCTCAATCTTGTCCCCGATTCGAAAACATTATCTCTATCCCTTCTGGCAGTCCCGGACCCCTAAAAACTCTTCCGTTTCAAAACTCTTGAACCCTATAAAGGAGACCTCTCTACCCTAGTAATTCGTTCTGTTCTAAC
>BLSH010520638.1:40381-51489 GCA_018402905.1 Glandirana rugosa | reverse complement strand
CAGGTTTGCAACCTTCTGGAGGACGAGCTTGCCAGGTTTGCAACCTTCTGGAGGACGAGCTTGCCAGGTTTGCAACCTTCTGGAGGACGAGCTTGCCAGGTTTGCAACCTTCTGGAGGACGAGCTTGCCAGGTTTGCAACCTTCTGGAGGACGAGCTTGCCAAGTTTGCAACCTTCTGGAGGACGAGCTTGCCAGGTTTGCAACCTTCTGGAGGACGAGCTTGCCAGGTTGGCCCCCTTCTGGAGGAGGAGATTGCCAGGTTGGTGCCCTTTTGGAGGAGGGCCTTGCCATGTTTACCAATTAGGGAATGTTGTCCATGTCGCCTGCCCCTCATATTCAGTGCTTTGGGACATTCCATGTACAGGGGTAGTAATTTCCTCCTCTGTGTCCTGTGATGTACAATTAAGAAATTAAAATCTTGGGCTTACTTGTAAATTCCTTTTTTCATGGAGTCCATCACAGGACCTAGAGATCCCACCATCCCTGTGTGGTTCCTCATTGCTTGCTACAAAGCTGAGCCTTAGATGAGCTGGGTGCTATTATACATGGCGGGGGCTCCTCATCTATATCCTGTGATCTATTCCCAGGAAAAGTTTTTACAGGTCAACCAAAAATCCTAATTTTCTTGGAGTCCACTGAGGGACACCGGTCCCCTCTGCTGCACTTCTCACTCTCTTGGTACTGCTTGCTACAAACGCAGGCATGCTGGGTAGAGGAGAGGCTACACAATACAGGGGCTGGCTGCTGTGTGCCAATGTCCAACCTTCCTGTAGGTGGCAGTATAACCCAACTGTATCCTGAAGTCTTGTGTCCCTCAATGGACTCCCAGAACAGGAATCTACAGGAGGTAGACACACCAGAAGGCGGATCCTTATTATTAAAGTGTCAGTTGTTTTTTAAATGAGATTTAGAAATTCCAGCCACATGACCATCTTCTTGACTTGAGCTGATAGTGGAGGGGGATGGGAGCCGGCTGGCATTGGCATGGGCCTGGTGCTGAGCATTTTGGTGGGCCTGCGATTTACATATCAGTCGTGTGTGCACGGGCAGGGCAGCATCAGTGACTCACTGGGCTGGGCCTATCTTAAAGTAGGGGCCTGGAGCTGCAGCTCCAATAGCCACTATGTTAATCTGGCCCTGCCAGCTGGTTGGAGATCTTCATGCAGCTCCACCTACACTCGACTTGTCTTCTCTTTCAGACGGGAACCATCGAGGAGAAGATCTTCCAGCGTCAGGCACACAAGAAAGCTTTGAGTAGCTGCGTGGTGGACGAGGAGCAGGACGTGGAGAGACATTTCTCTGTGGGAGAACTGAAGGAACTCTTCACACTGAATGAGGACACGACGAGCGACACGCATGACAAGTGAGTCCGGGGTCGCTCTTTACTCCATATAGCTGGAGACGGGGGTGGGTCACTGTGCCCTTCATTTAGAGAGGGGGGTTGGGATTTTGCTGGGTTGTACCTGTGTGTTTCCATGATGGGTCATATCCCCCCCTCTGGCCATCTTGGTAGTTGGAGAAGTATGGAGGTCACCATCGCTAAGCTGCTGCAATGCTGGTTTCCTGACTATTGGGTCGATCCTCATACAGCCATTGAAGTCTGAACCGTTTGTCTTTCTTTATGGGTCAATGCCTCAGAAAGCCAGAGGATGAGCGTGGCAGCCAGATAATCAGCATTTCCAACAGGTCAGCACTGGCGGCCAGGACAGGTTCTACTTAATTGGGAAGATGGTTATTAGTGGGGTTTAAGTCTTCGTATATTTGGTGTTCTCAGTGTTTCTTTTTCTGATTGGTTGATGCAGGTTCCGGTGTCGCCGCTGTGTGAACGGACGCCAGGTACGGCCGCCCCCCGATGGCACGGACTGCACCTCAGACTTATCTCAGTGGAATCACTGCGCAGACAAGCGTGGCCTGCAGGATACCGTCCTGGTGGCGGCATGGGACGCTGCCGTGACATTCACATTTCACCAACGCTCACATGAGCAGAGGGGGGTGGTATAGCACTGCCGGGGACTGGAGGAAGAGATCCGGGGTGCCTCCTGCTGGGGACTCGAGGGGCGAGATCCGGGGTGCCTCCTGCTGGGGACTCGAGGGGCGATATCCGGGGTGCCTCCTGCTGGGGACTGGAGCGGTGAGATCCGGGGTGCCTCCTGCTGGGGACTGGAGGGGCGAGATCCGGGGTGCCTCCTGCTGGGGGGCGAGATCCGGGGTGCCTCTTTCTGGGGACTGGAGGGGCGAGATCCGGGGTGCATCTTGCTGGGGATTGGAGGGGCAAGACCTGGGGTGCCTCCTGCTGGGGTTTGGAGGGGCGAGATCTGGGATGTCTCGGGGTCCTTCTGGAATCCAAAAATGTTTGCGCGTCATGGAGTAATGACTGCGGATCAGTGGACGGGAGTGTAGAGCGCCACGATCTAGTGCCACCTGCTGGACACAGCTGAGAAATGTCACCGATGTTCTGCTGCCACCTGCTGGACACAGCCCAGAGATGCCACCAGGGTCAGCGCTGGTCGCTGCTCTGAGAATCTGAAGTCCTGACGCCAGGCGGTCTGTCCGTGGCCCGAGGACACCATGTGGTTACCTTAGACTTTATTTATCGATATTCCATTCTTGTATGAGACACAAAGGGGGATGAAGGGAAATAGGCTGCTGACTGCACAGGAAGTTTCCCTTCGCTTTAGTGAATGGGTGACGGAAACTCTGCTGACTTTCATCATCCAACTATATGGATTGGGTGCTCTTTGTTTAGTGAATTTTCACCTCCGGGGGAGATTCCCCTTCAAAGTCAGCAGCCTATTTGCCTTAAATCCACCCCCTAAGGTGTCCGCCCTCAGGGGAAGGGCGCAGGAATCCAAAATGTTTGGTTTACGTTTGGAAATGTTTCATCTTCCTATGGAAGGTTTTCTGTATAATAATCTGAATAGTAAAAAATAAAAAAACTAATTCCAATGTGTGTTTGTGCTTAAAGTGAACCTGTCATTGCATAGATTTTTTTATGTTGCATGCGGCATGCTCAGTGATGTGTCAGTGAGACCCGTCCAGGTATTTATTTCCTCTCACAGAGATAACAGGACTCCCCCTAACTTTCATTTCTCTCCAGAAGGACATCCCCATCTGTGGTCACCATCTACTTCCTGGACTGAAATGTTGGTCTCAGAGATCTGAGCCGGCCTCTATCTCGCAGGTTCTGTGTTTCTTCAGCTTAGCATTGGAGGCCACACCTGGACCCTACTGGATTGGACGTGCAGGGATAGCTTTCCAGACCCGAGTGTACTGGTAGTAAGCAGTGGTGCACTTTCTGGCTCCAGAGCCGTAACACAACCCCGGGTCTGACCTCGTCTCTGAGGACTCACCATGACGCGGCCCTGGGTCTGATCCCATCCCTGAAGACTCCCTGTGACACAGCCCCGGGTCTGACCTCGTCTCTGAAGACTCGCTGTGACAAAGCCCCAAGTCTGACCCCCTTCCCTACTGGATTGGACGTGCAGCGATAGCAAGCAGTGGTGCACTTTCTGGGTCCAGAGCCGTAACACAACCCCGGGTCTGACCTCGTCTCTGAAGACTCACCGTGACACAGCCCTGGGTCTGACCTCGTCTCTGAAGACTCGCTGTGACAGCCCCAGGTCTGACCCCATCTCTGAAGACTCGCTGTGACAAAGCCCCAAATCTGACCCCCTTCTATGAAGACTCGCCGTGACACGGCCCCAGGTCTGACCCCCGTCTCTGAAGACTCGCTGTGACACAGCCCTGGGTCTGACCTCTTCTCTGAAGACTCGCTGTGACACAGCCCTGGGTCTGACCTCGTCTCTGAAGACTCGCTGTGACACAGCCCTGGGTCTGACCCCATCTCTGAAGACTCGCTGTGACACAGCCCTGGGTCTGACCCCCGTCTCTGAAGACTCGCTGTGACACAGCCCTGGGTCTGACCTCGTCTCTGAAGACTCGCTGTGACACAGCCCTGGGTCTGACCTCGTCTCTGAAGACTCGCTGTGACACAGTCCTGGGTCTGACCCCATCTCTGAAGACTCGCTGTGACACAGCCCTGGGTCTGACCCCATCTCTGAAGACTCGCTGTGACACAGCCCTGGGTCTGACCCCGTCTCTGAAGACTCGCTGTGACACAGCCCTGGGTCTGACCTCGTCTCTGAAGACTCGCTGTGACACAGCCCTGGGTCTGACCTCGTCTCTGAAGACTCGCTGTGACACAGCCCTGGGTCTGACCCCGTCTCTGAAGACTCGCTGTGACACAGCCCTGGGTCTGACCTCGTCTCTGAAGACTCGCTGTGACAAAGCCCCAAGTCTGACCTCGTCTCTGAAGACTCACCGTGACACAGCCCCGGGTCTGACCTCGTCTCTGAAGACTCACTGTGACACAGTCCTGGGTTTGACCTCGTCTCTGAAGACTCGCTGTGACACAGCCCTGGGTCTGACCTCGTCTCTGAAGGCTCGCTGTGACACAGCCCTGGGTCTGACCTCGTCTGAAGAATCGCCGTGACACAGCCCTGGGTCTGACCTCGTCTCTGAAGACTCACCGTGACACAGCCCCAAGTCTGACCCCCTTCTCTGCAGACTCGCCGTGACACAGCCCCGGGTCTGACCCCGTCTCTGAAGACTCGTCGTGAGACAGCCCCAGGTCTGACCCCATCTCTGAAGACTCTCTGTGACAAAGCCCCAAATCTGACCCCCTTCTATGAAGACTCGCCGTGACACGGCCCCAGGTCTGACCCCCGTCTCTGAAGACTCGCTGTGACACAGCCCTGGGTCTGACCTCGTCTCTGAAGACTCGCTGTGACACGGCCCCAGGTCTGACCCCCGTCTCTGAAGACTCGCTGTGACACAGCCCTGGGTCTGACCTCGTCTCTGAAGACTCGCTGTGACACAGCCCTGGGTCTGACCCCCGTCTCTGAAGACTCGCTGTGACACAGCCCTGGGTCTGACCTCGTCTCTGAAGACTCGCTGTGACACAGCCCTGGGTCTGACCTCGTCTCTGAAGACTCGCTGTGACACAGCCCTGGGTCTGACCTCGTCTCTGAAGACTCACCGTGACACAGCCCCAAGTCTGACCCCCTTCTCTGCAGACTCGCCGTGACACAGCCCCGGGTCTGACCCCGTCTCTGAAGACTCGTCGTGAGACAGCCCCAGGTCTGACCCCGTCTCTGAAGACTCACCGTGACAAAGCCCCAAGTCTGACCCCCTTCTCTGAAGACTCACCTGATTTGGGCTGCTCAGGTGTGTCAGTGATTGAGGCCTTGCATTGTACTTTGGGCCTAGCTGCATTACCTTTTACGTGGTCGCTACATGTCTGCACAAAAACACATGATAGTCCTGCAGCGGTGACCCCACCTACTCACTCCTAGCAGGTTTGATTGTTTCTACCTGGTATCCTGTGAAGAACCTGGCTGTTGTAATACAGAGCTCATAACCCTTTTATAGTCATAGGGTCCACTTCATCAGAAGTTTCCTTGGCTCCCCAACTTTGTCCTCAGGGACCTCCATGCAGGAGGCTCAACTCTTTGCACACATTGATCACAAAGAGACTCCTTGCTCTCTAGCGCCATCCCACACAGAGTCTCTCTCACCCTCCAGAGACCTTAGATCAGGCCAGACCACCAGTCCTGGTGACCATTTCTGAGTCATATTCAGCATCCTGCCGTCAGTCCTGATTTACATTGGATTGCGCCTGATCTCATTGGTGCAGTACGTTCATCCAGCAATTGGAGGATCAGCCTCCTGGCTCCAGCTCTGTGTCTTTAGGACAGCTGCAAATACCTTCTCTTTACATCCAATATTTGAGGCATTCCTCTATATAGATTGGAAGGGTCCTTAGGGGACCCGGGCCTTGCCTGAGAGCACACTGGAATTGTTCACTCTTGGAGGGAACCCATTAGATGGTGGACTGCTCCAACTATTGGTCAACCAGTGTACCACCTAAGTAAGAAGACCACCAAGCAGGTGAAAGGTTTGCCTACGATAAAATATTTAACTGACAGAACCCTCCTGAAATCCCAGTCTGAGCTATTGGTTGAACTAGATGGACTTGTCTTTTTTCAGCCAGACTAGCTATGATCTAGTTCAGGGTTTTCAACTAGGGTTCCTCCAGAGGTTGCTAGGGGTTCCTTGAGCAATGGTCAATTTCTACCTCTCAGATCAATTCCCAATGACACCATTGATCTTTTTAGCCATCTGTAGGGGGTAATTCTTCCCAATGACCACAAGTGTAAGGAGCATTCTTCCCATTGACCACAAGTGTGAGGAACACTCTTCCCATTGACCACAAGTGTGAGGAACACTCTTCCTATTGACCACAAGTGTGAGGAACACTCTTCCCAATGACCACAAGTGTAAGGAGCATTCTTCCCAATGACCACAAGTGTGAGGAACACTTTTCCCAATGACCACAAGTGTAAGGAGCATTCTTCCCAATGACCACAAGTGTGAGGAGCGTTCTTCCCAATGACCACAAGTGTGAGGAACACTCTTCCCAATTACCACAAGTGTGAGGAGCATTCTTCCCAATGACCACAAGTGTAAGGAGCATTCTTCCCAATGACCACAAGTGTGAGGAGCATTCTTCCCAATGACCACAAGTGTAAGGAGCATTCTTCCCATTGACCATCACACTAATGTATCATGAGTTGTAGATTTTTAATTTTTAGCAGGGGTTCCCCGAGACCGGAGAATTATTTCAAGGGTTCCTCGGTGTTGAAAAGGTTGATCTAGTTGGTTCTGCTCGCTGTATCGACAGTGACCAAAACCTGCCAAACAGTCATTGTGGGTTGGTTCCCTCAGAGGGATCTCTCCAAAGCTGGGGTGGGTTCTCCCATCATAGAACGCATGAAAGGAATGGTTGGAGCTTTCTGCTTGAGTTGCAATGGCTTGTTCCATGTTCTGCATGGGTCAGATGTCTGTACAGATGTGCCGGGCTCTGTGGTTCCACTTGCTGGAGTAACCATATCCCCGGGAATGCAGGCTGATCTCACAGGTCAAGGTGGGGTCCCTCAATATGAAAGTAGCTGAGTATCCCTTGGGTAGAAGTGGAAGTTCCTTCTGCAACCGCTTAAAGCGGAGTTCCACCCAGAAACATTTTTTTTTTGGCATCCACTCTTTTAATAGTAAATAGATGTAGCCTTTTGTTTCCTTACTTTCACACCGCCTAGTAATTCCGTGTATTTTTTACTCACAATTTCGTTTCTCTCACTGCTGGACTTTTTTCCATTTTAGGTGAGGGCATCTGTAGCCCACCCTGGGTCTTCTGGCATCTCTTCCTGAAAGAAATGCATGTTGGGTAACCATCATGCACTTCTCTATCTCGGTCCGCCTTAAATCGCATCATTCCCTGTCTGGAAATAACACGATTTTACAGTACAGGGAAGCCCACTGACTTCTGGGAAAGGATGAGTCACATCTCCCAGGAGGCCGGGCGAAGCAGGAAGTGAGAAGAGCCTCGGACCTAAAAGAGGCAGATTACAGAGACCACCTAGCAACAAGCGACTTGGGGTGAGTATAAAATGTTTTTTTTTTTCCTTCAAAAGGCAAATCTTTATAGGCAAAGGACTCGAATGATGTAAAAAAAAAAATTTCTGGGTGGAACTCCGCTTTAAGTCACTGGAACCCTGCACTAAATGATGCTGAGCATGTTGACCCCTAAGGGGTAGACAGGACTTGCATGATTATCTTTTGAAGACCCCAGACTCCCTTAGGGGGTATCAAGAGAGAATAATTGGCCTATTTTTTTATTCTCTGTATCCCCCTTCTCACCTCTCTTGGGCTATGGCCTAGTGCTTCATTCACGCCTACCCTTGAGATGTTGTCTCTTTCTTTCATAACCTCAATGCCCTAGGATCAAACCCCTGAATTCTCTAGTGGGCTCACATGTCTGCTCCTACCCTTGTGGGTTGTGATGTATTATACTGGACATTCCATACAACCTTCCTTGGTCATGGGGTAGTGATGACAGCCCTTTGGCCTTCCCATGGGGACTGGCTGGTTGTGTTCCTGGACCCATCCTTTGTGTTTTCTTTATTGTGTCCTTGTCCCTCCCTGGCATTATCCTCAGTGTTTTGTTCAGGTTGTGCCTTCCCCATTGTGAATGTATTGGCCCACCTGTTGTAGGTTCTGCTGGTTTAGGATCGATCTTTATTCCTTGTGTAGTTATTCCCTTCTGGTGGTGACCCTTTCCATCCCGGTCTTGGGGCATCAGCTTGATCCTCCGTGCTCTGCCCTCGGTCAGGCGATAGGTTCCCCCTATCTGGTAGGAGATCCCACCTCATCTTTTCCTATTTGGGTGTTGGCCCCCCATTTTCCTAGTGGGGTTTTTTGGTGTTGTCCACGCCTCAGTTAGGCTTCTTTTTGGATGACCCAACAGTATCTGAATTCCTGTGCCCCTCATTGGAGAGCAAACACAGGATTTTTGTACTTGCAATAAAAATCTTTTCTTGGAGTTCATGGAGAGGCGCGGGTCCCTTCCTCCGTGTTTCCCTCTCAGCCCCCTGCTTTACCACAACACTGGGGCCCGCTGAGTACAGGAGTGTCAGGGTGAGGCTGGGGGTGGTATTTGTATGCTTGTGTCCAGGCCTCCTGTAGGTGGCAGTATAACCTGGGTATAAATACAATTCTGTCTCTCAAACTCCAGGAAATGAATTCATGGGAAGTAAAAAAAAAAAAAAGTCCCATTTTCTAGCACTGAAGGAAGCCAGAAGCAGCATTTTCCCCAGAATGGTATTTTAGCTCTTCCCATTATATTGATCTTTCCCAACATCACCATAGTAACACAAGCAGTTCATTCTCTTGGCTGCGAAGAGATTTAACTATATATATTTTTATTTGTACCCGTGGTGACAGCGCGTAGTTCAGACTCTCTCATTGGTTGGATAGTCCCGGCCTCAATCTGCCATACACGGGCTGTCTCTGGCACCTTCCTCCCCCAATAAAAAAACTCCTCAGCACTTAATTTACAATCAACTTTATTCCAGAATTATTACAATTTTTACAATAACATTTCAGAAAGATTAAAAAAAAAAAAAAAAACTATTTACATTGGCATAGAAAGAAACGGAGCGCTTCCACCCCAAGACTGCTGACAACAACAATCCGCGGAAAAGTTGGTGAACATTTCCCGGGGAAGATCATTCCTGAGTGAAGGAAGAAGAGTGCTGCATCTACAGAATCGTTTGTGTCTCATCGGCTTTCCTCTCCATTCCCAGCGGCCTGGAGTGTCATGTGGTCTATGCTGCCCTCTAGTGCCTGTGTCCTTGGCACACAATGCTGCCCCCTGCAGGGGAAGTACACTATCTGCTCTCCATCTATTACATGGAATAAACAGTGCTAAGAACCTAAAGTGGACCTGCTACCCTCTAGTGGTCATGTCCCTGTACTGCAGAGATAATAGGGTGTCCTGGCCAGGCACTGCTGCCCTCTAGTGGCCATATCCCTGTACTACAGAGATAATAGGGTGTCCTTGGCAGGGACTGCCACCCTCTAGTGTCCAGGTCCCTGTACTGCAGAGATAATGGGGTGTCCTTGGCAGGGACTGCCACCCTCTAGTGTCCAGGTCCCTGTACTGCAGAGGTAATGGGGTGTCCTTGGCAGGGACTGCCACCCTCTAGTATCCAGGTCCCTGTACTGCAGAGGTAATGGGGTGTCCTTGGCAGGGACTGCCACCCTCTAGTGTCCAGGTCCCTGTACTGCAGAGGTAATGGGGTGTCCTTGGCAGGGACTGCCACCCTCTAGTGTCCAGGTCCCTGTACTACAGAGATAATAGGGTGTCCTCGGCAGGGACTGCCACCCTCTAGGGTCCAGGTCCCTGTACTGCAGAGGTAATGGGGTGTCCTTGGCAGGGACTGCCACCCTCTAGTGTCCAGGTCCCTGTACTACAGAGATAATAGGGTGTCCTTGGAAGGGACTGCCACCCTCTAGTGTCCAGGTCCCTGTACTGCAGAGATAATCGGGTGTCCTTGGCAGGCGCTGCCACCCTCTAGTGTCCAGGTCCCTATACTTCAGAGGTAATGGGGTGTCCTTGGTATACAATGCTGCCCCCTGCAGGGGAATACACTACCTGCTCTCCATCTATTACATGGAATAAAGGGTGCCAAGAACATAAAGTGGATCTGTCTCAGGAGATAGAAACTTCCTTGCTGGGCTTTCTGAATTCAATACGTCTGTAAGGCAGAATTCTGAATCTCTCTCAGGGACTGGGGAATACAGCGAAGCCAGAGGATCAGTAAGGCAGCCAGTTAAGCAGCATTTTTAGGACAGATCAGCTATGGAAGTCTATGTACTTCTATAATAAGATGCCCAAAATGAGACACTGTGTGCTGGCTGGGTAACCCCCCCCCCCCCAATGGCCGACCATCGTCGGGGGAAGGCACTGTCGGCCATGCTGGATTATTGCAGGTAAATAAATGCTGCTCCCCCAGATTACTTGTCTGCCGACAGGAACGACACCCTCCCCTCCCCTCCCCCATGAAAACACAAATCTTTGCAGACAGGATCTCTCACCGCTGACAGTCCTCAGCATCTCTGAGCACTTTTGCTGCAGAGTGACAGCAGAGACATCTCACCCCCCCTTCCAATCTACACCCCCTCCAAGTCTAAGGCTGCCTGTGACAACAATGATACCAGGTGACAACGGCAGGAGACTGACACACGGCACATCATGTTCTGCCCTACAGCATTGTGAGCCGGGCTCCCTCCGCTGGTCACTCTGTGAATTGCAGTCATGCTCCCTCCGGTGGTCACTCTGTGGATTGCACAGTCATGGTTGCAGATTTTTGGCATCAGTGGAAGATCATAGAAGAGCACATATGGAGATAGAGAAGGCGGTACCCAGACCAGCCCCGCCCACCCTGGGAAGTCCGTTAGGAGACATGCATAAGTGAAGTCCGGGGTGTTCAGAGGCCGCGGTGTGACGTACAGAGCATGCACAGCACGTTCCGCCATCTATACAATACGCAGGTCACATGACGCTGACATGGTCAGCGAAGGCGTGTGAGGGGTCCCAGCTGTCCTTCACCACGCAACAAATTCTCTCCAGAGTGCTCAGGGCATTGTGGGTAGTGATGGGGTCCATGTCCAAGCCGTTCGGTGACTACGGTTTTTAGACGTTGGTACTG
>BLSH010520611.1:198698-211920 GCA_018402905.1 Glandirana rugosa | reverse complement strand
GCCCACTAGGAGACATCAGGTCGCCACTTCACCTGTCAGGGGATTTGAAATACTGGCGGCTTAATCTCATAAAGGTACGTATAGTAGGCATGCTAATTTGTCGGTGCTGTCGCATGGACAGCACCGACCAATCAGAACCTGCCTAGCCTGTCCTGCCAGCGGGGGTGAAGAGCATGCTGTGGGGATTTCAAATCCCCGAACCGGTGAAGCGACGATCCGATTTCTCCTAGTGGGTGATCTCCGACCTCGGGTACAGCGGGACCGGGGTGGGGTCCAGTGTAAGTTCACCGTACAGATTTTCTGTAAAGGTGAACTTGCACTTTAACTAGTTCCACACCGCACGACGTATATTTACTGCGGCGGTGTGGACGCTTTGCGCAAATCACCGTAAATAAGCGATCTGCGGGTGGCCGCTAGGGGGCGCACGCACGCCCGCCATGCTCCTGAGGAGTGTGCCCGCGGCTCGGGCGGACCCGATGTCCGACGACGAGCCTCGATGAGCGGCCACAGCTAAAGAACTGTGAACCGCTGATGTAAACACGGCGCTTCCCAGCTCTGTTAATGGGAGCATAGGAGATCTACTGATCCCTGTCACTGGGATCAGTTAGATCTCTTATGCCCATGGTAGCCCAGCCCCCCCACAGTTAGAACACGCCCAGGGAACACAGTTAACCCCTAGATCTCCCCCTTCAGGTTAACCCCTTCACTGCCAGTGACATTTACACAGTAATCAGTGGATATTTAAATTTCTGATTGCTGTATAAATGTCATTGGTCCCAAAAAAGTGTCACAAATCACCGCCATTACTAGTAAAAAATAAAAACCCCAGAAATTAATTCTCATCATCCGTAAACGCGGCCACTTTTGCGCAAAACAATCAATAAACGGCGATTACGATTTTTTTTTTTTTTTTTTTACCAAAAATATGAGGAATATAAATCGGTCAAAACCGATGAAAACAAATGTTTTTTTATATTTTTTGTTTTGGATTTGTATTTTAGCAAAAAGTAAGAAACTCTTTTTTTGCAAAATTGTCGCTCTTATTTTGTTCATAGCGGTGATCAGAAATGACGCAGAGGTGATCAAATACCTCCAAAAGAAAGCTCTATTTATGGGAAAAAAGACGCAAATTTCATTTGGGTACAACGTCGCACGACCACGCAATTGTCAGTTAAAGCGACGCAGTGCCGAATTGCAAAAAGTGCTCTGGTCCTAAAGTGGGAAATCCTTCAGGGGCTGAAGTGGTTAATGATGCTTTCAAAGGTAGAGGATGGATTTCTCCATAAAGTGGACATTTCATCCCTTATTTATTATTATTTATTAAACTCACATTCATACATATAGTAGGGCCAATTTAGACCGGATCTAATTGACCTACCAGCATGTCTTTGGAGTGTGGGAGGAAACCGGAGTACCCGGAGGAAACCCACACAGGCACAGGGAGAACATGCAAACTCCAGGCAGGTAGTGTCGTGGTTGGGATTCAAATCTCTTGGTTGTTTTAGATCAAAGGAATATTCTCAGTTCTCTAGATAAGTGAAGTTTAACCACTTAAAGACTAAACCTTTTCTGACATTTGTTGCTTACAGGTAAAAAAAAATGTTATTTTCTGCTAGAAAATGACTTGGAACCCCCAAACAGTATATATATATTTTTTTTAGCAGAGAACCCTAGAGAATAAATTGGCGGTTGTTGCAACTTTTTATGTCACACGATATTTGCGCAGCTGTCTTTCAAATGCAATTTTTTTTTGAAAAAAGACACTTTTAATGATCTAAAAAAAAAAAAAAATAAACAGTAAAGTTAGCCCCTTTTTTTTTTTTTTTTTTTTGTATAATATGAAAGATGATGTTACACCGCGAGAAACGTGATCTTTATTCTAAGGAACAAAATTGTGATAAAGCCCTGTGTACCATCAACCATTACCACTCTTTATGTGCAGCTGGGCTCCAGTATTTCATGGTGACCGGAAACCCACCAGACCAATGAAAAGTCACCGTGGGGGACACAAATGTAGGCAGGAAGTGGCTGTAAAGAGGCAGCAGAAGATCAGAAGCACTGGAATACTTCTTTCATCCCTTTTTTTGTATTTTATTTAAAGTGTCACTAAGGCCCCTTTCACACTTGTGCGACCCGATTATACCGCAATTTTTTGCCGTAATTTTGCTGCGATTTGGGATCAGTAAGACTTTGGTCCGACTTTGTTGCAACTTTGGCTCAATGAAAACTAAATATTACAAAGTCGTACAGAAATCACATCTATATTATTCAGTTGCGATTTGCATGAGACTTTGAGGGTTTAACGTTGAAGTCTATGGACCTCAAGTCGCATCAAAGTTGGACCACAGTAATGCAGGGACTTCTCTGAATTCAGCACAACTTCAGTCGTACAGATATGAACGCTACTCATTGGAAATAATGGAGAACGACTTGTCATGCGACTTTGCAGTCTCAAATCGCAGGACAACTCACACAAGCGTGAAAGGGGTCTTTCCGGATGCTCTGTATATGGCACAGATTCTCTGCTCTGTCTACACAGAGATGGTTTTAGGTTTTTTTTTATTGAGGAAAGATGCAGATTTCCTGCGGCTCATGCGAGACCTTAATGATAAGCTATTTTTCTTTCCTCAGACCTCCACCTATGTGAACACGCAGATCCCTGCCAGAATGGAGGCGAATGTGTCATCACTACAGAAGGAGAGTACAGCTGTAACTGCACGGAACTCTTCCATGGCAAGAACTGCGAGCTGAAAAGAGGACCCTGCGAGGCGGAGGGGTACGGAATACCACAAGGGGGGGGTGATGTGGAATTGAGCAAAAATCAGAAGCTCTAGAGCAGGGGTGTCAATCCTTTTGAGGAGCGCGGGCCACTTTGTGATTTGGTAAACAGTCGCGGGCCACAATGAAATTAAGTGGCTCAGAATATAATTTTTTTTTAAATTTGGAATAGCATAATGAAGATTTTAAACGATCAGGATTATTATCCGAGGGACCAATCCCCGTTGGATGTTTACCCCCTGCTTAAGCACAATCACAAAAATCTAATTTTTTAAATTAACCGGTTCCCAACCGTGTAGCGCATATTTACTGCTGCACTGTGGCAGCGTAGCGCGATTTGCTGTCTACAAACGGCGGCTCACGCAGCTAGCGGGCGATCTTGTGCCCACCACACTCTGCAGGAGTGTGTCCGCGGCTCAGGTGGACCCCATGACCACTGGCGTGCTGTGATGACCTGGCAGAGAGAAAGAACGGGGAACCGCTGATGTAAACACGGTGGTTCCCCGCTCTGTCAGTGGGCATTTAAAAGATCTACTGATCCCTGTCACTGGGAATCAGATCTCTAAAGCCTCGTACACATGGGACGACGATCGTATACAACAGGTCGTACTAACGACCGTTGTATGCGAAATCGATTGGCCGTATGCGTGATTAGAGCAGCCGACATACGGCGGTCGTACAAGGGGAGTTGTATGAGCTGACTAGAAAACTTGGTCGTACCAACAAGCAGCCATACGACCATTGTATCGTGTGTACAGAGCAGTTGGTACAACAAGTTGTATTGTGCAAAACACACATGCTCCGAAGTCAGGAACGGCCGGATGCTAATTACATGCACCTCAACGTTCTTTCTGCGGTCGTACGATCGTGTAGTGCAGTCAGTATGCAAGTTACATTATTTAACATACGATTTGAGACGATCGTAAGTACGATCGTCGTCCCGTGTGTATGAGGCTTTATGCCCCTGGCAGCCCAGCCCCCTCACAGTTAGAACACGCCTAGGGAACACAGTTAACCCCTTCACTACCCCCTGCGGGTTAACCCCTTCACTGCCAATGACATTTATACAGTAATCAGTGGATATTTACATTTCTGATCGCTGTATAAAAGTCATTGGTCCCAAAAAAGTGTTGAAAATGTCCGACATGTCCGCCGCAATATCACAGTCCCGATAAAAATAGCAGATCTCCGCTAATACTAGTATATATATAAAAAAAAAATTGTAAAACGGGCAGAAATGAATTCTCATGGATTGTAAATGCGGCAACTTTTGCGCAAACCAATCAATAAACGCCAATTGCGATTTTTTTTTTTTTTTATACCAAAAATATGAGGAAGAATATAAATCGGCCAAAACCAATGAATAAATTCGTTTTTTATATATATTTTTTGGATTTGTATTTTAGCAAAAAGTAAGAAATATTATTTTTTTTTTTTTTTTGCAAAATTTGCCGCTCTTTTTTTGTTTATAGCGATGATCAGAAATGACGCAGAGGCGATCAAATACCACCAAAAGAAAGCTCTATTTGTGGGAAAAAAAGGACGCATATTTTGTTTGGGTACAATGTCGCACGACCGCGCAATTGTCAGTTAAAGCGACGCAGTGCCAAATTGCAAAAAGTGCTCTGGTCCTGACATGGGAAACCCTTCCGGGGGGGTGAAGTGGTTAACCAGATCATCATTAATTCCACTCAGGCGCTCAGGTGTGAACAGCCAAAAAAGGTCTGAACAAGTGTCGCAGCCTTCACAATATCACCGTCTTTGCATCCTTACAATTGTCAAAACAAGGACCCTGGGCGATCGAAACAAAAAACAGACCAGGGAAGCTCATTCCCTAGTAGTGCAATAAACTTCTTTTTATTAACCACTTCTGCTCAGGAAGGTTTACCCCCGTTCATGACCAGGCCAATTCTTGCGATACGGCACTGCATTACTGTAACTGAAAATTGTGCGGTCGTGCGACGCTGTGCCCAAATAAACTTTATATTTTTTTCCCCCCACAGATAGAGCTTTCTTTTGGTGGTATTTGATTACGACTTTGTTTTTTTTATTTTTTTTGCACTATGAACCAAAAAAAAAGACAATTTTGAAAAAAAAAATAATTTTGCCTTTAAAACGTATCTAATAAATAAATGTAATAAAATCAAATATATTCACAAATTTAGGCCAATATGTATTCTGCTACATATTTTTGGTAATGGGTTAGCGAAAAAGTTATAGCATCTACAAACTATGGGATATTTTTTTTTTTTTTTCAAATCTTTTATTTAGCCAAAGGTGTGAGACAGAGACCACAACAAAACATAAGACATGAAGTGTATCAACAGGAATACAGTTAGGTAGGGATAACATTAGCAATTACCAAGTAACACTTCCCGGGGCTGCCAATGAACCGAGGTAGTGGCTCCGACTCACCCTACATTTTCCATTCAGATCAGGGAGGAAAGAGAAATAGAAAGAGAGCTAGTGAGAGAACATTAGAGAGAGCCTAGGGCCGGTAGAAGAGAAGGGGGGATAAAAGGAGGGGGGGAAGGAGAGACAGGGGGAGGGAGAGGGGGAAAAAAAAAAAGGGGTGGCCCCCGGGGGGGGGTAACACGACCAGTAAACAAGTACTTCACGTAGTAAAAGGCGCAGGATGTGCTGCATAGCTACCCCACTGTGTCAGACTCGAAAAGTGTCTTCCCCTCCTCAGAGAACAAAAACAGGTTCCATACGGACCAGGTCTTCTTATAGCGTTGGTGTCTTGCTGTTAGGACCAGGTCTTCCAACTTATTTATTTCTTCTACTTTCCTAATCCACATGCCCACCATCGGCGGATGCCGCGACTTCCACAGTAAGGGAATGCACAGCTTCGCCGCGTCAAGCAAATGTCTAACCACCGATTTTTTTGTATGTCTTTGCCGGAACGCCAGTATCGTGTAGGAGAAAGAATGCGGGGTCATCGGGTATGATCTTTTCCGTAAACTTTTGTGTGATTTCGCGTATTGACTTCCAGAATTGCTCGAGTTTAGGACAGGACCAAAAGATGTTTAATAGTGTTCCTCTGTCCTCCTGGCATCGCCAGCAGCTATCTGAGGATGATTCAAAGATCTGATGTAGCTTCGTTGGTGTATAGTACCATCTCGACAGGATTTTAAAGTTCGTCTCTTGTATTTTGGAACAGATAGAGGACTTATGAGTGAATCTGAGGATGTGAGTGCGTTGTGATGGGCTGAAGGTGCGCTGCAAGTCACGCTCCCACTTCAGCAGGCCGGGGGGTTGGTGTTCATCGGGTGGCGTGATTAACAGGCCATAGGCCATTGAAAGGGTATGTGCTATCGTGCCCTCTCCGCTACAGAGTTCCTCCAGCGAGGTAAGGCTTGTGCGAAAATGATCTGGGGGGGGTAGTGACTTCAAGAAATGAGTCAATTGACTAGCTCTCAGAAAATTTCGTTGAAAGGGTCCAGAGGGATCAATGAGTGCCGGTAGCTGCGGCCAGTCTCTGTGTCAGTCTCAAGTGTGATGCTTGGCAAAAGCCGTTAAGGGCCAGTCCCCTGAACTTAAAGTCTTTGTACCCCGGGGCAAATGAAGGGTTTCCCAGGATGGGGAAAAGTGGGGAGCTCCCTGGGGTTAGGAGGTCGAGGTAAAGAGGCGCGAGCAGACCGAGATTGTGGGTCCTATGAGAGGGTGTGATTTCAGGGAGCTTGGGATTGCGGGGTAACACCAGGGTGTTCGCGGTAATGGTATTTCACTTTGTGCCTGTTCCAACCGTGTCCAGAGTTTTAGGTCACGATGTCTCCACCAGTCTACTAGTCGGGTGATTTGGGACGCCTGTTGATATTTACGGAGGTCCGGGAGGGCCAAACCTCCATGTGTCTTGGGGAGAGAGAGTATCCCCCTGTGTAGTCAGGGTCGTTTGTGAGCCCACACAAAGTCAGTCAGAACCGTTTGCGCTTGCCTGAGGTATCTGCTAGGGATCGAGATTGGGAGCGCCTGAAAAAGGTACAGAAATTTGGGAAGAGTGCTCATCTTAACTATACTACACCATCCTAGCCAGGAGTGTAAGCCTGTGTGCCATGTTTCAAGTAGGTGTCGGATCGTCTTTAGTAGTGGGGGAAAGTTCAGATCAAAAAGTCTGTTGAGTTTTGGAGGGATGGTTGTGCCTAGATATCGTGCCGTGTCTGACCATTTTAATTTAAAACTCGTTTGCAACTGCGTAAGGGAGTGGGCGAGGACCCCAACCCCCATGGCCTCGGATTTGGTGAAATAGATTTTTAAATTTGATAGGGCGCCATATGTGTCAAATTCTCGCAACAAATTTGGTAGGGAAATGTGAGGTTTTGTGAGGGAGAACATCATGTCATCGGCGTATGCCGAGACCTTGTGTTGACTCCTTCCTACCATGATTCCTGAGACGTCCGGGTTTAGGCGGATTCTGCACAGAAAGGGCACTAGGGACAGCGCAAATAGGAGCGGGGACAGCAGGCAGCCCTGACGTGTGCCGTTGGTGATGTCAAATGGAGTAAAGAGTACCCCATTCACCCTCAATTTAGCTGTGGGGGACGCATATATCGCCGAGATCCATTGCAGCATGTTGCGGCCCAGTCCTACTTTTTCCAAAACCGCAAACATGAAAGGCCAGTGCACCCGATCAAAGGCTTTCTCGGCATCTGTGCCTAAAGAAGATGCACGGATTATTAGAGGTGTTGGCTACGTGGATGAGGTTAAGGACTTTGATAGTATTGTCCCTCGCTTCTTTGGTGGGAACAAAGCCCACTTGATCTTGGTGGATCAGGTCAGGGAGGTATTGCTGTAGTCTAGACGCCAAGATTTTAGTGAATAGCTTTAGGTCGGTGTTCAATAAGGAAATGGGCCTGTTGCTCCCGCAGGAGGAAGGGTCTTTTCCCTCCTTTGGGATCACAGAAATGTGGGCGAGAAGGGTGTCTCTGGGGAGGGACACAGTAGTTCCCAGACTATTAAACAGTTCAACCATATATGTGCCCAACTGTGGGAGAAGCATCTTATAATATTGGATGGTGAAGCTGTCTGGGCCAGGGGCTTTCCCCGTCTTAACCGACCCTATAGCCCGCTGCAGCTCTATTAATGTAATGGGTTCTTCCAAGGCGGTTGCCGCTTCCTCCGAGAGCTCAGGCATGTCAGCTGAGGCTATATAGTCGTTTATAGACGCTGGGGAGGGAGGTTTGGTCCGGAGGTTGTATAGGGTATCGTAAAATGAACGGAATTCTTCTGCAATTTGTCTGGGGAGGTTAACCCGCTGCCCATTTCGAGATTGGATCTGGGGGACATAATTCTCCAGAACCTGTGCCCGGAGAGATCTTGCAAGCGTCTTCCCGCATTTGTTTCCCGCCTCGTATGCTACCCTACGGCATACTTGTATTGCCGCTTTTGCCTTGAAAAACAACAGGTCCATAATCTGTCTGCGGAGCTTCATAAGCTCCCTGTCGGTGTCTGTGGTGGGGGCATGTTTGTGTCGGCCCTCTACTGTCTGCAGTTCCCGTAGAAGGGTTGTTAGTTGTTGTGAGCGTCTCTTCTTGATTCTCGACCCGTGTTTAATAAGGATCCCTCTGATGGTGGCCTTGTGGGCCTCCCATACTACCCCCATGTCACATTCCCCTGTGTGGTTGGTCTGGAAGTATAGTTTGATTTCCTTAGCTACGTCTGCTCTTACTTCCTCATCTTGCAGCAGGCTCTCATTAAGCCTCCAGACCTTAGTTGGGGATGCTTGGGTGTCTGTCAGGGCATAAATTATCGATACTGGGGCGTGGTCTGACCACGTAATGGAGCCTATCGATGCCACCCGAACCGCTTGTAGGTGAGTGTGTGGGACAAGGAAATAGTCAATGCGTGAGTAGACTGAATGAGGTGAGGAGAAAAAAGTATAATCCCTCTCCCCGTGGTGCAAAAGGCGCCAAACATCTACTAATTGGGCTTGATGAAACGTCCTAGTAATGCGTTTGCGGGTGCCAGGGAGGATGGAGGAGGTTCTGGAGGAAGTATCCTCATCTGGGATCAACGGTGTGTTAAAGTCACCTCCCAAAATTAAGTGACCCTCCTGAAACTCTAGCAATTTCCTCAAGGCCCTACTAATGAAGAGGTCTTGTTGACTGTTGGGGGCATAAAGATTCGCCAGGGTAACCCGCACATTGCCTATCGTTCCCTTCAAGAAGAGGAAGCTTCTCTCAGGGTCTACCATACTCTCTGTGCAGGACCAGGGGACTCTTCTGGAGATTAGGATTGATACACCCCTGGCTTTAGCTTCTGGGTATGCAGAATGGTAGACAGTTGGAAAATGCCTGTTCCTCAGGATTGGGAGTTTGCCAGCCCTGAAGTAGGTCTCTTGCACGTATGCCACGTCTGTGGCCATGCGATGCAGCTCTTGCAGCAACATCCATCTCCTCTCGGGGACATTGAGTCCTCTTGCGTTGAGGGAGGTAAATTTAATAGGTTCCATGTCTCCCTCAAAAAAAAAAAAAAAAGGGGGGGGGGAGGAGAGGGGAAAGAGGAAGGAAAATAAGACTATGAAAGTCAGAGAGAGGGAGAGGAAAGAAGGGGGGGGGAAGGTAGCGAAAAGGTGTAAAGAAGATCCCCACCGAAGAAGCGGGTGAGGTGTATGCAAGTTAGATACTAACGGTAAGGCAAAGTTGCCCTACGCTCTCCAGTGGGATATCACTGGAAGATGAGCGTGTTCCTAAGGGGGAGAGTGGAGGGAGACAGCCAAGCAGGGAGGTCTCCGGCCACTCCCCTCCTCCCCGTCTATGGTATATCTATAACATGATATCAACCAGGATCTGCAACATTGTGTTTAGGGGGACTGGGGGGAGTTCCCCCGCCCCCTGGTACACAAATCCGGTATGGCAGGCATAACTAAGACTATAACAAGGTAATAACTAGTGGGCACTAGGGATATTACCACATGTAAGTCAGATACATTAACCACTTCAGCCCCGGAAGGATTTCACACTTTAGGACCAGAGCACTTTTTGCGATTCGGCACTGCGTCGCTTTAACTGACAATTGCGCGGTCGTGCGACGTTGTACCCAAACAAAATTTGCGTACTTTTTTTCCCACAAATAGAGCTTTCTTTTGGTGGTATTTGATCCCCTCTGCATCATTTCTGATCGCCGCCATAAACAAAAGAAGAGCGCCAATTTTGCAAAAATCCCCAACTTTCTTACTTTTTGCTAAAATACAAATCCAAAATAAAATTATAAAAAAACATTTTTTTCTATCGGTTTTGTTCGATTTATATTCTCCCTCATATTTTTGGTAAAAAAAATCGCAATCGGCGTTTATTGATTGGTTTGCGCAAAAGTTGCCGCGTTTACGGGTGATGAGAATTCATTTCTGGGGTTTTTATTTTTTACTAGTAATGGCGGCGATCTGCGATTTTTAGCGGTACTGCGATATTTCAGCGGACATGTCGGACCATTTTGACACTTTTTTGGGACCATTGGCATTTATACAGCGATCAGTGCTATAAAAATGCACTGATTACTGTGTAAATGCCATTGGCAGTGAAGGGGTTAACCTGCAGGGGGCGCTCTAAGGGTTAACTATGTTCCCTGGGAGTGTTCTAACTGTGTGGGGACTGCCCTGGCTGGGGAAAGGGGATGATCACAGCTTCCATTTACAGGAAGGCTGTGATCATCGCCCTTCCCCCTTCAACAGAACGGAGGTCCGTGTTTACATACACGGACCTCCGTTCTTTCAGTGCGGGGGAGCCATCGCGGGTAGCCGGCGGCGATCGAGTCCGCTCCCTGGCTCCCCCCGAACACAGTGAGCACGCGTGCGCGCCTCCGGCGGCGCGCGCGCGCTCACAATGCTAGTTATCGCGGCCGCCGTCCTGTGATGGCGGTTCGCGATAACGAACCACCTTGTCGCCGTCACGCTGCGGCGGGCGGTCGGCAAGTGGTTAAAAAGAAAAAAAAAAAAGAATAAACAGGCAATGTATATTCACAACTAACATTAACCCCAATGAACATATCATAAGGCACCAAGGAGACAGCTGATGAGGCTGACAAAGGTGAGGATAACAGCCGATGAGTATGATATATCATCCCCAGTTACTTTATGCCCCAGACATTCCCATGCATCTGTCCCATAGCAGGACATGTCATCCCCGCCCCGTCCCAGCGCAGCTCTTAGGGACAGCTGCATAGACACATGACACCGTCCATCCCAACCCCAGCCCCCCCTCCACCGAGAGACCCCAAAGTATATCCAGCTAAGTTTCTTGGTGGAGGTATCACTGTCCAGGTATACCACGAGTTGGACAGATCAGAGGAAACTTCCGTGCCCTGACTCCTGGCTTTAAGTCAGTTCGCATAGGGTACGTTACCAATCTTAGGGGTTCGGATAGCCCCACCGGGCAGCAGATTATCCACCTGTCTCACGTGTAGGGGTCTCCACAAGGGGAAGGGAGGAGCAGAGCCACCCCCAGCGCCTTCACACAGTAAGACCACCATTACCGCGGGGGTGACGAACACAGGGGGGAGAAGACGGGGGGGGGGGGAGTACTCCGGTCAGTCAGTAGTCGGGAGTTCAAAGTGATAAAAATAAGGAAGGGGGGGATGCAGGCACTAACGTCTAAAGGGCCGAGCAGGGGGTATCAGGATACACAGTTAACAGTTATGACTCACGCGACCGTTCCAGGGAAGGTGCACGGGATCTCCTTCTCGTCCCCCGCTGGCGTGGTGGCAGAGAGTTGCGGCTTGTGGAGGGGGCTCCCATTCTTGGCAGAAGCCTCAGCCAGTTGGCGACCTGGATTGGGTCTGCTTCCATGAATAGGAAAAGGGCTGGTAGATCCGTAGGGTTGCGTAGGATGAAGGAGGTGCCCGCGTTCCGGAAAGTCACCGACAGTGGAAAGCCCCAGCGGTATGTGAATCCCTTCGACAGGGCTAAATCCAGCAGAGGTCGCAGCATGGCTCTGCGGTGTAGGGTGGCCCTCGACATGTCTGGGAGAATTTTCACGGAGGCTCCATCGAATTCCACGTCCCCGTGGTCCCAGGCGCTCCGGAGGATAGTCTCTTTTTGAGCGTATCTGTGGAGTCGACAGATGACATCCCGCGGCCTGTTCGGGTCCGTTGGTCTCGGACCCAGGGCGCGGTGGACCCGGTCAAATTCTAGGGTCGGTGGGACCGGGTCTAGGATGCTGTTGAAGATCGCCTACACTGTTTCAGCTAGGTTTTCAGGTCCGGTGGCTTCTGGGATGCCCCGGAGCCGCATATTGTTCCTGCGGCTCCGGTCCTCCAGGTGGAGCTGTAGTTGGGCCGCAGCTTCTTGCTGGACATCCCCGGAGCGCTCCAGTGTGGCAACCCACTGCTCCAGTGACTGTATAGCCGCTTCTCCAGAGGTCACTCTGATCTTCACTGCCTGCAGGTCATTCTTCACTGCCTGTATGTTCCGGTCGATGGGCCTCCTCCACCCCGAGGATTAAGGCCTCAATGTCCGCTTTAGTCGGGAGTGCTTGTAGCAGGGACCTGATGTCGTTGTCCACGTCGCCCGAGTGTTGTGGCGAGGCTGACATCTCCGGGCGGAACACTGCCGGGGTGTCCTGTGAGAAGTTCAACGAAGACAATGGAGACTGTGATAATTGTAGGGAGAGCGGGGCCTCTGGAGTGGGACCACGTGGCGCCGCCACCTTGGCTCCCGGGGATAGCTGCTGGAGTTTGGAGAAGAAGCGTTGTAATTCTCCTTGCGGGCTGATCGTACGGGATCTGCGGGTAGTTGAGCGTGTTCTGTGCCTCTTAGCCGACAGCATGCCTGGTCTGAGGAAGCTTGGTAGGACGGGGAGAAGCACGGAGCCCACAAAAAACGTGTCTTCACTCAGCCATGTCCAGGCCACGCCCCCTATGGGATATTTTTATGGCGTTTTTATTTTTTTTATTAGTATTGGCGGCAATCAGCAATTTTTAACAGGACAGCGACATTTTCGGCGCACAGTTCAGACACCTGGCACTTTTGATACTTTTTTGGAAACCAGTGACACTAAGGCTTCATGCACACGGGACGCTTTTTCAACCTTCCCTGAACGATTTTTTTTGACAGCTAGAAGCCGGCGTCTCAAACGCCCGTTTTGCATGCCGCGTTCCTGTCTAAGAGCGTTTTTGAAAAAAACGTTTTAAAAAAAATTGAAACGTCTGTAAACTAAACGCTCCTAGACGCGAGTTACTGCGTTTAGGTGCATTTACAAGCTGTTTGGGGTTTCAAATGCCTCTGAACTTGCGTCTGAACCCATTTTTTGTGTTCCAAAAAAAGCCCCCCAAATCAACTGCCTGGAAATGACCCTGTGTACATCTACTGATAAGAGAACATTAAATGAGTTCAGTGGCAGCTGGAAAAAACGTCCAAATGCCCCTGAAGGTCAGTTTATCAGCCTCAGTGTGCATGAGGCCTTATACAGTAATCAGTGCTAAAAATATGGGGGGGGGGGGGGGGTATTTG
>BLSH010520611.1:170016-181252 GCA_018402905.1 Glandirana rugosa | reverse complement strand
CAGTGACCAAGGGGAGGTCAGATAAAACAAACCGGCTGTTCACCACCACAGGGTAATGATTACACCCATATGAACACTAAGGCAGGCCTAAGATTGTGATTTTCTTTCCTAAAACCCTGGGTTGCAGGAAAGAAAATTCAAATGATTCCCCATCAACACAGACAGTGCAGACAGGGGAATCCCTGCTGCCAAGCAATTATCTGCTCTCGGCGGAGACTGATTATTGCTAGCGACTATAGTATTGGCTAGCAATAATCGCAACTGAATCTGGAAGGTTGGTTGTACCAAAGTTGATTGATCAATCAACTTGGTACATTCAGCCTGCCTGCTGAACCGGCCAAGATTCGAATTGTCTATTGCCAACCTTAAGCCTGAGAGGTTGCCAAAACAACAAAAACCCAACAAGCAGGTGGAACAACCTGATTAAGGAATAAAAAACAGACCACAGCATGATGTAGTCAAAGAGAAACCTTGGGGCAAGCCCTCAGGAGAAAAGGTTGCTAGAAGGAGCATACAAAACCAGGTCCACAGAAAAAGACCAGCTGGTCTACTCTGCACACAAGCCTTACAATTAGGAGAGGAACTGTTCCTGAAAAGGAGATTCTACAAAGTCTTCCACAAAGATGACCTTCAGAGCAGGTTCTCTAAGCATCCCACAATGACAATGCCAAAAAGGGGTACTAAAGTGGGAACGAGAGAAAACGCTCTTAGAAATATTTGGTGTCTCTGAAGGAGGCTAGAGGGCCAAGTCCTTAACTAGGTGAACAACCATAATTGCTCTTGCCGCACCTTAGGTGAGGATGTCCCTATAGCCTGATACCCACTATTAATTTGTTTCCTGGGTTGAATGGAAAAAAACCTGTCAGCTCTGGTTGGAGCCGCTGTACTAACGATTCAATGTTAGTACAGCAATCTCCCCCCGCTGAGCTATTGTGTTCTGACAGGGGATCCCCCCCCCACTAGAACACTCCGATCAGCGCGCTCAGCGGTTGGGAGTTGGTCAGCTGCTGGTTTTCCAGCATGCTCTTCCGACAGAAGCCACCTGGAATTACACACAGGCCGAAAGTTGGCCGGTTTTATTGAACCAGCATATGTTTGGCCCATGTGTACAGAGCTTATGAAGAAGAGGGATGCCGAGAGGTACAATGAGGGGTTTAGCAGAACCCAAGGGCAGCGGATTCCTCTGAGGAAGGGAGCGGGTCCAGATGATGTACAACTCCAAAATCCCTAGTGGGCAGGGGTAAGGGGTATTCCTCTTAAGTGGATGCAAAAGCAACTGGGTAGTATAAAGCAACTTAGGGCGGTGCCAGGGACAAAGGGTTGGCTAGTGGGTTAAAGGGAATGACCACTACACTTAAAGAGGATCTTCATTCAGTTCTGTAAACATTAAAAGTCAGCAGCTACAAAAATAGTAGCTGGTGATTTTTAATAAACAGCCAATCACCTGTCCCAGGATTCAGTGCCATCCTCATCCGGGCCAGTTCTTCGCCTGTCTTCGGTTCAATGGCGTGTTAAAGCAGTAATAAAGTCCTCTTCGTGATTTTTACCTACTAGTAAGCCTATAATAAAGCTTTCCTGTATGTAAAATTAATATCTCCTAAACGTGCACCATTTAGGAGATACTCACAATTTTTTTTCCAAAATGGTCTGTATTTTTTGGTTTATAGCGCAAAACATAAAAAATGCAGAAGTGATAAAATACCACAAAAAGAAAGCTCTATGTGTGGGGAAAAAAGAAAAAAAAAGAAAGACATCAATTTTATTTGGGTATATCGCACGAACGTGCAATTGTCAGTCAAAGTAACGCACTGTTGCATCGCAAAAAATGGCCTGGTAATGAAGGGGGGGTAAAACCTTCCGGGGCTGAAGTGGTTAAGCGCGAAAGGTTTTTCAGAGTCACTGGCTGACCTCTGGTTTTCAAGCCCTTCAGGCTAAATAGGAGTCAAGCTCTGAAAGCCTGTGAACACCTACTAGTCAAGTAGATGAAAGGAAGGGATGAGGCTGGAGCACAGTCCGACCACCTATGATGCTGCGGATCACGCTGTCAAGGGCAGAGCCGAGTACTCTGCACATCTGTACTAACATCAGCTCCATTTGTAATACAAACTTAGATGCTTCTAATAATTCATGAAACAAAGGCTAGCAAAAATAAATTTTGCTTCAGCAAAGATAGAAATGGCAGTTCCCTTCCCTACAGGACCTCAGGGAAGACATAGAAATGGCAGCGCAATTCTGTACAGGACCTCAGGAAAGAGATAGAAATGGCAGCGCAATTCTGTACAGGACCTCAGGAAAGAGATAGAAAGGGCAGCTCCCTTCAGTACAGGACCTCAGGAAAGACATAGAAATGGCAGTTCCCTTTCGTACAGGACCTCAGGGAAGAGATAGAAATGGCAGTTCCCTTTTGTACAGGACCTAAGGGAAGACATAGGAATGGAAGTTCCCTTCTGTACAGGACCTCAGGAAAGAGATAGGAATGGCAGTTCCCTTCTGCACAGGACCTCAGGGAAGACATAGGAATGGCAGTTCCCTTCCGTACAGGACCTCAAGGAAGACATAGGAATGAGAGTTCCCTTCTGTACTGGACCTCAGGGAAGACATAGGAATGGCAGTTCCCTTCCGTACAGGACCTCAAGGAAGACATAGGAATGAGAGTTCCCTTCTCTACAGGACCTCAGGGAAGACATAGGAATGGCAGTTCCCTTCTGTACATGACCTCAGGGAAGACTTAGAAATGGCAGTTCCCTTCTGTACAGGACCTCAGGGAAGACATAGGAATGGGAGTTCCCTTCTGTACAGGACCTCAGGGAAGACATAGGAATGGCAGTTCCCTTCTGTACAGGACCTCAGGGAAGACATAGGAATGGCAGTTCCCTTCTGTACAGGACCTCTGGGAAGACATAGAAATGGGAGTTCCCTTCTGTACAGGGCCTCAGGGAAGACATAGGAATGGCAGTTCCCTTCTGTACAGGACCTCAGGGAAGACATAGAAATGGCAGTTCCCTTCTGTACAGGACCTCAGGGAAGAGATCGAACATCGCAGATGTCCTCTGTTCAGGATCTCAGGGGAGTGACAAAACGTAGCAGAGGTCCTCTTTCTGTAGTCATTGTTGAAATGGTCACTTGCTGAAATCCTGTAAACAACGCAGACTGATGGCAGCCATTGTGCATATAGAGATGGGATCCAGCAAGCAGCCTGAGCCCTAGGATGTGGAAACTGTGGGATAGAGAGGTCGCCTTACAATACAGTGTTTTGAAAAAGTATTCATACCCCTTGCAAGTTTTCACATTTTGTCATGTTACAACCGAAAACATAAATGTATTTTATTGGGATTTTATGTGATAGACCGACACAAAGTGGCACATAATTGTGAAATTGAAGGAAAATGATGAATGGTTTTCAAATTTTTTTACAAATAAATATGGGAAACGTGTAGCATGCATTTGTATTCAGCCCCCTTTACTCTGATACCCCTAACTAAAATCTAGTGGAACCAATTGCCTTCAGAAGTCATCAAATTAGTAAATAGAGTCCACCCGTGTGTAATTTAATCTCAATATAAATACAGCTGTTCTCTGAAGCCCTCAGGTATGTTAGAGAACCTTAGTGAACAAAAAGCATCGTGATGACTAAGGAACACACCAGACAGGTCAGGGATAAACCCGATCCATGAAATTTGAGCTGGCCACATATCTGCAGTGTTTTCGTATCTCTCTCCAAAGCACTGAGTCCCGTAGCAGTCTCTTTCTCCACGGCTCTGTTATCAGCCTAATAACTTCTCACACGTTTTCCGAGATGGGAGACAGAAGTGTGTGTCAGGGAGGTTGCTATAAGTAGATTAGCACACTGCTTGTCATCTTAGCGCAGAGCTATGCACATTGCTTTCTTCCTATCTATGCCTATGAGTATAGGGGGTGTGTGCCTTTCCTCCAATCCCGTCTTGGCTGTATGCCAATAATCCACTCCCAATGCTAACTAGGAAGAGAAAAACTTTAACACAAAGAACACTTTCTAAAGGATATATACAGATGAAGCCAGCAGATATACATGTAAAACTTATATAGGGAGATTTGTTTCATCTCTGTGTATCATCTGAGGCTGTTCACGTCACTGGGTATATGTGAGGTTTTACATCCCATGCAGGGTTAGGTTATAAAAAAATATCCCAAGCTTTGAACATCTCACAGAGCTCTGTTCAATCCATCATCGGAAAATGAGTATGGCACAACTGCAAACCTACCAAGACATGGCCGTCCACTTAAACTGACCGACTGAGCAAGGAGAGCATTCATCAGAGAAGTAGCCAAGAGGCCCATGGTAACTCTGGAGGAGCTGCAGAGATCCACAGCTCAGGTGGGAGAATCTGTCCACAGGACAACTATTAGTCGTGCTCTCCACAAATCTGCCCTTTATGGAAGAGTGGCAAGAAGAAAGCCATTGTTGAAAGAGAGCCATAAGAAGTCCCGTTTGCAATTTGCTAGAAGCCATGTGGGAGACACAGCAAACGTGGAAGAAGGTGCTCTGGTCAGATGAGACCAAAATTGAACTTTTTGGCCCAAAAGCAAAATGCAATGTGTAGCGGAAAACTAACACTGCACATCACCCTGAACACACCATCCCCACTGTGAAACATGGTGGTGGCAGCATCATGGTGTAGGGATGCTTTTCTTCAGCAGGGACAGGGAAGCTGGTCAGAGCTGTATTGGAGCCAAATACAGGGCAATCTTAGAAGAAAACCTGTTAGAGTTTGCAAAAGACTTGAGACTGGGGCGGAGGTTCACCTTTCAGCAGGAAAACTACCCTAAACATACAGCCAGGGCTACAATGGAATGTTTTAGGTCAAAGCATATTCATGTGTTAGAATGTCCAAGTCACAGTCCAGACCTAAATCCAATTCAGAATCTGTGGCAAGATATGAAAATTGCTGATCACAGACGCTCTCCATCCAATCTGACAGCGGGGCACTTTTAACCCCTGAGAAAGGGTTAACCGGGTCAAAAGCGACAACGCACGGCACTTCCGAAGAGCTGGCCATTCATTTCAATGGGCAGGGGCGGTTTGCGAGCGATGTATACACTGCTCCCCCAATGCCCCAAAGATGCTGCTTGCAGGACTTTTTTTCCCGTCTTGCAAGCATACCACTCCAGTGTGAAAGCACTTAGTCTTTCACAATGGGGGTATCAGGTGCTTTACAGGCTTTTTTTATCGCTAAAGTGCCTAAAAGATGTCCCAGTGTCAAAGGGGTCTAAAATAACGCTATAACACAGAGCTTGACAAATTTGCTTTGAATCTAGTTGCCGGGTAAAAAAGTTAGGAGCCGGGTTTTTTTTTTTTAACAAATCTTACGGTAGAACATATAACATCTTCTCGAAGGTGGACTTATCCTTTAATCTTCTTCACAGCCAAAGCCATTTCTGCATGATTTTTTTGCTGTGAGAAGGAATGTAAACATCCCTCATAACAGGTCCTCTTTATGGAGAGTTCTGGGGTCTAGAAGACCCAAAATCCCTCCTCTGCCCTTAAAAGCATTGAAAACCCCGAGTTTGGCTGTTTTGAATGTTCTTCTTTTTTTTTTTTTTTTATTAATTTGACGCCTTTAAGTTTTCCGTAAACTGGAAGTGATGTCATGTCATCGCTTCCGTGTTACTAGATCCAAGACCCGATCAAAGCCGGTTCTGGCTTTGTTCAGGTCTCTGGCCCGCCGGTGGATGCGCCGGCTGGACGCTCGGGCCTCCTGGTGGAACGGGAGAGCCTGGGCCAGCCGGTCAGGGGGGGGGGGGGTCGAACGTCCTTGAGATACTGCTTGGGATAACAGCCGAGCAGCTTCTTAGCCGCATCGGTTGTTATCCCAAGAAAGCTGACCGGGGTTAAAACGTCCGCGGGCCGGGTCCACGTGAATTCATCACATGCACTGACAGTCCTGACGTTTAGCGGCGGTGGGCCGTGGGTTGCCGGACCCTGTCCTAGAGAATAAAATAGTGGTAATTCCAAATTTTTCATGTCCTATAATATTATCGCAAAGGTTTAGGAAACACATTTCAGTAAAGACATACAGTCAGGTCCATAAATATTGGGACATCGACAATTCTAATCTTTTTGGCTCTATACACCACCACAATGAATTTAAAATGAAACAAACAAGATGTGCTTTAACTGCAGAATTTCAGCTTTAATTTGAGGGTATTTACATCTAAATCAGGTGAAAGGTGTAGGAATTACAACAGTTTGTTTGTGTAGACATCACCAGACGCTGGGTTTCATCCCGGGTGATGCTCTGCCAGGCCTCTACTGCAAATGTCTTCAGTCCCTGCTTGTTCTTGGGGCATTTTACCTTCAGTTTTGTCTTCAGCAAGTGAAATGCATGCTCAATCAGATTCAGGTCAGGTGATTGACTTGGCCATTGCATAACATTCCACTTCTTTCCCTTAAAAAACTCTTTGGTTGCTTTCGCAGTATGCTTCGGGTCATTGTCCATCTGTAGTGTGACATGCCATCCAATGAGTTTTGAAGCATTTGGCTGAATATAAGAAGATAATATTGCCCGAAACACTTCAGAATTCATCCTGCTGCTTTTGTCAGCAGTCACATCATCAATAAATACAGGAGTACCAGTTCCATTGGTGGCCATACATGCCCACGCCATGACACTACCACCACTATGCTTCACTTCCTTTCCTTCTCTATACGCTTCTCTTCCCATCACTCTGGTACAAGTTGATCTTGGTCTCATCTGTCCATAGGATGTTGTTCCAGAACTGTGAAGGCTTTTTTAGATGTTTGGCAAACTCTAATCTGGCCTTCCTGTTTTTGAGGCTCACCAATGGTTTATATCTTGTGGTGAACCCTCTTCATTCACTCTGGTGAAGTTTTCTCTTGATTGTTGACTTTGACACACATACACCTACCTCCTGGAGAGTGTTCTTGATCTGGCCAACTGTTGTGAAGGGTGTTTTCTTCACCAGGGAAAGAATTCTTCGGTCATCCACCACAGTTGTTTTCCGTGGTCTTCCGGGTCTTTTGGTGTTGCTGAGCTCACCGGTGTGTTCTTTCTTTTTAAGGATGTTCCAAACAGTTGGCCACACCTCATGTTTTTGCTATCTCTCTGATGGGTTTGTTTTGTTTTTTCAGCCTAATGATGGCTTGCTTCACTGATAGTGACAGCTCTTTGGATCTCATATTGAGAGTTGACAGCAACAGATTCCAAATGCAAATAGCACACTTGAAAGGAACTCTGGACCTTTTATCTGCTCCTTGTAAATGGGATAATGAGGGAATAACACACACCTGGCCATGGAACAGCTGAGCAGCCAATTGTCCCATTACTTTCGGTCCCTTAAAAAGTGGGAGGCACATATACAAACTGCTGTAATTCCTACACCGTTCACCTGATTTGGATGTAAATGCCCTCAAATTAAAGCTGAAAGTCTGCATGCAGTTAAAGCACATCTTGTTAATTTCATTTCAAATCCATTGTGGTGGTGTATAGAGCCAAAAAGATTAGAATTGTGTTGATGTCCCAATATTTATGGACCTGACTGTAATTAATGTTAATTTTAGGGAATAAAAGAGTAATAAATTACCCAACTTTTTGTAAAATATAAAAGCCGAGGTTGCACCAAGTACATAGATACCCAACATGTCAAACCTTAAATTTGCGTGCGCCTGTGAAATGGCGGCGACTTTCAGTACCCTGTATTTTATATAGGCTGTGCTTTAAAAGCCCCCCTATAGGTCATCGGTTTAGCATTGCAGAGGAGGTATTGTGCTAAAATGATTGCTTTCATTTTCATCTAAGAGCCACATGATTAGTTGTCCAAGGATATGAATATGATCTATATCACCGGGCAGATGGTATGCCACAAGCTGGAAATCTATAATTCAAAGTACAAGTCCTCAGTACTGAACCGGTATTGGGACCAACAGAAGATGTGACAAGGATTCACCAATAGGCAAATGGTCTGAGGGGGAACCCCTTGTGGAAAAAACAGCGCCGACCATACATCCAGACCGGGTGGGTGGGCCGTGACTCCACCCAGTTTGGATGTATGGTCGGCGCTGTTTTTTCCACAAGGGGTTCCCCCTCAGACCGTTTGCCTATTGGTGAATCCTTGTCACATCTTCTGTTGGTCCCAATACCAGTTTAGTACTGAGGACTTGTACTTTGATATATAGATTTCCAGCTTGTGGCATACCATCTGGCCAGTGATATAGATCATATTCATAGCCTTGGACAACTAAACATGTGGCTCTTAGAGCTATATTATAATTATATCCTGAAGAACCCTCTTGGTTATTAACACCCGCCTGATTGCTCACTGCTTTTAATTGGCATCCCACACTAATACCACACATGGCCTTAAGCTCCTGAGGAAGTGCTCAGCGCGCAACATGTCGAGCGTTTGAAGAAGTTTGGTACCACAGACCAACAACATCAAGCACTCTGGATACTACTACACCTACTTGTTAGGTTTATATGTTGTTTGAGTGGTGCTCTACTAACTAAAGGCCGTGTATTAGCGTGATCAACAAGTTTATTGTCTGTCATATTTTAAAATAATGTTTGTAATATAACTTTTTCAATTTTATTAAATGTACTTGTGTGCCTAAAAAGTCCATATTGTAGTTTCCCTCTCTTTAGATACATGGTGTAATTAGGAGGTGGCATACGTTACAATCTCTGTATCCATAGTGCCACTCTGTGGTGATACAGATTTAAAAAAAAAACGTTTTCAACTGATATTAACGGTACTCATTGGAAATCGTGGGGTACGACTTGGGGTGCGACTTTGCAGTCCCAAGTCGCACAAGTCTGAAAGGGTCCTTAATGAGACATCTGGTGTTTAAAAGATCCCCAATGCCAGAAATGAATGCTTATGGTTTGTAAATGCTGCAACTTTTGCACAAACCAACCAATAAATGCTGCTTACGATTTTTTTTTTCCCCCCCAAAAATATGAGTTACAATTTAAATCGGCCAAAACCGATGAATACATTTTTTTTTATATATATTTTTTTTTTTTTTTTGGATTTGTATTCTACCAAAAAGTAAGAAATATTGTTTTTTTTTTGCAAATTTATCGCTCTTTCTTTGTTTATAACGGTGATCAGAAGTGACGCAGAGGGGATCAAATACCACCAAAAGAAAGTGCCATTTGTGGGAAAAAAAGGACGCAAATTTTGTTTGGGTACAACGTCGCACGAACGCGCAATTGTCAGTTAAAACGACGCAGTGCCGAATTGCAAAAAGTGCTCTGGTTCTAACAGGCAAAATCCTTAAGTGGTTAAAGAGGTGTGGATGCACCTCCAACAAAACACCAGCAATAAAGGTGGTGGCGCTAATTTGTGCAATTTTACCATACGGTTTCCATCTTCATTGAAGATAGGATGTGCATAAATAAATTCAGATAAGTTATAAAGCGAGTAGTGTATAGAGTCCTCTGTGAACGCCGCCCGCCTGCACCCCCCCCCCCCCAAAATCCTGCTACTGCTACCAGCGTGTCTTTGAAATGTGGGAGGAAACCCACGCAGGCACTGGGAAAACATGCAAACTCCAGGCAGGTAGCTTCATGGTTGATGCTCGAACTGGTGACCCCAGTGCATCTAGGTGGAAGTGCTAACCATTTAAAAAAGATTATTCAAGGATCTGACCAGCCCAGAGTTTAAGCTCCAGTTCTAAACATTTGCCATGTTGGTCCCTCCCAACAAACATTTTACATGTGAAACCACACACTTCAGAATCTACACATCATTTATTAAAAGAGACATTCATTTCTGCTGTTTTGGAACACCCAGCTTGACCAACCTCTAGAGTCCCAAATACCTCATTGTAGCACAACAAGGCATTCCAGGAATATAGAGGACAACATCTTTCTGCAAAGCCTTTCTAGCAAGGGAACATAAACTTACAGTATAAGGACTAACGTAATTTAGTCATTGGTAAAATGCATGGAAATTTTTTTTCTTTGTCAGATACTAAAAAATGAATGTGACACACTAATATTTTCTGTTTATTGAACGAAGAAGTATGTAACGTGCAATAAATGTAACAAATGTAATTTTTTATTCTGAAATTGACTTTACCTAGAGTGGACCTTTGATCCCATTGAGAAAACTAAAAGGGATATTCGATTTATGAAGGTGCATTTAGCAAAAAAAGAGTTTGCAAACCTTGTTTTCGTAAGGAGATTTCCATTCACTTCCTGCTCCAGAGACACAACAGGAAGTGAAAGGCAATCTCACATCCCCTCTTAGACAGTTGCTCCCATTAAATGCCTTGGCATGGTCGCTATTCAGAAAACGCTTTGCATCTTATGAATGCATGCAAAGCGTTTTAAGGCTGGACAAGATGGCAAGCGTGACATCACTGCCCGGCCCCTCCACCCCGTCCAGTCAGAGAATGCTTTGCATTCATTCAGGATAGGCTCGTCATTCTCTGAATGGAGCCCGTGCCAAGCGGCTGACCTCCTGTGTTCACAGTGCAGCTGGGCAGCTACTCGGCGCAGGACCCAGAAGTTAGTGGAGGTCACTGTAGTAACGTTGTAGTAGTGGTGTCTGCCTCAGTGATTTCCAGAATCCAGGGGGATCAGAGGTTACATTGCTTCAAACTGTGTAAAAATATCCATACTTGGATATCAGCTTTCACCCATCCACTGTCAGAGCCATCTTTGCATTTTTTTGTACACGTTTAAAAAAGAATTTTAGGCCTGAAGATTAAAATCCCAAGCATAATATCATTTTTGAAAGCAGACACCCTAGAGAATAAAATAGTGGTAAGTTTTTTTATGTCACATGATATTACCGTAAAGGTCTAGGATACGTCTGCAAAGGTCTAATGGTAACTTTCAGTAAAAAACACAGTACACTAATGTGAATTTTATGGCACACAGACGCAATAAACCACCCAAAGTTTTGGTATAATATAAAAGACGAGGTTGCACCGAGTAAACAGATACCCAACATGTCAAACACTAAATTTGCATGAGCCTGTGAAATGGCGACAAACTTCAGTACCCTATATTTTCTATAGGCGACACTTCAAAAGCCCCCTATAGGTTTAGCATTACGAAGGAGATCTTGTGCTAGAATTATTGTTCTCACTCCGGCGTGCGATATGTAACGTGTATCGCAATCAACGTGTTCATGCATATGCATCCCCCGATGTATGCATTTACTTTGTACCTGTGTACCTTTGTGGAGGGGGGGGGGCGCCTCAACATTTTTTTATGGGGAGGGATTT
>BLSH010520611.1:110608-123792 GCA_018402905.1 Glandirana rugosa | reverse complement strand
TTTCTGCAGATTTTTGTCTTCAGATTTACCAAAACCATAGAATATGAGGTCAAACCTCAGGAGGTTTAATTTGTATGCAATCTGGCAGGCCCTTGCACTACATGGTATTGGTAAATCTGAAGACAAAAATCTGCAGAAAATCTAATAGTGTGTATGGGGTCTAAGGCTCCATGCACACTATAAGCTAAAAGAAAATGCCAGAAAAACGCTGGATGAAAAATGCTGAGAATAGCATTTTTGTGCCAGCTTCTGGTAGCATTTTAGTAGCTTTTAGAAGCTTTTAGGAGCATTAGCATTTTATTAGCATTTTTGCAGTACATGAAAAAAAAAAAAAAGCTGAAAAAAAAAACTGTTAGTAGCTTTAAACAAAAGAGCCGAAGAAAGAAGATGAGGGAGAAGAGAGGGGAGAAGATGCCGGAGCGGATTTAATAAAATATTTTAAAAAGCTGTGTAGTGGTTTTTTTTTGTACACTTTTTTTTCCCCCAGGTAAATGGGTAGGGGTACGATGTACCCCATACTCATTTACATAGGGTGGGGGGCCCGGCATCTGGGGGCCCCCTTATTAAAGGGGGCTTCTAGATTCCGATAAGCCCCCGCCCGCAGACCCCGAAAACCAACGGCCAGGGTTGTCAGGAAGAGGCTCTTGTCCCCATCAAACACCCATACTCCCCATGTTGAGGGCATGGGGCCTGGTACGGTCCAGGAGGGGGGCGCTTGCTCGTCCCCACCCCCTTTCCTGGCCGGCCAAGCTGCATGCTCGGATAAGGGTCTGGTATGGATTTTGGGGGGGACCCTACGCCGTTTCTTTCGGCGTGGGCGCTCCTCTTAAAATCCATGCCAGATCGAACAGCCTGGTATGCTCTTGGGGGGGGGGGACCCCACGCAAATTTTTTGCGGGGGTTCCCCTTTAAGACACCTAGCACACAAGTCGGATTACCGTGATCCGACTTCTGGTGCGGCTTCTATTCAAATCAATGGGCTCCCATAGGGAACCATTGATTTTCAATAGAGGCAGAAAACGCGATGAAAGCTGGCATGAAAAAACGTGCATTGACGTCAATGCAAAACTCCGAGAAAAACGGCAATTTTTTCCCTGACGTCAGACCCGGCGTTTTGCTTATTTTTTTTTGCAAACACCCGTGTGTATGAGGCCTAAGACTCCATTTATACTGGACGCTGTTTCAACCTCCCCTGAACGGTTTATCTTGACAGCTAGAAAACGGCGTCTAAAACGTCAGTTTTGCCGCGTATGCTTCTAGGAGCGTTTTTTTTTTTCAATTGGAAACGCCTGTAAACGAAACGCTCCTAGACACGGGTTACCGCGTCTAGGCACGTTTACAAGCTGTTTGACGTTTCAAATGCCTCTGAACTGGTGTCTGAACTCATTATTTTGCGTTCCAAAAAAATCCTCTAAACGACCTTAACCACTTCAGCCCCGGAAGGATTTCACACTTTAGGACCAGAGCACTTTTTGTGATTCGGTGCTGCGTCACTGCGGTCGTGCGACATTGTACCCAAACAAAATTTGCGTCCTTTTTTCTCACAAATAGAGCTTTCTTTTGGTGATATTTGATCACCACTGCATCATTTCTGATCGCCGCTATAAACAAAAGAAGAGCGATAATTTTGCAAAAAAACCCAAATTTCTTACTTTTTGCTAAAACCCAAATCCAAAAAAAAAATATATAAAAAAACATTTTTTTCCATCGGTTTTGGCTGATTTATTTTCTTCCTCATATTTTTGGTTAAAAAAATTGCAATCGGAGTTTATTGATTGGTTTGCGCAAAAGTTGACGCATTTACGGATGATGACAATTCATTTCTGGGGGTTTTTTTTACTAGTAATGGCGGCGATCTGCGATTTTTAGCGGTACTGCGATATTTCAGCGGACATGTTGGACCATTTTGACACTTTTTTGGAACCATTGGCATTTATACAGCGATCAGTGCAATGAAAATGCACTGATTACGGTGTAAATGCCATTGGCAGTGAAGGGGTTAACCTGCAGGGGGCACTCTAAGGGTTAACTGTGTTCCCTGGGCGTGTTCTAACTGTATGGGGGCTGCCCTAACAGAGGAAGGGAAGTGGTCACAGCCCTTCCCCCTCACACAGAGCGGAGGTCCGTGTTTACATACACGGACCTCCGCTCACTCGCTCCGGGGGGGCCATCGCGGGTAGCCGGCGGCAATCGAAGCCGCCGCACCCGCTCCCTGGCCCCCCCTGGACACAGTGAGGCTGCCCTGGCTGGGGGAAGGAGGTGATCACGGCTTCCATATAGAGGAAGCCTGTGATCACCGCCCTTCCCCCTCTAACAGAACGGAGGTCCGTGTTTACATACACCGACCTCCGTTCTTTCACTGCGGGGGGGGGCATCGTGGGTAGCCGGCGGCGATCGAGTCTGCCCTACCCGCTCCCTGCCCCCCCCAAACACAGTGAGCGCTAGGGTTGCCACATCATCCCTTTAATCCAGGACACACATTAACCCCTTCCTTACCGGGCACTTAAACCCCCCTCCTGCCCAGACCAATGTTTGGCTTTCAGCGCTGTCGCATTTTGAATGACAATTGCTCGGTCATGCGAGGTTGTACCCAAATAAAATTTGCGTCCTTTTTTTCCCACAAATAGAGCTTTCTTTTGGTGGTATTTGATCACCTCTGCGTCATTTCTGATCGCCGCTATAAACAAAAAATGAGCGACAATTTTGCAAAAAAGAACAATATTTTTTACTTTTTGCTAAAGTACAAATCCATTAAAAAAATATTCATCAGTTTTGGCCGATTTATATTCTTCTACATATTTAAAAAAAAAAAAAAATCGCAATCGGCGTATATTGATTGGTTTGCGCAAAAGTTATCGCGTCTACAAACTGGGAATTGATTTATGGCGTTTTTATTTATTTATTTTTTTTTACTAGTAATGGCGGCGATCTGCGATTTTTATCGGGACTGCGATATTGCCGCAGAAATGTCGGACATTTTTTACACATTTTTGGGACCAATGACATTTATACAGCGATCAGAAATTTAAATGTCCATTGATTACTGTATAAATGTCATTGGCAGTGAAGGGGTTAACCAGCAGGGGGCAGTGAAGGGGTTAACAAATGTTCCCTGGCTGTGTTCTAAATGTGGGGGGGCAGGGCTGGCCGGGACATAACAGATCTAAGTGATCCCAGTGACAGGGATCAGTAGATCTGCTATGTCCCCTGTCACAGAACAGGGAACCACCGTGTTTACAACGGCGGTTCCCCGTTCTGAGGCTCCTAAAAGAGATCGGCGGGTCTCGGGCGGACATCGAGTCCGCCTGACCCACGGGCACGCTCGCGCAGCGTGCGGCGTCGGGGGCGCGCCAGGAGCGTGCACAGTGGACGACGTCCATGGACGTCGTCTGGGCATTTCAGATCCGCGCTGGAGCCGTACTTCGGCAATAGCGCGGATCTGAAGTGGTTAATTACACAGGTTCTGTGGCTAATTAAAGTGGTAAGTGAACTCACTTGGTGCCTTATCTGCATTAAATTGGCCACAGAACAACCTGTGTAATTCATGTGTCCTGGATTAAAGGGATGATGTGGCAACCCTAGTGAGCGCGCCTCCGGCGGCGCACGCGCTCACAGTGAGTGATATCGCAGCTGCTGTCATATGACTAATAAATGACTATTCCATTATAGGTATTGGCATTTCCTTTCAAATGTGGCTGTTAGTGAACTTAAAGCGGTAGTAAACCCTAAAAGCTGTTTTTACCTACAGGTAAGCCTATAATAAGTCTTACCTGTAGGTAAAAAGAATATCCCCTAAACCTGCATGGTTTAGGAGATATTCACCCTGCATGCAGCCGCTGACATTAGCGGCGCATGCGCTCTGACGATCCGGCCGAGCTGGCTGCCGGAGCGATGAGCTCCCGCGCGCATGCGCGGGAGTGACGTCACGCGGCTCCGGCCACTCAGCGCCGGAGCCGCGTACCCGGAAGAGAGAAGAGGACAAAGATGTCAGCGTCCTTAGCGCTGACCGACTCGGGCATCGGGGGCCTCGTTCTAAGGTAAGTATTTCATAATATGTTAGTATGCGATGCATACTAACATATTATGCTATTGTCTTGCAGAATTTTTTTTTTTTGTCAGCGGGTTTACTACCGCTTTAAATATGAACTTTATCACTAACAGCCATATTTTCAAGTAAACTTCAATACCTATAGTTTAATAGTTATTTATTATCATTTCAAATGTTCTTTTTTATTTCCAAATTTTAGAAATTCGGAAATAAAAAAGAACATTTGAAATAATAATAAATAACTATTAAATTATAGGTATTGGAATTTCCTTTAAAATATGGCTGTTATTGATAAAGTTCAGTTAGTGAACTTAAATATGAAATTTACATTAACAGCCATATTTTCAAGGAAATTCCAATACCTATAATTTAATAGTTATTTATTAGTTAATAGTTATTATTTCAAATGTTCTTTGTTATTTTCAAATTTACGAATTTCGGATTTTCAGCTGTTCCGATTGTCGAATTTCCGAAAAAATAAAAAAAAGAACAGAATGAAAACTAACACATTTTTCAGCCATGCACAAGTCTACTGAAGTCCGCTGACGTCACAGCAGTCGGTTCAGGCTCCACATCATCACAACCATGGAGTCAGAATCCGCCAGATGCCTGGATCGACACCTGGCTCAGCCTCTCAGTGAGCTGCTGTAAGCCTGAGCCGGACCGCTCCCGCCCCTCCACAGCCCAGTGAGCGAGGAGGGGGAGCTGTGAGAACCAAGCGATCGGCGGTGTTTGATTGCTCGGTTCTCAGTGTTAGAGGCGCCGGGGGACCGATGCTGCATCCACCTAGGTAAGTGTGAATTAAAAAAACAAACAAACCCATACTTCTCTTTTAATGCATAAACATGGAAGTGCTTGGGTATGTGGCTGTCCCTTGTGCCTGCGAGACCTATAGAGTCCTGCTGGAGTCTCCACTTGGTGCACGCTCCCATTTTGAACCAGACGTGCAATTTGTTTCGTTCCGAATTCATTATTCGTCAAAATTCTGAATATTCGTTAATTCGGAAACATCCGAATAACGAAAAACTGTTTTTCTGAAAACAAATTTTTGAAAAGAACGAAAATCGGAAAGAATGGAAATTCGAAAGAACGAAAGTCCGAAATTTGAAAATAAGAACAAAAATCCTAAAATTTGAAAATCCTAAAGAACAAAAAACATTCAGGTTATTTCTATTATAATTAAATTATTACGTTTATTATTTTTATTAACCATAAGCAGTATTATAGTTTTTATTATTATTATTGTTATTTATTATTAATAATAACAATAATAATAATAAAAACTATAATAATATTTATGAACTATTAAATTAGTTAGGTATTTCCTTTCAAATTTGTCTGCCTGTTAGTGAAAGTAACGAATATGAATTTATCTAAAAATTTGCACATTTTCAAAATAACGAATACCGAATCTATACGAATAGAACGAACCAAATTCAAATGTTTCTGAATTTACGAATTTATTCAAAATAACGAATTTCTCTCAACAAATGATCCAAAACACGAAATAATTAAAAAAAAAGATGAATAAAGCAAACATGAAAAAATGAATTTTTCGGCCTTGCACCATGTCTATTTTGAACTACAAGCTTAGGCCTCATGCACACTGGGCGTTTAGCGATTTCTTACAGATTCATAGGCGTGCGCAGGGGGTGTGCCTGGGCACACCCTAATCACCACATACATATATATGTATATTTATACACACATGCATGTGTGTTTGAGCTTTGGGGTGCACACCCTAATGCAATAGGCTGTGTCCGCCTATGTCTAGATGCGTTCCCTTTTAGCAGCAGCATTTTGGCAGAATAAATGCATGGCGCTTGTAAATGTGCGCAACATATTTTGGCACATTTAGGTATTTCAAGCGCTGGAAAGTTAATAGATTTCATTGGCCAGAATAATCATTTATTTTGCCAAAAGGCAGCGTGAGGGACACAGAACCAAAGTCCAAGCTAGAAATCCGCTGTCAGCCACCGCGGTGAAAGAGGAGGAGAGGTGTGGCTTTGGTGCTGCGTCTCTCACTCTGCCTGTGTATTTCAGAACAGAAGGGGTGACTCCGGTGAGGCTCTAAAGGTCCCAGCAGGCACAGGGGACACCCACATTCCTGATATTGAGCAGTGCAGCTGGGAACAGTACAGTGGAACGTTGGATGATGAGCATAATCCATTCCAGGAGGATGCTTGTAATCCAAATCACTCGTATATCAAAGCAAGTTTCCCCATAGGAAACAATGGAAACTCAGTTAAAGCGGCTGTATACCCGTTTTTATAACTTTTACCTACAGGTAAGCCTATAATAAGGCTTCCCTATAGGTAAAATGAATATCTTCTAAACCTGTATGGTTTAGGAGATATTCCCCCTGAAAGGAGGCGCTGACGTCAAGGCGAAGGCCCGGCGCATAGCGCCTGACCTTGCCGGAAAGTCCGCTGGAAAAAAGGGCGCCCGGAGCCGCGAACCTGGAAGGAAGCCCAGAGGGAAGATGGAAGCTCCCTCTGTGGGTACCGAGCCGCCTGGTCGGATCTTCGTTGTGAGGTAAGTATTTCATAATGAGCTAGTATGCGGTGCATACTAGCTCATTATACCTTTGTCTTACAGGGTTTTTTTTTTCCAGTATGAGTATACAACCCGCTTTAATTTGTTCCACAGTCATTGCTTGTCTGTGCAGTACTGTATGTGGCCAGAGGTCCGGGGGCGCCTGGTGAATGCAATACCGCATGTGGCCAGAGGAGTGGTGGCGCTGGTGAGCCTCTAAGACGTCAACATTACACTTTAGGTCAGCCTTTCTCAACCTTTTCAACACCAAGGAACCCTTGAAATAATTCTCCGGTCTCGGGGAACCTCTGCTAAAAATTAAAAATCTACAACCTATGTTACATTGGTGTGATGATCAATGGGAAGAATGCTCCTTACACTTGTGGTCAATGGGAAGAATTACCCCCTTACAGATAGCTAAAAAGATCAATGATGTCTTGGCAATTTATCTGAGAGGTAGAAATTGACCATTGCTCAAGGAACCCCTCGCAACCTCTGGAGGAATCCTAGGCTTCCACGTAACCCTGGTTAAGAAAGCCTGCTTTAGGTATTTCCAAGAATTTCCGGCCACCTCCGAGGCTCTCCAGCGCCACCACTCCTCTGGCCACATGTGGTATTGCATGCAAAAAGTCTTAATTCTGCTTGTTATGTGAGACAGCACTCGCAAACGAGTCAGAATTTTTAAAACAAAACTGCTCGTATTGCGAAACGCTCGCTAACCGCGTTACTCGCAATCCGAGGTTTTACTGTATTAGGAGGAAGCACAGAGACCGATCTGTGTCTGATCGGCTGCATGGGAGGACCAGAGGATCCCAGATCTCTCCATAAAGAAGACCTGGTATGGCCCATGCTATCACAAGGGATGTTGTTCATCCCTTGTGATAGCAAAAAAAAAAGGGTAAAAAAAAAAAATTTGTATAAAAAAATATGCACCTCCCCCTGCAGTGCTGCTGGCTTCCCTCCTCTCCCCCCGGTTGCTATGGGGGATGTTTCAGAATGGAGAAGGGGGGAAGGGGCTAGTAAATACGTAATTTACCGGCCCCTTCCTTTTCTAAATGAACACACTCACTCACTGTGTTCATTAATAGATGAAGCATAGTAAACTGTGTTTACTATGCTTCAGTTTGTGAATGAACAGGAAGCTGCTGAGCACAGAACACTTCCTATTCATTCACTGCACTGTGCTGCTGAGGCTGTGTTTGAGCTTTGTGCTGCGTAACCTAATGCAATAAGCTGCGCACACCGCTATGCTTGCATGCATATGTAACGGTGATCACACCACACATTTGAGGTATTGTCACAAACGTCAGGAATGAGCAACAGCAATAATTCTAGCACCAGACCTCCTGTGCAACTCCAAATTGACCGGAGTTGGATTGGGACCTGCAATGGAAGAGGAAATGAATTGAAACAAACAGATTTAAAAAGTTACCTTCTGCATTCTGAGACAGCGGCTCGGAGCAGTCCATCTCCAGACCTGCACAATGGGAGAAGGTTCTGGGAGTTAGTGCACTCAGCCAGGGACATTTACTGCTATAACACTTTAAAGTGGTAGTAAACCCTCCTATCATTTTCAGCCAAGGAAGCCGCCATCTTGGCCTCTTTTTAGTACCCGCAGGAAACCCACGCAGGCACAGGGAGAACATGTCAACCATGGCAGGTAGTGTCGTGGTTGGGATTGGAACCCTAGCACTTGGTCCTGTTCAAATGTGAGCAGGGGTTGCATGACCAATGCTTTGACACCCCCCCCCCCCCCATCACCGTCCGATCGCTGCTCATAGGGAGATGAATACATATGACAGGCAGTGCACACCGGAGAGACTACAAACCCCGCACCTCCTTTGAAGGCTGCCATGATGGAACTTCTGCAGCTCTGCCATGTCATCTTGCAGCCCTTGTGCCTGTTCTGCCCTCTTCTTCCATCTTCCTCGTACTCAGGGCCACTATTAAGGCAGTGGTTCTCAACTCTGCTCCTCGGGACCCACTAACAGGCCAGGTTTGCAGGATAACTGAAATACATCACAGGTGAGAACATTTGCTGCTCAGTGATTGCAGTATTCTAGTCTGCATCTCCCCAAGGTAATACTTAAAATCTGGCCTGTTGGTGGGTCCTGAGGACCGGAGTTGAGAACCACTGCTCTATAGGGTCCAGGTATCTAATATAAAAGTGCAGCTCTAAAGGATACAATAAGTAAGAAACGTATATCTCTTAAATGGCGTGTATAAAAACTCTCAAGTGCAATGTGCAAACAATACAAAAATGTTGAAAAGTCCATATTACATCTAAAGGAAAGTCCAAAAAGAAAAAAAATTATGAAAAGCCCCAGTGAAATCACGGTGATATAGAGTGACAATATTCTTGTTCATGTGTCAATCACTCATATGTGCAACTCCACCATCTTTTTTTTTTTAAACAATAACTAGTCCAACGCGTTTCGTCTCCTAAGACATCATCTTTGGTATGCTAGCATTCCAGTCATTGCATATATATATATATATGTAATACAGTGGTGTAGTGGATGACACTTTCGCCTGACAGCAAAAGGGCCGCTGATTCGAATCCCAACCATGACACTACCTGCCTGGAGTTTGCATGTTCTCCCTGTGCCTGCGTGGGCTTTCTCCGGGGTACTCCGGATTCCACCCACACTCCAAAGACATGCTGGTAGGTAAATTGGCTCCTGTCTAAATTGGCCCTAGTATAATATGTATGAATGTGAGTTAGGGACCTTAGATTGTAAGCTCCTTGAGGGCAGGGACTGATGTGAATGTACAATGTATATGTAAAGCGCTGCGTAAATTGACAGCGCTATATAAGTACCTGAAATAAATAATAAATAACATAGTGTAATAATTATGTAAATTAGTAAACAGAGTGATGATATTCTTGTCCATGTGTCAATCACTCATATGTGAAAATCCACCATTTTTTTTTTTTTAAACCATTACTAGACCAACGCGTTTCGTCTCCTAAGACATCATCTTTGGTATGCTTGCATTCCGGTGATTGCATATATATATATATATATATATATATATATATATATATATATATATATATACACACACAAACATAGTGTAATAATTATGTAAATTAGTAAACAGAGTGACCTGCTACCAATCATTTCCTTGTTCTGAGAAGTATGGCGTTGCGGCGTGCGCTTCAGGCCTCTTTCTTAGGAGGTTCACGTCCCTGAATGAATACAGCTACTATGCTTGCGCCAATACCCAGTGTTCGTGTGCAGGAAATAGTTCAGCCTGTGCGTCATCCTGGGCTCCGCTAAATCAACGAATCAGGCAGCAGGGAGAAGGTTACTAACAATGTAACCAAAACATCTCTTTACTGGCAAATCCAGGACAGTTGGCATGTGTCTATCACGTTACTGTTATCTCTAGAAATGTCCGGATTGGTTGCTTGGTGTGTAATCCTAGCAGTGTATGGAGAGAAGCTGGAAATTTCTGTCTACATTCAACATCCCATAGGCGTGCGCACAGGGTGTGCCTAGGGTTGCCACCTCATCCCTTTAAACCCGAACACACATGAATTACACAGGTTGTTCTGAGGCTAATTTAATGCAGATGAGGCACCAAGTGAGTTTAATTACCACCTTAATCAGCCACAGAACAACCTGTGTAATTCATATGTGTCCTGGATTAAAGGGATGAGGTGGCGACTCTAGGTGTGCCCAGGCACACCCTAATCACCCTGTGCAGCACGGATTCCCCCTATTGCCCTGCCCCCCATCCCTTCCTCTGCTGCAGGCACACAAGGGGATGTTTTACAATAATTGGAGGAAGGGGACAGTAAATATGTCATTTAAAGGCCCCTTCCCTTTCTGAATGAACACAGTGAGTGATTGGTACCATATGTTTGAGCTTTGGGTGCACGCCCTAATGCAATAGGCTACGCACACCTATGCAACATCCTATGAACAAATCTTTGTAGAAAGTGCTCAGCACTGATGGGATACGTACTGGACATGGTGGAGATTTCCCAGAACGATTGAATCCTCCTGGGGAAGAATGAGACAAGCAGAGGTCAGTGTGATAAATCATTAATTAGTAGAAAGAAGAGAAAACCAGAGGTCTGTGGGCAAAGTACAGCTTCACTTTATCTGAGCTCTCCAAGTAACAATTTTATAGTGTTACTAATTAATCATTTCTAAACTTAAAGAAGAACTACAGGCAAAAGTTGTTTTTTTTTTTGCATTTTAGATGGAGTAATGGAGGGTTATAACCCCTGACAATTTTTTTTTTTTGCCCCCGTTTTGGAGATTTCTCTTCACTTCCTGTCTCATAGCCAAAACAGGAAGTGAGAGGAAATCCCTCCAATGTTAGGAAATCACCAAAACTAGTCTCCAATGGAAGATTTCCCCTCTACTATTGTTCTGGTGACAACCCAACATTTGGGATTTCCTTCCCTCTTTCCTTCTTGGTGATAACGGCAAACATGATAAATAGAGAGGGTGAATCTCTCTTACGACGGCACAGACAGCAAAAATAAGCCTGCCAGGGGTTCTAATCCCTCTCCGCTCTATCCAAAGTGATATTAAAGGCATTTTTTTTTTAAACCAATTGCCGACCGCCTAACGTATTGCGGCAGATCGGCTCCATTGCGCGAAAATCACGTACCTGTATAGCTATTAAGGGGCACATGCTGATTGGACAGAGGGGAAAGCCAATCAACGGGGTCCGTTGTACCAGTTGTCCGCCGGCCACCTGCGATCGTTCCAGAGAGAGACAGAAGGGCGGTCTGCCTATGCAAACAAGGCAGATCGCCGTTCTGACAATGGAGAAGATGGAGATCTTGTGTTACTGCTAAGCAAAAACACGGATCTCTGTCTTCACCCAGTCAGTCCATCCCCCACACAGTTAGCAAGCACCCCATAGGGACACACTTAACCCTTTTATCGCCCCTGATGTTAACCACTTCCCAGTAGGGTTGCCACATCATCACTTTAATCCAGGACACATTAATTTCACAGGTTCTGTGGCTGATTAAGGTGGTAATTAAACTCATTTGGTGCCTCATCTGCATTAAATTAGCCTCAGAACAACCTGTGTAATTCATATGTGTCCTGGATTAAAGGGATGATGTGGCAAACCTACTTCTCAGCCAATGTCATTAGTACAGTGACAGTGCATATTTTCAGCACTGATTACAATATTAAAGTGGTTGTAAGCTCTGTACAACCACGGTAAGCCTATAATAAGGCTTACCTGTAGGTTCGCTGCATATCACCTAAACCTGCACAGTTTAGGAGATATTCTCTGTATCCACATGTGCTGGCGTCATCGGCACATGCGCAGTGAAGGATTGGCCCGACTGGGACAAAAGACGGCTCCCGCGCGCATGTGCGGGAGTGACATCAGCGCCGCTCCAGCCAATCACAGCGCTGGGGCCCGCGCTGTGATTGGCCTGAGCCGCCAAACACGGAAGCAGCATGTCGCCGGTCTCAGCAATGTGTGGAGACCGCTGCAACAGCTTCGTTCCGAGGTAAGCATTTCATAATGAGCTAGTATGCGATGCATACTAGCTCATTATGACTTTGTCTTGCAGGTTTTGTTCTTTGTTTTCTTTTCAGGGAGTTTACAACCACTTCAATGTCACTGGTCCCTGAAAAAGTGTCAGTTAGTGTCCGATTTATCTGTCGCAATGTCGCAGTCCTGCTAACAAAAAAAAAAAAAAATCTCTGATCGCCGCCATTACTAGTAAAAAGAAAATTAAAATGGCATAAAAATATCCCCTATTTTGTAGACGCTATAACTTTTGCGCAAACCAGTCAATAGACGCTTATTGGGATTTTATTCACCAAAAATATGTAGCAGAACACAGATCGGTCTAAATTGATAAAGAAAATTTGATTTTTTTTTTATTGGATGTTTTATAGCAGGAAGTAAAAAATGTTGTTTTTTTTTTTCAAAATTGTCGCTCTTTTTTGTTTATAGCGCAAAAAATAAAAACCTCAGAGGAGATCAAATACAACCAAAAGAAAGCTCTATTTGTGGGAAAAAAGACGTCAATTTTATTTGGGTACAACGTCGCAGGGCCGCGCAATTGTCAGACGTGACGTTTCTTCAGGGCCCGCGCCGTGACCGGCAGCTCCCGCGCCCATGCATGGGAATGGCGTCATCGCGACTCCAGCCAATCACAACTCCGGAGCCCGAGAACCCGGAAGTACCACCGGGAAAGATGTTGACTGTGTCAGTGGTGTGCGTGTGTCGATTCAGGGCATTGTTCTAAGGTAAGTATTTCATAATGTGCTAGTATGTGATGCATACTAGCACATTATGCCTTTGTCTTGCAGGGTTTTTATGTTTTTTTTGGGGGGTAAAACCTTCCCGTGCTGAAGAGGTTAAATAATAAACATGTTCTACTTACCTGCTCTGTGCAGTTGGTTTTGCACAAAGCAGCCTGGTTCCTCTTCTCGGGTCCTCCACCGGTGCTCCTGGCCCCTCCCTTCTGCCTAGTGCCCCTCGCCCCCTCTCTTTCCTTATTGGCTCACTTGTTTGGATTGACAGGCAATGCTAGAGGGAGTGTCCTCAAAGAAAAGCTCTCATGCTCAGCACTGGATCGCTATGGGGCTCGTGGCCACCTCCT
>BLSH010520611.1:73443-90467 GCA_018402905.1 Glandirana rugosa | reverse complement strand
ATGAAGGATTAAAGAGTGGAAAAGGGTAATCATCCCAGATAGTCGGTCGTGTACCGACGGAGAAGGAGGTCGGTCCTTGAAAATGTCGACGAGTGATCGTTTCTTTGAGTATATTTGAGGATAACTACCCAGACACTTCAGAGACCTTAGGTATTATATATAGACGATGTAAAAAAAATTTGCATTGAGGTCCGTAGATTTATGTGTCTACTAATTGGTGAACGGCTGGCGGCTAGCCTCTAACTGCCGCCGTTTCACCGAGACATTGCGTTTGGCGGCATTATACTGCCGCCGACGTAATGTCGCGCTCACAGTATGTCTGTAATGCAGCCGCCGTCATATTACGGCGGTTTGCGTTACAGAGCCACTTTGCCGCCGTCAATCTCCGATCGGCGGTCGGCAAGTGGTTAATCATCTGTGTATTTAGATGCCTGGAGTTACGTTTAAAAAAAATGTAGCAGATATATATTATGGATTCCAGAGACTTCACAGACCCATCAATAGGAGTTTATATGAGTTTCTTTGCTAGTGAGCAGCTGTAAAAGTTCCTGGCTGGAGGAAGAGGCAGCCATGTGCTGGCTGATAGACCCTACTAATGGGAAAAGGTGAGAAATTAGGAAGTAACAATATAAAATGCACCAATTGTCTCCATTATTGCTTGGAAATCCTAGATGAAGGATTCCCCCGATGTGGGTCCATCCAAATGGGACCGCTCTCCCTCTGTAGGAACTGTAGTGTAGAGGCACGGGAGCACCCAGTGTAGTTCCCCAGTATGGCCATGAGTTGTCGCCATAGCTAGCTATGGGAGTAGATTTAGGGGCGCCCTGGGTTTAGTAGGCAGTGTAATTACCTAGCTAGCCACTAGATGTCCCCAGAGTAGTAGTGTGTTGTGCCATTCCTGCCCCTGCCAGTGTGAGGCATCATAGAACACAGGGCTGAGATAGAAATATTCTTGGTGAGAGTCCACCATGGTCATTGTCATGGGAAGCTTCTGGAAGACTAAACCACAGCAACGATGTAATCTGTGAGGTCCTTTGGGGCCAAGCAAGGGAAGGGAAGGGAAATGCAGAACTAATTGGGACCAATTGTGATATTCCCATCACACACGTCCCTGCGCAGATAGCTTATTTCTAATGTGGGTGCTTGGAGTGACCAACGGCTGGAACCGCATAGCATCAGAGCAAATAGTGTCACCAGCACACCAGGATCTCCAGGCGAGCCCAAAGCTTTATTCACCAATCACAGTTACGGCAAAGAGCGACGTTTCGGGGGCCGCGCACGACCCCTTCATCAGGCATGTGACCTCTTTTCCCATTAATAGGCACCAATTGGGACCACTCACATCTCCTTTGCATGGGATACTGGACTCTGGCAAACCCTCCCCCCCAACAGGTATGGGCTCCTCAACTGGGCTCTCCTCTCACCTACGCGTTTTCTCTACTATTTGTACCCATAAACAGTATGCCATCACCGCTAGGGTGACGGAAGGATGAATATATGTCATGATCTGCATTAAAAGCTTCTCATCGTGTGGACTTTTCTTTCTCCAAACCTCAAGATGGGGATGTTCTCTGTAAATGGATGGTGCTGGCTGAGGCTGCTTTTGAGGTCCATTGCTGTAATGCAGGTATTGGAAGGACTACCGGGGAGGGGGGGGGGGGTGTAGGCCAGGTCCAGGTTGGGAGGCTGGGCCCAAGTCTTTCAGGGTGGGCTCATAGCAGTAGTAGGAGGCAGCAGAGAGAAATGAGGCTTAGTGCTCTGGATTGAGACAAGTACACACTATAGAGGGATATGCTTTGTTCGTATTTCATGTCTGAGGTTTACAAACACTTTAAGGTTAAAGTTATGGCCAAACAATAAGCTGTTTGCTAAAATGTTAAAACTTCTTCAGCTCTGTTCAGTCTAGAAGGGGTTACAGGAAATAATCACTCATGGAGTATATTTGTCTCTTACCAAGAAGAAAAGTTCAGTTTCTGGAGATAACATTCTACACCAGGGATATGCAATTAGCGGACATCCAGATGTTACAGAACTACAAATCTCATGAGGCATAGCAAGACTGACAGCCACAAGCATGACAGGCAGAGGCATGATGGGACTTTCAAACAGCTGGAGGTCCGCTAATTGCTTATCCCTGTTCTACACTGACAAATGTTCTCCCCTTCCTGCACTTGTGAAGCAGATGAATAATGGTTTAGCCTGGAGCTCACCTGTCCATTAGAAACAAACATGTTTTTCTATGAAGCCCCAGGTAATATTATGCAGCATGTGATTTTCTTCTGCTGCCTAACCACTTGCCGACCGCCCGCCGTGGATTGACGGCGGCAAGGTGGCACGTTATCGCAAACCATCGTCACCTGACGGCGGCCTTGATAACAAGAATTGTGGGCGCACACCACCGGGGGGCACGCTCGCGTGCTCACTGTGTTCCGGAGGGCAGGGAGCAGGTAGGGTGGACCCGATCTCTGCTGGCTACCCGCGATGGCTCCCCCCGCAGTGAGAGAACGGAGGTCCATGTAAGTAAACACGGATCTCCGTTCTGACAGAGGGGGAAGGGCTGTGATCGCAGGCTTCCTGTATATGGAAGCTGTGATCACTCCCCTCCCCCTGCCAGCCCAGCCTCCATACTGTTATGAGGGAACACAGTTAACCCTTAGAGCGCCCCCTGCAGGTTAACCCCTTCACTGCCAATGGCATTTACACAGTAATCAGTGCATTTTCATAGCACTGATCGCTGTATAAATGGCAATGGTCCCAAAAAAGTGTCAAAATGGTCCGACATGTCCGCCGCAATATCGCAGTACCGCTAAAAACCGCAGATCGCCGCCATTACTAGTAAAAAATTAAAAAAAAACCCAGAAATGAATTCTCATCATCCGTAAACATGGCAACTTTTGCGCACACCAATCAATAAACGCCGATTGCAGGAGTTTTTTTTTTAACCAAAAATATAAGGAAGAATATAAATCGGGCAAAACTGATGAAAAAAAATGTTTTTTTTATATTTTTTTTGGATTTGTATTTTAGCAAAAAAAAATTTTTTTAGCAAAATTATCGCACTTTTTTGTTTATAGCGGTGATCAGAAATGACGCAGAGGGGATCAAATACCACCAAAAGAAAGCTCTATTTGTGGGGAAAAAAGGATTCAAATTTTGTTTGGGTACAACGTCGCACGACCGCGCAATTGTCAGTTAAAGCGACGCAGTGCCGAATCGCAAAAAGTGCTCTGCTCCTAAAGGGGGAAATCCTTCCGGGGCTGAAGTGGTTAAGTAAAATGTGCAGTAATCATTTTTAAGCACTAGATGTCACCAGGGTAATAGCAGTGCATTCGCCCAGAAATCAATGACATGCAATACTCGTTTTTACCCACTAGATGGCACCAGAGAAATAGCACATTGTCCCATGCTTAACCACTTGCTTACTGGGCACTTAAACCCCCCTCCTGCCCAGACCAATTTTCGGTTCTTAGCGCTGTCGCATTTTGAATGACAATTGCGCGGTTTGTGTACCCAAACAAAATTTTTTATCTTTTTTTCCCCACAAACAAAGCTTTCTTTTGGTGGTATTTGATCACCTCTGCGGTTTTTATTTTTTGCGCTATAAACAAACAAAGAGCCACGATTTTGAAAAAAAGAACAATATTTGTTACTTTTTGCTATAATAAATATCCAAAAAAATATATATTCTACATATTTTTGGTAAAAAAAAAATCGCAATCGGCGTATATTGATTGGTTTGCGCAAAAGTTATCACGTCTACAAACTATGGGAATTGATTTATGGCGTTTTTATGATTTTTTTTTTTTTTTAACTGGTAATGGCGGCGATCTGTGATTTTTATCAGGACTGCGATATTGCGGCGGACATGTTGGATATTTTTGACACTTTTTTTGGACCAATGACATTTATACAGCGATCAGAAATTTAAATATCCACTGATTACTGTATAATTGTCACTGGCAGTGAAGTGGTTAACACTAAGGGGGCAGTGAAATGTGTCCCCTCATTGTGTTCTAACTGTATGGGGGCTGCCAGGGACATAACAGATCTAACTGATCCCGATGACAGGGATCAGTAGATCTGTTATGTCCCCCCTCACAGAACGGAGAACCAGCGTGTTTACATCAGCGGTTCCCAGTTCTGCTGCTCCAACAGACGATCGCGGGTCTGCAGAGGACATCGAGTCCGCCCAACCCGCGGGCACGCCCACGACGCGAGAGCGCGCCACTGCCGGCTGTGAGTGCGCGCAAGGAGCATGCAAAGGGGCGGACATCCATGGATGTCCCCCCTGGCAATTCAGATCCGCGCTGTAGCCGTCTTTCGCCTATAGCGTGGATCTGTACTGGTTAAGGTGATTGGGAGTACTGCTTGGACCTTGAAGAAGGGTGTTAGCGCAAATAAAAAAAAAGTATCAGAGACAGTACTCAATTTTCTCTGTCACATTGTCCCAGAAATCAATGAAGTGCAATATTTATCTCACCCACTAGATGGCACCAGAGAAATAGCACATTATCCCAGAAAACAGTTGAAGTGCAGTATTCATTTTAGCCACTAGATGCCACTAGAGACAGCAGCACAATACCCCAGAGAGAGATCATCCTTTTTATGTGCTATCAAGAGCCCTGTTGTTAATTACATTTTAATCCATAAAGTTTTTTCTTATTATGTTTATTAAAAAAAATAGCTCTGAACACTTTTTAAAATTATTTTTAATTAGCCAAATGTGAAATTTTTTGTTTTAACACATTGCATTAACCGTTTCCCGAGCGGCTCGCGTACATTTACTGCTGCAGTGTGGCTCGGTAGCGCGAATCGCCGTCTATAAACGACTCTCTTGTGCCCGCTGCAGTCTGCAGAGTTGAGGCCGCAGCTCGGATGGACTCGATCTCCGCCGGCGAGCTGCGATCGCCTGGCAGAGAAGGAAACCGGGGAACTGCCAATGTAAACACGGCGGTTCCCCGCTCTATCAGGCGGCATGTAAGATCTACTAATCCCTGTCACTGGGATCAGTTAGATCTCTTATGCCCCTGGCAGCCCAGCCCCCTCACAGTTAGAACACCCCTAGGGGACACAGTTACCCCCTTGATCGCCCCCCCAGGTTAACCCCTTCACTGCCAATGACATTTACACAGTAATCAGTGGATATTTAAATTTCTGATCGCTGTATATATGCCATTGGTCCCAAAAAAGTGTCAAAAATGTCCGACATGTCCGCCCCAAAATCAATAGTCCCGATAAATATCGCAGATCGCCGCCATTAGTAGTAAAAAAAACGCCAGAAATTAATTCTCATCATTCGTAAACGCGGCAACTTTTGCACAAACCAATCAATAAATGCTGACTGCAATTTTTTTTACCAGAAATATGAGGAAGAATATAAATCGGCCAAAGCCGATGAATAAATTTGTTTCTGTATATATTTTTTTTAGATTTGTATTTTAGCAAAAAGTAAGAAATATTGTTTTTTCTTTTTGCAAAATTTTTTTTGTTTATAGCGGCGATCAGAAATGACGCAGAGGGGATCAAATACCACCAAAAGAAAGCTCTATTTGTGGGGAAAAAAAAGGACGCAAATTTAGTTTGGGTACAACGTCGCACGACCGCAAAATTGTCAGTTAAAGCGACGCAGTGCCGAATCGCAAAAAGTGCTCTGGTCCTAAAGTGTGAAATCCTTCCAGGGCTGAAGTGGTTAAAAAAAAAGACCCGACTAGCCGGAGAGATCAGATTATACGAAACCAGATTACTACCTGAATAGATCTGACTGCCTTCTGGCTGTATAAAAACACTGCATCAAAAACAGGCCTCATTTTACACCACTAGGTGTTGTTATAACACAACGCATTCGTCTCCATTGAGAGGAGATTTTCGCTTTAGTACATTTTTATATTGATTTTTGATAATTAGCATACTTTTTTTTTTCATCTTTGGCTGATACATGTGCAGCTAACACTCCGTGCTAGGAGATTTCTTGTTAGTGTTGAAAATAATAGAAGTTGGGATTACCTTTTATCCCTTAGGCACCACATCCCTAAGTGCTATACCTGGTGCTTGTTGGCACCTTTATTCCACTTTGTGCCTCCCTCCTTCTGGGCCCCCTTTGGTATAGCCTGCCATGTGGACCAGTAATACCCCTTTTTAGCCACCTGAGGGTGCTATCAATGTGCCGCCGTGTTTCTCCGCCATTGCACCGTGTACCCGCGTGTCATGATGTTTTTATGCGCTGTGACATTGATTTGCGTCATAATGCTCCTGACGTGTGGACGTGATGACGTCATGCTGCCAACTTTCCCTTGTGGGCTTTTCTTGTAAGGAGGAGCTGGGAGAGACAGTGGAATATCCTGATTTGCAGGAAATAATGGGGCTGGAGCCATCTGTGGCATTCCCTGCCCCCTTTGGACGCCATCTTTGACGCCTGGTCCAATATATAGGGACGTGGGTCAGCATCATGGGCTGGGCAGTCTCTGAGGAAGTTGGGTCACCAACAGAACTGGTCAGACATCAGTCTCTTCTCTCCAATGTGATCCAATTCTCTCTATTCTTTGTATGATAAATGGACTTTTACATTTGATGTGAAATCTCTGCTGTGAGTGAGTGGACTATTTTATTCCTGCCTCTCTCCTGGTCACCTACTCTTAAAGTTATGCTGTATAATTTACATTGTCCCTTCTATGTCTGTAGGGGGATGATGGTACTGGAATTATTTTAATTTAAAAAAAAAAAAAAAAAGACATCCAAGTCCCTTTTTCCTAATTGATACACAGCTGTCACATGACTCGGCTCTCTCCCAGCCCGTCTGCAGGGAAACATAAGCAGGAGGAGCTTCTAGTCCTCTGCTGCCAGTCACACGTTCAAAATAAAAAATAAATTAAAAAACAGCCTTTGGAATACAGATGATTAATCAGTAATATCAATGAACTGTTTAAAATTGTCATACAAATATAAATTAGAAATCAAATCTTTATTATGTTTTGGCAATAACACAGTATGGGCGGAGTTCTGCCATTTACAGGTTGTGTCATGCCGCTCCGGCCTGTATCTTAGAATAAGAGGCAGGTGAAGCCTCCGTTAATCTACATGTAATACATAGGCGTGCGCAGGGGGTGTGCCTGGGCACACCCTAATCACTATGCAGATTCCCCCCCACTACCTGGGATTCCCCCCACCTGTCTTGCAGTGCTGCTGGCTTCCCTCCTCTCCTCCCAGCTGCTGTGGGTGATGTTTCAGGATGGAGAGTGGCAGAAGGGGCTAATAAATATGTCATTTTCCAGCTCCTTCCTTTTCTAAATGAACACACTCACTCACTGTGGTCACGCATAACTGAAGCATAGTAAATTGTGTTTACTATGCTTCCGATTGTGAAAGTACAGAAAGCCGCTCAGCACAGAACACTTCCCATTCATTCACTGTCCAGTGCAGCTGAGGCTGCAGAGAAAGGCATGCGTGTTTGAGCTTTGGGGTGCGCACCCTAATGCAAAAGGCCACGCACACCTATGATGTAATATCCCACCCCCATTGGTTTTAGCTGGTTAGTGGGCATGGAGGAGGAGGGAGGGAGTGGTTTGTCATTGTGTATACGCCCACATGTGTGACTCTATAGTCACATGGGCTGCTCAGATGTGATGGGGAGGAAATGCTCAGCATAGAAAATCACTGAAATCTGAGCATGTGCAGAGTTACCACCACAGCTGCAAAATCCCTAGCTAAATTGGGGACATGGACAGAAGGGGGAGATAGAGAGCAGCAGGATCAACCAGGTTTTTTTTTGCAGAATACAGAAAAGGAATCTCATAGTGTGGGAGTATGGACAGCATGTGATACACCATTTATTAAAAGTTTATGATGTGGGTTTAGTGACACTTTAAATAACTGACGTGACATCTAAGCCATGCATATAAGATCTCAGTGGTTCCTGTAGAAGCCTGCGTGGGATATCTGTGCATTACCAATGACACTTTAAATCCACCTGGAGACCGGATGATGATGCACCAACTCTATGAGCCATTGAAACCACCCATCCAAACCATGCAGTTAGGGGCCCGCTGGTTCCTGCACATGTGGGCATCTGTGTTTCACTAAAAACAGGCTAAATCCACATGGAGACTGGATGATGCTGCACCAACTATTTATATGTGGTATTGGTGGTTCCTGTGAAACTACATATGCAGATGCAGATGCAGTGATGGCTGGTGCTCCATCAGTCGGGGGGCGTTTGTCGGACCTGACCACGGACACCCCCCGTTGCTCCAGCCCGCACCGCGCACCATACCCACCACCACGGTTGCCGGCTCACTTACCCTGTGCTGGCCCCGGACTGACATGTAGAGGCGGCGGCGACTTCCCCCCTCAGTCTCCTCCACCCCCCCCCCGCCCGCGGTAGTCAGGCTTCCCCTGCGTCTCCCCGGCGGCTGTGTGTCTCCTCCCTCCTCCTAGGAGGCCAATAGGATGGCTTTCCTTTCGGCCAATCGGGAAAAGGGTCTCAGAACCCGCTTCCTGATTATCTGCGAGGAGAATCAGTGTGACAATAGCGAATGTTAATTCTTTATTGTCAACACAACTGTGTGGGTTTTTTTGAAGCCTATTAGAGCCTCTGCCTGCAATCACATGCTTCAAAAAAAAAAAAAAAAAAATCCCATTGGAGTCCATGCATCCGGCGCCCTGCATGTAGATTAGGGGCCGGGCGCATGGATAGGGAGGCGGTGCCCTTAATGAACAGGACACCACCTTGTGGATGTTATTCTTTCTGCCAGATCAAAAGGTCAAATCCACCTTGAGCCCTTCTCCATGTTTGCAGTGTTTAAGTTCCTTGGATAACAGCACTAAAGCTTCTACAGCATGGGTGCTCAACCTGTGGCCCTTCAGATGTTGCAAGACTACAAGTCCCATCATGCCTTTGGGAGTCATGCTTGTAACTGTCAGCCGTGCAGTTCCGCTAGAGCTGGAGGGCCACAGGTTGAGTGCCCATGTTCTACAGATTGGCATGGATGTCACTATACTGACTGGCTTCAACTACCCAATGTGTCCTATTGCCAGCGATATAAGAACTCATTGAGCCCTCCTGGAATGAAAGCTGGGTGATGTGTGATTACTATTTTCAAGGAAAAAAGTGAATGATCCAGCACTTCCTATTCTACGGGAGTCTCATCCACTTTAGGACCAATCACTTCACTCATAGTAGTTTGTCAAGGAACGGTTTCCACCTTGAAAGAGTGCCACCATACACCATTATCATTGTTATACAACAATGGCATCCTTATTATTCATACATTATATATTTGATAAAAGCTTTTGATATTATTTATTTCAGGTACTTATATAGCAATGTCAACTTACACAGCGCCTATTCTAGGATGTAGCTATGGATTTATTGAAGATCATTTCGGGAGTTATGTGGGTTTTTCATAGGTATACCAAATAGATAACCTGTATTCTGTGTTTTTATAATTCTCTATTTTTGCAATAAAATTTGTTAAACGTTAGCTTCACAGAGTCAGAAACAATGTTTCGTGTTTTTTTTTTTTCCTTAACAAAGAATTCTTTGAATTTTTGTGGAAGCCCTATGAAGGTAGATAATCTATGCAGTAGTGGTGTCCTAAAGTTTGCTACTATGTGCTCCGGCTTTGTTATTATTTTTCAGCTAAATCTGCAAGGTGTGGGGCTCGGAGGTCTGTTCACCAGTTTGTTTGTTGCACCCCCACCACCACCCTTTCCATTAGTGTGATGGGGCCATTTAGCTTTCTCAGTTACAGGCTGCATGACAGTCAGGACTGGGTTCTTTGCAGCCCTTGTCATGGATGTATCCTGTATAAAATCATCCTTCGTAAAAGTAGGAATTTTGTATAAATAATGAAAAAAATGTAAAATAGAAAAAAAAAAAACATTAGTTTCCACAATTGTAAAAAAGTAGCAAACCAGAAAAGGAGTCATACAAGGCACAACATATAGTCTTTGGAACAATGATTTAATTTAAAATTATACAATTTCATGACAAAATATATAACTTCTGTAAACAAGTCTTGATTACAATACAAGGCATTTGAGGAGTAAAGAATCCTTTTCAAAACAAAAGAAAAAAAAATTACACAAGAACACGTAGAAAATAAAAATGTTTCATTTGTATCCGATACTTATTACAGAAAAATGAAATCTCAATAATCTCCTTTCTCCGATCACATGTACATTTTTATAAGGATAGCGATTGTAGGGGGAACCCAGAATTAGGGAACCGTAATGGGCTCTCAAGGCACCCTAATGGGCACCATAATGGGCTCCTTAAATCACCCAACCTACATCCGTTTGGCCCATGTACAGAGATCTGTCACTGAAGACAAAAAACTACATTGTGCAACTGTATAAGCACATAACACATAGTTCCAGTTAAAGCTGAAGAATATCTTTATTCACTTGTGGTCTGAGCTGCATTGACAGAGCCACAACCCTGTGTCACCGAGAATTAAATACACAAGAACAGAGGCTAGTAGCGAAACTACAAGTCCCAATATACCTTGCCAAGAACAGAATCATCATAAAAAGGACGGGTAAAAACTGGCCCTGCTGGGACTTGTATTGCCGAATGTAAAACTCAAGCTGAAACTTTTGTTTGGCTTTGAAGTCGGGCTTTAAAGAAAACCATTCAGAAAACGTAAAAGCCAAACTGTCCATGCTAGGCAAGCTTTAGGGCCACTCTGATCCCTGGTTCTTCCAGATATGGAGAGGCATGTTTCAATTCTCGATTCCTCACAATGTATGTGGCCTGAGTAGACATAGCAACATATCATGGGTGGGAAGTGGTATTGAGGCAGCTTGGCTTGAATTTTACCAACAGGTTTGCTTTATGCTTATAAAACCAGAAGCAATAAATTATTATATCTAACAGAAGAAACATAAGAACATCATTTATTTTACAATTTCTCAATAAAAGTCATTTTACTGAGGCTGGTGGCAGATTAACCTACCATGGGTGCACAACCTGTGGCCCTCCAGCTGTTGCAGAACTACAAATCCCATGAGGCACTGCAAGGCTGACAAGTTACAATGGGATTTGTGGTTCCACAGGTTGAGTACCAATGGAAACAAACAATATTAGCATTTGTTCATTCTAAATGGCCAATCAGCTTCCATGGAATAAGGGGAAAAAAAGGTGGGTACAAAATTTCCCTGAACCTGATTGCGTATTTGAGAGGGTGAAAGCCCCTCTTTTAATAAGGCAGCCCAGAGAATGAAACCTTTATACTGTAGTAACAAGTTTTGTACAGGAAATGCCAAGTCTTGGAATTGAATGTAGAACAGAGACTGTTCATATAATGAAACATTAAATTACCCTCATAAACCGAAGCCAGGCAACCAGTAACCTTAGAGCAACCCTGTCAGGAGATAAATGTGGGTGCTGCTGATGCCAACCTTCTTCTATAAATGCCTGGTGGTTATGCTGACAGAATGGCTTTAATACCTTCTACATCAAAAGTAAAAGAAAGCTCATGAAAAGTCTTTTTCTTTAGTCCAAGTTGACTATTAAAAGTACCAAAGCTACAGGGTCAGCATGCCAACCAGGTAGCCATTTCAGAAACAGAGGTGTGGAATGGCAGCCTTTATGTTTCCCTATAACTGGTGTCCTTTAAAAAGTTACATCAGTCACTCAACCCATTTATGTCCATTTCCTGATGTTATCGAAAGATTGGGCTCTCCTAGCATTTTCTAAGTTCCTGCTGGTGTCTCTACTACACTCACCAGAATTCTACGTAATTCCAACCCCCCCCCAACACCCACCCAATGTACATAAAGCAAGCAAGCCATTTACTTTGAAATATGAACATGCTTCTATATACAGGTAAACCTCAAAAACTCAACCAACAACCTATAGTCCACGTGTCCTACAAAAGGACAGCTTAACATGAACTCATAGCATGGAGTTGGCATTATACTTTCTGATATTCCTATCACTTATATGAAAAATAGATTCTGAAAAATATATAGATAAATAAATCATTTAGGCTGTTCGCCCTTCGTCTTGACTATTACTTATTTCCTTAAAGCACTGGATAATGTAACCTACATTTTCTCGATCGACCAAAACATACAGGAAAAAAAATGTTATCTCGCAGACTGCTTCTTAACCAGAGAACACACAGTCTGAGTAGTGTCGCAGTGGTCACGGATGGACTAGGATCTGTCCTACATGGAGAATGCATGGCCTGGGTGGTATCTAAGAGGTTACAGACTAAGATCTTTCAAGGTCAAAGATGTTCTAGTTCATCCCTTAAGAATGCGTGGGCTGGGGGTTTGAGAGGTCAGAGATGGAATTGGACCTTTCTTCCTGAAGAATACACAGACTGGGTAGTGTCTGAGAGGTCAGGGACGGACTAGGATCTTTCCTCCCTTAAGAATGCATGACCTGGGTGGTTTCTAAGAGGCCAGGAATGGACTAGAATCCTTCCTCCTTGGGAATAAAGAACCTGGGTAGTTTCTGAGAGGTCAGAGATGGACAATGATCCTTGCTACCTGGAAAATGCACATCCTGGGTGGTGGTATCAGAAGAGTCAGGGACAGACTAGGGTCATCCTCTGTATGGCCTGGGTGGCGTCTGAGAAGTTGGACTTCTAGAATTTTTTCTCAATCAAGAATGCACTGGGCAGGGACAGACCAGAAGATCTCTCCCCCCTCCCCCCAGTAATACATGGCCTGGGTGGTGTCTGAGAGGTCTGGGTTGGACTAGGATGTTTTCTCCTTGCAGAATGACAGCCACAGTGGTGTCAGAGGTCTTGGATAGACAAGGACCTTTCCTCCCTGGAGAATGTGCAGCCAGGGTGGTGTCAGGGGACTTGGGTGGACTAGAACCTTTCCTCCCTGGAGAATGCATGGCCAGGATAGTGTCAGGGGTCTTGGATGGACTAGCAACTTTCCACCCTGGAGAAGGCACGGCCAGGGTGGGGTCAGGGGTCTTGGATAGACTAGGACCTTTCCTCCCTGGAGAATGCATCGCCTAGGTAGGGTCATAGGTCTTGGATAGACAAGGAACTTTCCTGCCTGGAGAATGTGCAGCCAGAGTGGTGTCGGGGGGTCTTGGATGGACTAGGACCTTTCCTTTCTGGAGAATGCACGACCAGGGTGGTTTCAAAGGTCTTGCATAGACAAGAATCTTCCCTCCCTGGGGAATGTAAGGCCTGGGTGGTGTGTTAATAGAACCTTTCCTTCCTGGAGAATGCACAACCAGGGTGTACTAGGACCTTTCCTCTCAAGAGATTGCACAGCTTAGGAGGTGTCATGGGTCTTGGATGGATTAGGATCTTTTCTCCCTGGAGAATGCACGGCCTAGGTGGTGTTTTACTAGGGCCCTTCCTCCCTGGAGAATGCACAGCCTAGTAGTTGTCATAGGTCTTGGATAGATTAGGACCTTTCCTCCCTGGAGAATGCATGGCCTAGTAGTTGTCAGAGGTCTTGGATAGATTAGGACCTTTCCTCCCTGGAGTATGCATGGCCAGGATGCTGTCCGGGGTTGTGGATGGACTAGGACCTTTCCTCCCTGGAGAATGCACAGCAGGATGGTGTCAATGGTTATGGATGAAATAAGACCTTTCCTCCCTGGAGAATGCATGGCCAGGGTAGTGTCAGGGGTCTTGGATGGACTAGGATCTTTTCTCCCTGGAAAATGCACTGCCTGGGTGATGTTTTACTAGGGCCTTTCCTCCCTGGCGAATGCACAGCCTAGGTGGTTTCATAGGTCTTGGATAGACTAGGACCTTTCCTCCCTGGAGAAGGCACAGCCTAGGTGGTTTCATAGGTCTTGGATAGACTAGGACCTTTATGCCCTTGAGAATGCATGGCCAGAATGGTGTCAGAGGTTAAGATAGACTAGGACCTAGTCCAGGATGGACTAGAATCCTTACCCAATCAGGAAAACTGGAAACAGAAACTTGTGAAAATTAAATTTGTAGGCCCTCCCTGCCCCAAACAAAATCTATAACCAGACTGGAAAGCCTCACATCACACCTGCAATGTCCAAGTGGTCCTTACACAACCCAGTAAGTAGTACCTGAATGGCACCGGTAACCTGAACTGCCCATCTGCTCAGATCCACCACAAACCAGCATCCGGAGATCTCCTCACACGCCGCTATTAAATCCCATATGCCATGTGCTTGTCTGCGGTTCTGTGATGTTTACTCTAATGATAATAAGGTCAGGTGGCCCCATAGAGGAGAATTATGGTATTTACACAACCGAAGCGGGTGTGGCCTGATGTTTGGCAGGACTCCGAGCCAGCTGTGAAAATGAGCGCAGTCCTCGCCATCAATGACTCACCCGTGGGGGGGCGACTTCTGACAAACATGTTCATTCACAAAGCTGCAGCATAGAAATCTGGGCACAGCGCGCCACGCAATTTAAAGTGAAAATCCGACTTTGCTTAGAAAAAATAAAAACTCCTCCTCATTGGAAATAGTGCCTATAGAAAAGTATTCATATCCCTGGAAGATTTCATGTTTTATTGTCATAGTGTGCAAGGGAGATAAGTGGTGCTATAAAGACGCCTAAAAATAGCAATTCTCCTGAATCACCGACATAAAAATGTGACGCATTTTATTATCTCAGTGATAGAAGGATCACCATGGAGGTCTAATAATGTTTTACAAGGAGAAGAGGAGGAGGGGAACACATGGCATCACTATAAAATGTAGAACTGGGGTCACATGACTGCTATAACATTTAGAAAGGGGGGGGGGGTCGCACGACTTTCACTATCAGTGCAGAACTGGGGGGGGGTCACATGACTTCACTATAAATGTAGGGGGGGGTCATATGACTTCACTATAAATGTAGAAGGGGGGTCACATGACTTCTGTATAAATGTGGGGGGGTCACATGGGGTGTCACATGACTTCCCAATGAATGTAGGGGGTCCACATGACTTCACTATGAACGTTGGGGGGGTGTCACATAGGGCGTCACATGACTTCCCTATGAATGTAGAAAGGGGGGGGGGTCACATGACTCCACTATAAATGTAGAACTGGGGGCTCACATGACTTCCCTATGAAGATAGAATGGGGGGCTACTTGATTTCCCTAGGAATGTAGAACAGGGGGGCATGGCTTCCCTAAAAATGTAGGGGGGGCTACAGAACTCCACTACAAATGGAAAACGGGGGGGGGGGGTCACATGACTTCAACATAAACGTAGAAGACATTTCACTTCACTTTATGGCTGTGCCAGGTTTTTGCCTCATGTTTGTTCCCAACACTCACATACATTGATGTTTACGCGGCTGGCTCCCAGTCCCACAGCACCGCTTCCCTGAACTTCTGGTTGAAGAATGAGCGATAAATGTCCCATGACTCCGTGCCCCCCCAATACACTGCACATGCGTGTCCTAAATACATTAAAGACCCTGGCTACAATGTGCATGTGTTTCCTATGCTTGGTACCTGAGTGGGCACACTGCTAAGGACCCCATTCCTGGCACGTGAGCAGGCACATTGCTAAGGACCTTGAGCCATACTGCACATGCTGGCCCCATGCCCAGCCCCCTGAGCAAGTACATTGTTAGCAACCCTGGCCACACTGCGCATGCTGGCCCCTGAGCAGGCACATTGCCAGCAACACCAGGCAAACTGCACATGCTCATCCCATGCCCAGCACATGCGCAGGTACTCTGCCAAGGAATCCAGCCACACTGCGCACGCTCGCCCCATACCTGGCACATGAGCAGGTACATTGCTAGCGACCCAGGCCACACTGCGCATGCTCACCCAATACCTGGCACCTGAGCAGGCATATTGCTAGACATCCCGGCCACAGTGTGCATGCTCGCCCCATGCCTGGCACATTGCTAGACATCCCGGCCACAGTGCGCATGCTCGCCCCATGCCCGGCACCTGAGCAGGCACATTGCTGAGGACCCCAGCCACACTGCGCATGTGTGCCCTGAGCACAATAAAGATTCACGACCACATTACAGATGTGTACCCTATGCCTGGCACCTGAACAGGCACATTGCTAAGAACACTTCAGTCACACTGCACATGCTCGCCCCATGCCCAGCACCTGAGTAGGTACACTACAAAGTACCCAGCCACACTGCGCTTGCATGGCACTCAAACACACAAATTAAGAAAACAGGATTTTATGGGATACAAGGCAACTGAATGCCCGGGAATTGATTAGCGTTTGGTCCAGCAACCTACGACATGGGATTTCAAAAAGTTCTCAAAAAAAAATTCACGCAATGACAGCTGCTGTTAAACTATACAACTACAGCAATAGCAGCTCTCCACCCCCGACCTGAGAGTGACCGGTCACATGAGCTTGCACCATGTCCTTTATACAACATTTGTATGAGAGTACAACTATTGTTTTTTTTTTTTAAATAAAATTTATGTTGGCAACACGCTAGGTCGGTGCGCCCTTCTTCTGCTATTGTTAAACTCTATTACTACGCCAGATATGGTCCTCGCAGGTCACGCTCTGCTAAGCGCACATCTTCACATAGAGGAAATGAAACCCGCAGATACACCGGGGCTGAAATTTGCAATTCAAATTAGTGGATTCTCATGTAAATAGATTGTAATCGGAGTATAGAAAGACAAAACCAAAAATTCTCCTTTCTGATCGCCGTTCCCAAGAACCGGATACCACTCTGATCTATAAAAAGTACCAATAATCAATCAACCAAGAAAAGATACATTTTTATCATTTCACCCCCATTCACTCCTGAGAGATATCCCAATGTGCAGCAACACTCAACATAAAGATATCGATCGTACTCACTGGTGCCCCTTCACACCTGAGTGTCACACCTGCTGCTTGTCACAGGAAAAAGTACATTAGCTTTTTTGCAGGCAAGAATCAGGTGTTTTTGGCCCCATAGACTTGAACAGGCCGGCTCGCAACTCAACAGCCTAAAAGTTGGACCCGCACCTTTTTTTTTACAGCGCATCACACTAACACACCTCTGCTGGATGAATTGTAGATAAATGTACCTAGTCTTTCCTCTTAAAAACCAAAACAGAAAGATATGAGGCTAATGTTAGATAA
>BLSH010520611.1:39859-53191 GCA_018402905.1 Glandirana rugosa | reverse complement strand
CATCCTGGGCGGTTGTCATGGGTGGTTATCATGGTTGGCGGGTCCTACTGGCTGGTGCTGCTGGCGGGTACTGATGGTGGGTCCTACTGGCTGGTACTATTGGTGGGTACTGTTGGCGGGTCCTACTGGCTGGTGCTGCTGGTGGATATTGCTGACTGGTACTGCTGGTGAGTCCTACTGGCTGGTGCTGCTGGCTGGTACTGCTGGCGGGTCCTACTGGCTGGTGCTGCTGGTGGGTACTGCTGGTGGGTCCTACTGGCTGGTGCTGCTGGCGGGTATTGCTGGCTGGTCCCGGACCCACCATCCCCAAACATCAGTGCGACAGGAACTGGAGCTGGCACCAGAGGAAGCATGCGGCTGCAGTAGAGAGCAGAGCCGATGCTTCCTGTATCTCTCCTGTCAGAGGTGGAGTACATTTGGTATCACTCCGCCTGTGGCAGGAGCCGGCTCTATACAGGAACCATCGGCTCTGCTTCCTCTAGCGCCAGCTCCGCTCTTCACATTCATGCTCGGGGATGGCGGGTCGGGAACCCACGATCTGAGTGCCATCCCTAAGCAGGAGGTGGCGGGCCACATCAGAGGGCGCCAGCGGTTGGGCACCCCTGGCGTACAGTGTTGCATGGTGGAGCAATTGACAAAAAAAATGTCCTATGCGCCGCACATCACTGCAAGACCCCGTGGATATGTGAAATGACAGCCTCAGCCCGGGCTCCAGCCAAGCCATGCCCCCAACGCGTTTCACTCTACACCCAAAACGTAATCATGGGGATGCATTCTCAGCGGTGTACTAAAGGAAAGTACCCGGCCTTGAGTGGCACCCCCTGTTTGTTGTTTGGCCATGGTGGAATTTTGTCAGTCAAACTATTACAGCACAGCTGAAGAATGGCGCTGGTAATGAAGGGGTCTGTGCAGGCTGGCAGTGAAGTGGTTAAACCACGCTGTACTCTGGAAGGTTAAACGAGTGAAAGTGGTTAACACATTATCAGATCTTCCGGCAGTTTGCTTCCTGCTTCCTCATTTGCATTTTTTATTTTTATCCAGAGCAAAAGCTTCCTGCATGTTGGGAGTTCTCCTCCACCACATTTCCTAGAGAAAGTGGTGTGCGTTTGAGGTCATATCTGAAAAAAAAGCACTTGTCCGGGCTCTGGAACTACTCCAGATGAGCAGAGGAAGCGTGCGTTATCCAGCAAGTACTGCAACCGTGCTAAATTCCACTCAGGTTACGTTAAAGATAACCTGGTGCAGCTGAGGCTCTTGTTCATTTCTAGTAGCTGGAAGGAGCGCCATTTGTCAGTTGGGCCCAGGCGTTAGTTTCGTTCCGAATCGAAATTCGGACCAATTTTCCGTTATTCGGAAATTAGGGTGTATCCGAATTTCCGAATTACAATAGTAACAAATTTAAACGGATCCGAAACAACGAAATGAAATTCGGCTGAAATTCTAATTTAAATTGAATGCGAAAAAAAATTTAGAAATCAAATTAAAAAACAAGAATAGAAAATAAAGGAATAGAATCAAATATAATAGAAAATAAAGTAATAGAATAGAAAAGAGCTGAATAGAAAATAATAGAGTGAGGCTGGGTTCACACATATATGAATAAGAAAAGAATAGAATCAAATATAATAGAAAATAAAGGAATAGAATAGAAAATAATAGAGTGAGGCTGGGTTCACACATATGTGAATAAGAAAAGAATAGAAAATAAAAGAATAGTTATAGAATAATTACATAGTTAGTGATGTTGAAAAAAAGACACAAGTCCATAAAGTCCAACCTATGTGTGTGTTTTTATGTCAGTATTACATTGTCTATCCCTCAATGTTGTGGTCCCTTAGGTGTGCATCTAATAGTTTTTTGAAATTATCTATACTCCCAGCAGAGACTACTGCTTGTGGAAGAGAATTCCACACCCTCACTGCTCATACCGTAAAGAACCCTCTACGCAGTTTAAGGTTAAACCACCTTTCTTCTATTTTTAGTGAATGGCGGCGCGTCTTTGTGTGCTCCCTTGCACTGAATAGTTTTGTCCCTATTGTGGGGTCACCAGTGCAGTATTTGTACCTCCAATCCCTTAATAAGCTTTGTTGCCCTTCTCAGAACCCTTTCCAGTACCAGGACATCCTAGATCCTGTGGACTGGTGCCCAGAACTGGACGGCATACTCCAGGTGTGGCCTCACCAGAGAATTGTGGAGGGGGAGAATTATTGATTTATCCCTGGAGTTTATCCCTTTCTCAATGCATGCCAACATTTTGTTGGCTTAGCTTGCAGCAGCTTGGCATTGCCTGCCATTACTGAGCTTGTTCTCTACTAGGACCCCCTAGGTCTTTTTCCATCCTAGATTCCCCCAGAGGCTCTCCTCCTAGTGAGTAGTTTGCGTTCATATTCTTGGTACCCAAATGCATTCTTTTACATTTTTCTACGTTAAACCTCATTTGCCACTTGTCTGCCCACCCCATTAATTTGTTCCGATCTTCTTGCAAGGTTCGCATATCCTGTGGAGAAATTGTTGCCCTGCTTAGCTTGGTATCATCCGAAAATATTGAAAATGAGCTGTTTATCCCATCCTCCAGATCGTTATTGAATAGGATTGGTCCCAGGACAGAACCTTGGGGAACCCCACTTTCTACACCGGACCATTCTGAGTACTCCCCATTTATCACCACCCTCTGGACTCGCCCTTGTAACCAGTTTTCAATCCATGTGCTCACCCCTTGATCCATGTTGAGAGCAAGCATTTATGGGGAACTGTATCAAATGCCTTTGCAAAATCCAGGTCCACCACGTCTACCGGCCTTCCTTTATCTAGATGGCAGCTCACCTCCTCATAGAAGGTTAATAGATTGGTTTGGCAAGAACGATTCTTCATGAACCCATGTTGATTACTGCTAATGATACCGTTCTCGTTACAATAATCTTGTATGTAATCCCTTATTATTCCCTCCAAGAGCTTGCAAATTATTGATGTTAAGCTACTTGTCAGTAGTTCCCAGGGATATATCTCGGTCCTTTTTTATATATTGGCACCACATTGGCTTTCCTCCAGTGAGCTGGTATCATACCAGTCAGAAAACTGCTCTTAAAGATTAGGTACAAGGATCTGGCAATAACTTGGCTATGTTCCTTAAGGACCCTCGGGTGGAAGCCATCTGGGCCCGGTGACTTATTAGTGTTCAGTTTTTCAAGCCTATTCCTGATTTTATCCTTAGTCAGCCATGAGGGTGCTTCCTGTGATGTGTCGTGAGGACCAGCATTGTAGTTCTGAATAATTGAGCCCCCCTTTTCCTTCGTGAATACTGAGAAAAATACATTTAACACCTTTGCCATTTCTCCATCCTTTGTAACCAGAATACCTTCATCATTCTTTATGGGGCCAATGTGATCTGACCCCCCTCTCTTACTGTTTATATACTGTACTTTTACTTTCCTCTGCTATGTGTCTTTCATGTTCTACCTTAGCCGCCCTGATTGCACCTTTGCATTCCCTATTGCGTGTTTTATAAATATGGAAATCTGACAGGGACCCCTCAGCCTTGTATTTTTTGAAGGTCTTCTCCTTTGCTTTTATGTGTTCCTTTATGTCGGAGTTAAGCCAACCTGGTCTTTTATTAGCTCTTTCAAATGCATTTCCCATTGGGATACGCTGGCTAATACCTTTGTTTAATATGTTCTTGAAGCACTCCCATTTTTCCTCCGCATTCATTGTTCCTAGAATTTTATCCCAGCTAACATCCTCCAGCAAGGAGCGTAGTTTATGGAAGTTGGCTCTCTTACAATTCAGTGTCTTTGTATTCCCCTTATGTTTCCTATTTAAGTAATTTATACTGAAACGAATTGACCTGTGATCGCTATTTCCTAGATCGCCCCTTAATTCCACGTCTGTGTTGTTAGTAATCAGAAGGTCTAATAATGCTTTTTTTATTGGTACATTTACCATCTGACCCATGAAATTGTCCTGCAGGACATTTAAGCCTCGTACACACGGTTCAATGGTCGTATACAACAGGTCGTACTAACGACCGTCATATATGTAATCGATCGTTCGTATGCGCGATTTGAACAGCTGAACATACAACGGTCGTACAAGGGGAGTTGTATGAGCAGACTATAAGACTTGGTCGTACCAACAAGCGGTCATACAACCGCTGTATCGTGTGTACAGAGCAGTTGGTACAACAAGTTGTATTGTGCAAAACACGCATGCTCAGAAGTCATTAACGGCCGGATGCTAATTACATGCACCTGAACGTTCTTCTGCGGTCGTACGATCGTGTAGTGCAGTCAGTATGCTAGATACAACAGCCAACATACGATTTGAGACGATCGTACGTACGATCGTCGTCCCGTGTGTACGAGGCTTAAGGAAATGGCGAGACTTAGCTGAATGTGCAGTACCTTCCTCCCAGTCAATATCTGGATATTTAAAATCCCCCATTATATTGACACTTCCCATCCTAGCCGCTATTCCAAATTGCGATAGGCGGTCCGCCTCCCTCTGGTTAGGGGGCCTATAGCATATTCCCAGTATTACTTTCCCCTTTGTAGCTCTACCCATAAGGCTGCAACTTCCTCCCCAGAGCCACTAGTAATGTCATCCCTCACATTTACTTGTACCACATTTTTTGTATACAGGCATACCCCTCCCCCTTTTATGTCTACCCTATCCCTGCGATATAGGTAATACCCCTGAATGGTAGCTAGCTATCGTGAGAGCTGTTGAACCAAGTCTGAAATTCCCACAAAATCTAATTCCTCCTCGTACAGTAGCAGCTCTAGTTCTCCAGGAACCCGAAACCCTCCTTTCTACACCAGCTCCTCAGCCACTTGTTAACTTCTCTAATCTCCCGCTACCTCTCTGGTGTGCCTCGAGGTACCGGTATTATTTCTGAGAATACTACCTTGGAGGCCCTAATCCTCAATAGAATGAAATATAATAGAAAATAAAGGAATAGAATAGAAAATAATAGAGTGAGGCTGGGTTCACACTTATGTGAATAAGAAAAGAATAGAAAATAAAAAAATAGAATCAAATATAAGTGTGAGGCTGGTTTCACACATATGTGAATTGGATGCGGGTTTCTCTGCATCCAATTCGCATGACAGAAGAGTGTGACTGGCTCTCAGTGGAGCTGGTTCACATACCTCCGTGGCGGCCATGGTCCGCATTTGGAAAGGTGTGTCTTTGGCGCGAATTCAGGCATAAATTCGGACCTGATTCACACCTGAATTGGTGAACAGGAATGCACCGGACCCCCTGCTGTGAGCCGCATTAGGTGTGAACCCAGCCTGAAAAAGAATAGAAAAGAGCATAATAAAACAGAATAGAAAGTAAAAGAATAGAAAAAAACAAAATAGAATAGAAAATAAAAGAATAGAATATTAAAAATAAGAACACAGTAGAATATAATAAAATAGAAAGAATATAACAGTCTCCTGAAATTTGAATAGAATGAATTTGATAGAATAGAAAATAAAAGAATAGAATAGAAAAGCAATAGAATAGAATCAAATAGAAAGAATATAACTGTCTTCCCAAATTTGAATTTTAAAATAGAATATATTTGAATTCAAATACAATAGATTAGAATAGAAAAAACTATAGAATAGAGTAAAATAGAAAAAATATAACTGTCTTCTGAAATACGATTAAGATAGATTAGCATAAAACAGAAAAGAATAGAACAGAAAAAACAATAGAAGTCAATAAAATAGAATAGAGTAAAATAGAAAGAATATAACCATCTTCCGAAATTTGAATTTCCAATAGAATAAATAAATAGAATAGATTGGAATAGAATAGGAAAAAACAATAGACTAGAATAGCCCGCATATGTAAAGGCGTTCAAATCACACATGTGAGGTATCGCCGCGAAAGTTACAGCGAGAGCAATAATTCTAGCACTAGACCTCCCCTGTATCTCTAATCTGGTAACCTGTAAAGAAATTTGAAAGCATCGCCTATGGAGATTTTTAAGCACCGACGTTTGCCGACATTCCCCGCACGTACGCAATTTCAAAGCGCGACATGTTAGGTATCTATTTACTCGGCATAAAATCGTTTGTTTTTTTTTTTAATGCATGCAACTGTTTTTTTTTTCCAAAAAAACAAAACGTGTTTGAAAAAGTAGCAACAGCCACCATTTTATTCACTAGAGTCTCTGCTAAAAACAACAACCCATATATGATTTTTGGGGGTTCTGAGTAATTTTTCTAGCAAAGAAAAAAAAAATGATGATTTTTACATGTAGGAGCAAAGTGTCAGAAATGGCCTGGGTGGCAAGGGGTTAAAGCCAGAGCTGTCCTCCACAGTGCCCCTTCTTGGGGGGCAAGATGTCCTCAGTCTTCCGGGTAGAATGACAGCCAGTCCAGAACACTGAGGACTCTTCTGTAAATGCAGGGTGTCGGAGGCCCGTCCTCCGCATTGGATTAAAGCATGGCATCCTGGAGAAGCACCCAGTATCAGGCGTGTTTACACTTGCTTCAAAATGTGGCATTGGACACCCTTTTTTTTTTTTCACCCGAACGCCAATCACAGCTCCTGTCACTAAATAAAATACTGACCTTACAGTCCTGGTCACACATTGCATTTGCTTTGCTTTAAAGATTACATGTCCCTTTCTTGGTGCTTCAAAGGGTCTCCAAAGCATCCACAGACGTCTATGACAAAGCTCACTAACAGCACCTGCAGCTTTTGAGAGGCTTTTATTTGGATTTAGCTTCTCTTTATTTTGGAGGTATTGCTGGTATGAGATATCCCAGGATGCACTTGATAACCAACAAGCGAACCGGAGAGCCGCCATCAGCAGTCACATCCGGTATATATTCTGGGAGTGTCTGGTGCAGACGCCACATCTGGTGTGCAGCGTTGAGCAGCAGGAAGGTGAACGGGGTTCCGGGCCAAAGCGGAGCAATTAGCAGACGGCACGCATGGTGTGCAACTTGGGAACACTATAGCTGAATGTGAGCAGGGGCTGGAGAGAGAGGACTGAGCAGCCGAGAATCAGCAGAGCTGGGGGACCAGAGCAGTAGAAATTAGCAGACGTCACATGTGGTGCACAGCATGGGACCAGATAGAGAGAGAAGAGGATCAGCAGAGCTGGGGGTTACTATTGAGTGGCTGATTTGTAAAGCTGGAGGTTACTGCTGAGAGGTTGATCAGCAGAGCTGGGGGTTACCACTGAGCGAGGGATCAGTAGAGCTGGGGGTTGCCATTGAGCAGGGATTCAGCAGAGCTGGGGCTAACCACTGAGCAGGGGACCAACAGAGCTGGGGTTTGCCACTGAGCAGGGGATCAGCAGAGCTGGAGGGTTACCAATGAGCAGGGGATCAGCAAAGCTGGGGGTTACCCCTGAGCAGGGGATCATCAGAACTGGGGGTTACCACTGAACAGGGAACAACAGAGCTGGGAGTACCACTGAGCAAGGATCAGCAGAGCTGGGGTTACCACTGAGCAGGGGATCAGCAGAGCTGGGGGTTACCACTGAGCACAGATCAGCAGAGCTGGGGGTTACCACTGAGCAGGGGATCAGCAGAGCTGGGGGTTACCACTGAGCACAGATCAGCAGAGCTGGGGGTCACCACTGAGCAGGGGATCAGCAAAGCTGGAAGTTACCACTGAGCAGGGGATCAGCAAAGGTGGAGGTTACCACCGAGCAGGGGATCAGCAGAGCTGGAGGTCACTACTGAGCAGGGGGTCAGCAGAACTGGGGGTTACCACTGAGCAGAGATCAGCAGAGCTGGGGGTTACCACTGAGCAAGGATCAGCAGAGATGGGGGTTACCATTGAGCAGGGGATCATCGGAACTGGAGGTTACCACTGAGCAGGGATCAGCAGAGCTGGGGGGTTACCACTGAGCAAGGATCAGCAGAGCTGGGGGTTACCACTGAGCAGGGGATCAGCAGAGCTGGGGGTTACCACTGAGCAGGGATCAGCAGAGCTGGGGGTTACCACTGAGCAGGGGATCAGCAGAGCTGGGGGTTACCACTGAGCAGTGGATCAGCAGAGCTGGGAGTTACCACTGAGCGGGGGACCAACAGAGCTGGGGTTACCATTGAGCAAGGGATCAGCAGAGATTGGGGTTACCATTGAGCAGAGGATCAGCAGAGCTGGTGGTAATACTGAGTAAGGCATTTGCAGAGCTGGGGACACTACTGAGCAGGGGATCCACTGAATGAAGGTACTAAATCAGCTGGGCATCTGTTAATCGGGGGTTACCAATGAGCTGAAGATCTGCTGAGTGGGGGATCTACTGAGCCCCTTTAAAACAGAAAGAAAATCAACATACAGAGCATTTTGCCGAGCTTCAGTAACCACTTCCTGCCCGCGCTATAGCAATTTTACTGCTACACGCTGGCAGCTGTGCACCGAATCAGGTAAACTACCTATACATGATTCCAGATTTCCGCCTACAGGGGGCACAAGCCGATCTGCAGGTGTGGGGCACTAGATGCATTCTGGCACCCACAGATCGCCAGTACAGCACACAGAATGGATCTCTGCCTATGTAAACAAGGAAGATCCCTGTTCTTGGGGGGGGTATGGATTCTGTATTGCAGGGACTGGAATCCATCTCTTGGCTTAGTGGAAGCAGCACACAGTGTGCACATTAACACTGGCTAGGCACGTATTTAACCCTTTGATCACCCCCTGGTGTTTAACCCCTTCCCAGCCAGTGTCATTAGTACAGTGACAGTGCATATTTTTAGCACTGATTACTGTTATTGGTTCCCACAAAGTGTCAGTTAGAGTCAGAGTGTCCGCCACACTAATCGCAGTCCCGCTATAAGTCACTGATCGCCGCAATTATTAGTATTAAAAAGGAAATAAAAATTCCATAAAAACATCCCGCAGCTTGTAGACGCTATAACATTCGCATAAACCAATCAATGTGCACTTATTGGGATTTTTAATTTTTTTTTTTTTTTACCAAAGTCATGTAGCAGAATACAGATTGGCCAAAGTTGATGAAGAAATTTTAATGTTTGGCAGAGCAGGGTGCATTCTGGGAGGACGTCACATGGCAACAGGCTGGACGGGAAGTGGTTAATCCAACAAGCTGAAGATGGAAGCTGATTGGCTACCATGCACAGCTGCTCCAGATTTTAGTAAATCTCCTCCCCACTGTGTTCCTTTTGGTAAAGCAAGCAGATCGCTCTGCTGCAGGTCTGGGCGGGGGGGGGGCACGGACGCTAATCTGACCATGCTATATACCCAATGCATTAGCATGGCATGCTGCATCAGAAAACAGGAATATGCAAAGTGGCCTCGTCAACGCCGACCTGCTCCAGTGCTTGGCATCGTCAGAATTAACCACTTGCCGCCAAATCGCGTACCTGGTACGTCATTGGCTTCAAGGGGTTGTGTCGGGGCGATACGCAGCAGCAGGCATCACCCCAATAATGGTGATGGGTCGGCTTTCTTGTACTAACAGAGCAGGCTATTAGAAGCAGTGGGAGGGGATGTTCCCCCTCCCGCAGCTCACCTGGGCTCTCCCGTCCCACTAGGAGGCGCCCCCGAGCCACCAGCACATCCGCCAGCTGGCCGGAGACCCAAACTAAGCCAGAATCGGCTTCGATCGCCTCTCGGATGTAGTAAGATGAAAGCGGCAAGTTGTCTCTTTCAGTTTACTCGGCAGTGACCGTGTAAAATAAATAAAAACATTTTTAACCACTTCCATACCGCCGGACGTCATATGACGTCCTTGGGTTTGAGCGGTGATATCTGATTGGTGCATGCAGCTGCAGGCACCATTCAGATACCGTTTTTTTTCTGCAGGCGATTCTGAACGAGATAAAAGTGGTCTAAGCGGCGGATTCGCCGCAAGATCACTTTTATCAGCGGCGGGAGAGGTGCCAGACCCACCGGCAGCGATGATGATCCGATCCGTTTCCCCCCCCCCCCTAGTGTCCGTGAACCGGCTCCATAACACAGCAGGGCGGAAGCAACGTCAGAAGTCACTTCCGCCCAACGGTCTTAAAGGGCCCATTTTTTTTTTTTTTTTGGGCTGTAATTTTTTTCAAATTTTTTTTTTTTTTTGCATTTAACTGTAAATATGAGATTTGAGGTCTTTTTGACCCCCAGATCTCACATTTAAGAGGTCCTGGCATGCTTTTTTCTATTACAAGGAATGTTTACATTTCTTGTAATAGGTATAAAAGTGATCTTTTTTTTTTTTAAAAGAACAGTGTAAAAATAAAAAAGTAAAATAATTAAAATAAATAAATTTAAATCACCCCGTCCCCGCGAGCTGCGTGCATAAGAAAACGCATACGTAAGTCCCACCCACATGAAAACGGTGTTCAAACCACACATGTGAGGTATCGCCGCGATCGTTAGAGCGAGAGCAATAATTCTAGCACTAGACCTCCTCTGTAACTCAAAACTGCTAACCTGTAGAATTTTTTAAACGTCACCAATGGAGATTTTTAAAATGACTGCGCAAATACTGTGCGAGGTAAAAAGTAGTAACAACCACCATTTTATTCACTAGGGTCTCTGCTAAAAAAACAAAAACATATATAATGTTTGGGGGTTCTGAGTAATTTTTCTAGCAAAAAAAAAATTATGATTTTTACATGTAGGAGCAAAGTGTAAGGATTGGCCTGGGTGGCAAGTGGGTAAAGCCAGAGCTGTCCTCCACAGTGCCCCTTCTTGGGGGGGGGTGTCCTCACCCTCACAGTCTTACGGGTAGAATGACACCCAGTCCGGGACACTGAGGACTCTTCTGTAAATGCAGGGTGTCTGAGGCCCGCCCTCCGCACTGGATTAAAGCATGGCGTCATGGAGAAGCGCCCAGTATTGCTATCGGGCTAACTTTAGTGGTTTTTTTTTTATAATTCATTGAAGTGTATTTTATCGTAATAAATCGCTGCACAAATACCGTGACATAAATTGCAACAACTGCCATTTTATTCCTTAGGGTCTCTTCTAAAAATATATATATAACGTTTGGGAGTTCCAAGTAATTTTCTAGCAAAAAAAATAATGATTTTAACTTGCAAGCAACAAGTGTCAGGATATAGGCTCGGTCCTTCAAGTGGTTACAAAGAGAAGGTGGAACTGGCAGGACCATCGAGTATTTCAGAGGCAGAGAAGGAGACCAAGGTGCAGCCTACATTTACTTTACAGAAAATAAATCCGATACACAAGTGAGATCACAGTTTTGGGGTAACATACACTTTAATGTACACAACACCCCCCATGTATAATTATAAATGGTTTCTGACAACAAAACAAAAAACACAAAGTATTGTTCCCAATGTGAGTGTGAAGAGTCCTCGGCTGTACACTATACAAAGCAAATAAATAGACCGGTTCAAAAAAAAAATATCTCCTGCTGTGCTCCCTATATACAAAGCCACGTGGTTGGTAATCATTGGTTATTGTGCAATTCTGAGACACCCCCCCCCGGGGGGGAAGACCCGGCATCATTCATTGATGGAAGAACAGGTCTTCATAGTCGTCCCCGGAGTCCAGGCTCAGCTCGCTGTCGATTGAGGAATCCCCAAAGTCGTCGCTTTCCTCCAGATCGCCGTCATCGCTGCTGTCCAGGATGGAGATGAAGGAGAGATCGGAGGAGCTGCTGTCACTCTCTGTGGGTGCGGGGGTGGGGATTGGTATTGGAATTGCTGACTGCGCCAGATCTATGAAGCAGAGAAGACAAACATCATTACACGGGCAATTCCAAGTGTCATTTTCTATATATTATATTACATTTATCTATCTATCTATATACATACATATACAATATATATATATATATATATATATATACACACACACACACATATATATATATATACAGGCGGTCTCCTAGTTACAAACATCCGACTTACAAACGGAGGGAGACAACAGGAAGTGAGAGGAAATCTCCCCCTAGGAAGGGAAATTCACTCCTGTAAGAGTTATCATGGGAAAAAGGGGTCTCCACTGATTCTTTATCACCAAGGTTGGTTTCCACAACAACCCAAATTTTTCAAAATCCAAATTATCATTGGGACAGGAAGTGAGGTGACATCTTCTGAAAAGAAACATAGACAGCAAAACAAACCTTACAGGGGGTGATACCCCTTCCCTATGCTATCCAAAATGCTTAAAAAAATGGCTGAGGCTACACTTAAAAAATATTCCTGTTCCGACTTACAAACTCAACTTAACAAACCTACAGTCCCTATCTTGTTTATAACCCGGGGACCACCTGTGTATAAAAAAAAAAATATATATATACATACATACATATACACACACACACATACAATTCTTGTATAAACCCACATCCTAAAAATAAGTTTAACAAATTATTAAATAAAGATCAATAAATGGTGTATCCCCTCCCTCTTAGATTGTAAGCTCTAATGAGCAGGGCCCTATGATTCCTCTTGTACCAAATTGTACTAGAACTGTAATGTCTGCCTTCATTTTGTAAAGCTCTGCTGCTCAAACTGTTGGCGCTATATAAATCCTGTACAATAATATTCCATGCTGTATAGAGCTGCTCGTATTAAAATCTCGATCTACCCCCCCCCCCCGCAATCTCCATTGGGCATTACCGCGATTTTCAGTGCAGTTAATGGGGTCTGACTTGGGGGGAGAATCAACGCCACTTGACAGTAATAAAAGTGCCTGAAGTCTTTCAAGTCTGGGCAGACAGCCAACTTCTGAGTCATCATTGATAAAAAAAGTTACAAAGTAATTTACTTCAAAGGCATTGAACTCTGAATGAACTCCCCTTGTAGAGTTGTTTGGTTTAACCATTTAAAGACTAAATCTTTCCTGACACTTGCTGTTTACAAATAAAAATCCATTATTTTGTGCTAGAAAATGACTTAGAACCCCCAAACAATATATATTTTTTTTTTTAGCAGAGACCCTACAGAATAAGATGGCGGTTGTTGCAATATTTTGCGTCACATGCTGTTTGCGCAGCAGACTTTTAAACGCAATTTTTTTTGGAAAAATTACCCCTTTCAAAAACCTAAACAGTGCTGTTAGCCCAATTTTTTTGTATATTTAATATATTACGCCGCGGGAATCATGATCTTTATTCTAAGCAAAAAAATTGTGATTCTCATTTTGGCCAGAATCGTGCAGCTCTAATGCTGTACATACTCAGTCACTATGAGATACCTTTTCTGTATTCTGCAAAATAAAAAAAAAATTGTTGATTCTGCTGCTCTCTCTCTCCCCCTTCTGTCCTCAATTTAGCTAGGGATTTTGCAGAGCAGTGTTGACAGCCCTGCACATGCTCAGTTTTCAGTGAGTTTCTATGCTGAGCATTTCCCTCCCTATCACATCAGAACAGCCCATTTGACTATAGAGTGACAAATGTGG
>BLSH010520611.1:16777-30588 GCA_018402905.1 Glandirana rugosa | reverse complement strand
AGTAAACGGTGTTCACCCCCTGTGGCCTACACCTAGAGTACCGCAGGTCCAAGTTAGTGTTCCACTCTTGATAACTCTCACCTTGTGATTGAACCTGGACGCCATGAGATCCACATCCGGTGTCCCCCACTTGTGGCAAATGACTGAACACCTCCGGGTGAAGGGACCACTCCCCCTGGTCCAGCTCCTGGCGACTGAGAAAGTCTGCCTGCCAGTTCTCCACACCTGGGATGTAAACCGCAGAGATTGCCGGAACGTGGAGTTCCGCCCAACGCAGAATCAGAGCTGCCTCCGCAGCCGCCGCTGGGCTGCGAGTGCCGCCCTGATGATTCACATACGCCACCACCGTGGCATTGTCCGACTGAATTCGAATCGGACGGCCTTGCATTCTCCTCGTCCAATGAGAAAGACACAGTCTGATTGCTCTCAGCTCCAGCACGTTGATGGGTAGGCAGGCCTCCTGGGCCGACCAACGACCCTGAGCTGATAGCTGCTCCAGGACTCCGCCCCAACCCGTCAGGCTGGCGTCCGTGGTGATTACCATCCACTGAAGGGGCAGGAACGACTTCCCCCGAGTGAGGGCCGAGTCCCGCAACCACCAGGCGAGGGACGCCCTGGTCTGAGGGCCCAGCCGGATGAGAAGATCCAACGACCGGTGGGACTTGTCCCATTGAACCAGGATTGCTCGCTGGAGCAAACGAGTGTGACTCTGGGCAAAAGGTATCGCCTCGAACGACGAGACCATGAGCCCCAGCACCCTCATACAGAACCGCAAGGAAGACCGGCGGCGTGATAGGAGGGTGCGCACAGCCGACTGTAAGCTCTGTAGCTTTGTAGGAGGGAGAAACACCTTCGCTTGTTCCGTGTCCAGAATGAGACCCAGGTACTCCAGACGGCAGGAAGGAGACACCGACGACTTCTGCAGGTTGAGTAACCAGCCGAAGTCCCGCAATGAGACCATTGCGATATGCACATTTTCCTCCAGGGCCGAGACAGAGTCCGCTCGCAGGAGCAGATGGTCCAGGTACGCCACTATGGCAATGCCCCTCTGACGCAGCAACGCCAACACCGGGGCCAGTAACTTTGTGAACAACCGGGGCGCGGAGGTCAGGTCGAAAGGGAGAGCTACAAATTGAAAATGGCAATCCCCAACAGCGAACCGCAGGAATCGCTGATGTCGCGGATGGATGGGTACATGGAGGTATGCATCCTTTATGTCCAATGATGCCAGGAATTCCCCCTGGTGCAGGGCGGCCACGACCGACCGAACAGACTCCATCCGGAACTTTCGCACCCTGACAAACTTGTTTAGGGCCTTCAGGTCCAGGATGGGCCGAAATCCATCCCCTTTTTTGGGTACCACAAAAAGATTTGAGTAAAAGCCTCGAAACCTCTCTCCTGGGGGAACCGGTACGATCACTCCCTGATCTGAGAGAGCCTGCACCGCCCTGGAAAGGGCCAGCCTGCGCTCCAGCGGGAGGTTTAAATTTGATGGGAAGAACCTGTCTGGGGGTAGAGTGATGAACTCTATCCTGTACCCGGTGGACACCACCTCGCAGACCCAGCGGTCGGAAATGCGAGCCAGCCACCGGTCTGCGAACCCCCGAAGACGTCCCCCCACCCGACAATCGGGTGGGGGCGACCCATCAGGCTGAGTAAGACTTGTCTTCCGTCTTTCCTGGTTTGCGCTGCCACTGCCGGCGTCCGGCCCCTGCAGCAACCTTACTGGAACGGGTTCCCTTGCTTGCCGCGCGAAAAAGCTTCTGCCTCTGTCCTTCTATCGGCAGGATCCTTGAAGGAAGGAGTCCCCTCCATAGGAATGGTAGTCGCCTTAGTAAGGTGTGCAATAGGCGGATCCACCGCAGGAGATTCCCATTTCTTTAGGAAATTCCCCTCAAAGGGATAGCGTTCAGAAAAACGGCCAGTCAGTGAGGGGGAACGCCGTGGTTGTTGCCATTCACGATATAGGAAATGGTCAAAAAATTCATTGTAAGGATAGGACTTGGGGGCCTAGAAGACCCGCACACATAGGCAGACCGCGATTCGCCCGCTTGATCCAACTGCAACTTAGTGCGAATGCCAGCGATAATGGTGGCGAGCAAAAAAGAAAAGAAAAAAGAAAATGGTCACAACAGGACCGCAGTTCCCAATAGGGAAGCCAGGTCAACTCCTTGCGAACTAGGCATTGAAACTGAAGAGCTATTCTGTGAGGGGGGTTTAATGTAGGAAGAGAGGACGGCCCCCAGGGGAGGGGCCAGCTGATTCTTTTCCCTGCCTAGTTAACTCCTGTTAGGACGAACATAAAACCCCACAAAGTCATGAAGAGCTGCGTCTGTCAGTGAACGTAAGGAGAAATGAAAACGCTTTTATTTTTACACAAAGTTGTCCATTTATAAGATATTTCCAACACATAGCATGTATATAGCAAAAATGACACCACAAAACACATTCTGCTACTCCTCCTGAGTATAGTGATGCCAAATGTGTGAGACTTTTACAGGTTATGTTTACTCATGGGTGTGACGGTCACTGACATGTGATTGGCCATGGTCACTGATGGGTGACTGGCGGTGGTCACTGATGGGTGACGGGTCACGGTCACTGATGGGTGTCTGGCGGTGGTCACTGATGGGTGACCGGTGTCTGGCGGTGATCACTAATGCGTGACGGGTGACTGGCAGTGGTCACTGATGGGTGACGGGTGTCTGGTGGTGGTCACTGAGGGGTGACTGGTCACGGTCATTGATGGTTGACAGGCCACGGGTGACAGGTACACTTTATGGGGGCAGATGGGGTGACAGGTGCATTGGAGGGGCAGGGGAGGGATGTGACAGGTGTGTGTTTTTGCTTTACAGATTAGTAACTCACTGATCCTAGCTCTTCTCTCCTCACACTGGAAACTGTGTGAGGAGAAAAGAGCTGGTAACAGTGAGTTACCGCTCTGTTTACATTACATGTAATCGGCTGCGAAGTAGATCACAGCCGATTACAAGTTAACAGCCGCCGGCTAACACCAGTGTCGGTGACAGGCAGTGTCCCCTCTTCTTCCCATGTTGACACGACGCAATCTCCTTCACGAATGCCCTCTCCGCTGTGTGCTGTGCCTTATATTGGCATGGGGAGGGGCCACCCGCTGACATCACCCAGCAGGCCCGCCCCTATGATATCACAGCCCCGCCCCAGGGTGTGACATCATAGGGACGGGCCTGCCGGGTGATGTCAGCGGGTGGCCCCGCCCCATGCCAATATAAGGCACAGCACACAGCGGAGAGGGCATTCGTGAAGGAGATCACGTCGTGTCAACATGGGAAGAAGAAGAGAGGAAGAACAGAGGGAAGGGGACAGCGGAGAAGACCGGCAAAAGAGCGGAAGACGCCGCAGAGAAGGAGAATAAAGAAGACCCCTCAGAAGATGGAAGACCCCGCAAAAGAGCCAAAGAAAGAAGACACCGGAGAGGGGAGAAGACGCCGGAGCTGATTTAATAAAATATTTTAAAAACTTGTGTAGTATGGTTTTTTGTACATTTTTTTTCCAGGTAAATGGGTAGGGGTACGATGTACCCCATACTCATTTACATAGGGAGTGGGGGCCGGCATCTGGGGGCTCGCTCGTCCCCACCTCCTTTCCTGGCCTGCCAGGGTGTGTGCTCAGATAAGGGTCTGGTATGGATTTTGGGGGGGACCCCATGCCGTTTTTTCGGCGTGGGGGTTCCCCTTAAAACCCATACCAAACAAAAGGGCCTGGTATGCTTTTGGAAGGGGACTACATGCAATTTTTTTTTTAATTTGGCGTGGAGTTCCCCTTCAAGATCCCCAGAGCACAAGGTGCCTGGCATTGTCGGGATCAAAGTCGGATCCCTGTTCACAAACGGTCCGACTTTGGCCCTATGTAGGACCGTAAATCGCACAGCAAAGTAGGATCAAAGTCGGACTGTTTTTTTTTTCGGATAAAAGAACCCAGCCTAAAACCTGGAAGCCGATTGGTTTCTCTGCAGAGCTGCACCAGATTTTGCACTCTCCAGTTTTCGTTCTGCTTCAAGTGTTTTTAAAGGCACAAGGTTTTTTACCTTCATGCATACCCACAGCCCGTGAGCCAATCAGGAGATGGAGGGGGCGGGGCTGAGCCGAGGCTCCGTGTTAATTAACACACAGAGCTGTGGGATGGGAGCGCGCCTGCCAGGCAACAGTGGCAAGTGACACGTGTGTGTGTGTGTGTGGGGGGGCATGGGGTGTGTGTGTGTGTGTGTGTGTGTGTGTGTGTGTGTGTGTGTGTGTGTGTGTGTGTGTGTGTGTGTGTGTGTGTGTGTGTGGGGGGGGTAGTTAAAAAGATCACAGATACACAACACGCTGCTACACAAAACCAATCAACACAGCTGACCATCCAACTCGTCTTACCGCTAGCCATCTTACTTTCAGAACCAGGTACTGAAGTTCTAGAGAGACCTCAAAAAGATTAATTGACTGCAATCAGCCATCTATTGACCTTAGACATTTACCAAGACCCCTAGGCCTTTATTGCCCCTTGGATAATCCCATCGACCTTTGGCTGGGAGGGAGGTGGGGGTGTCAAATCATTTACTTTGAGGAACCCTGCTCTAGATGCGAAGAGCTGAAACGTATATAAAGCAGGGGTCTCCAAACTTTCTAATCAAGGGGCCAGTTTACTGTCCTTCAAGGACTATAGGGGAGCCGGGCTGTGCCCAGTGGGAGTAAATTATGCCCAATATTTGGTATCAGGGGGAGAAATAGTTGATGTCAGTGGAAGGAATTATGCCCCATTGTTGGTGTCAGTGGAAGGAATAATGACTCAAGGGCCGGATAAAGGCGAGCAAAGGCCACATCCGGCCCCAGTTTGGAGACCACTGATATACGAGAATGGCTTTACCTTCCAATAGGTCTGTAAAGGAATATACACAAACTTGTCATGCTTCACCGGTGCTCTATGGCTCCACAGCACAAAGTGGCGACAATGCATTTCAGAGACGGCAATATTGCAGACATCACCCATTGCCACGACTCCTTGACCAGCTCCATAAAGACATGGTGTGACCAGATTGGTGTGGAGAAAGTCCAGTGTCCCGCACAGAGCCCTGACGTCAACCCTACTGAACACCTTTGGGGTGAATTGGAATGCCAACAGTGAGCCAGGTCCTCTCATCCAACATCAGTACCTGAGCTCACAAATGGGAAAAATTTCCAGAGACACCCTCCAAAATCTTGTGGAAAGTCTTCCCAGAAGGAGTGTGGAAAAAGGAGTTGGTTTGGAGCATTTGGTATACAACAGGGAGAGTTGTGGAGGAGGTGGGCCAAGCCACCTTGGTGAAAAGGAATAACATACTATCAATGGGTACACTGGATGCAAAAAAATGGATCCAGCCCCTCGGTCACTCCTCCATGACACCGCCACTGTACGGATGACATCTCACCTCCCACCCAGCTGATCTCTCTCAGCCACGGAAGCCATGGGAGCAACCGGGACTGGCTATCAGCAGCGCCCTTCCTGTACGGACCCATGTGTACTTGGTACACTAAATACTTTTTCACTTCCTCATATACGTGAGTTGCTTTTCAATAAATTGTTTATTTTTTTTTTTTACTTATACTGCACTTAGAACGGCGCTGCCTTTTATCCCTTTCTGTCTCACTTCCCAGAAGAGAGGAGGATGGTACAGTGCAAACGGAGAAGGTGCAGCTCCATATTAATGGCCACGGTTTTGGAATGGGATGTCCATCATCACCAGGTAGGTATGATGGTCAGGTGTCCCCAGACTAATGGCCATATGGTGTATACAAACAAATGGCAACCACCCCAACCTCTAACAGGTCTTTGCAGCAAAAAAACACATGGAAGTGCGAAACAACAAATATTCCCACCTCACTTAGTAGCCAGCCTGTAACAAATCAAATTGTCTTAAGAGCTCATATTAAAACCAAGGGGTTTGTTTAGTTTGCACACATTGCCTGGAAGGAGCCCACCCCTCGAAGGTATAGGGACACACTGGACACCCAGCTATAGCACCATGGCAGTGAAGGTATCCAGTGCACCATATAGTGTATACTCCGGAGACAGGCTCACCTCTATGAAATTCTCCGAACAGATAATGCATTGCAGTTCGTTGTCCAAGACATCATTCATATGGTTGAGAACTTCCTCCTTCTGAGCCTCCACCTTCTCCTTCTCCTTCTGTAAAGAGACAACCATGAAAGTGGTCACAATGCTAGCACCGATCCCAGAATCCTCTGCTTGCTGAAAACCCCTCACAATACGTTTAACCACTTGCCAAATAGCCGCTGTAGTTTGACAGCGGCAGGTCAGCTCTCCTGCGAAAATCGCTGTCATCTGATGGTGGGCGCAGGATCGTGTATTGTGGGCGCGCTCACTGGCTAGCGGGGGGAGCCAATTAGCGGGTGGGGCGGACTTGATGTCTGCCGGCCACCTGCGATTGCTCCCCTGCAGTGACAGAACGGGATCCGTGAATGTAAACAAATGGATCCCCATTCTGACGGGAGAGGAGAGGGATCGTATGTTCCCAGTATATGGGAGCAGCAATCTCTCTCCTTCCCCAGTCAGCCCAGCCCCCACACAGTTAGAACACACTGACAGGGAACACAGTTAACCCTTTGATAGCCCCCCCTAGTGTTAACCCCTTCCCTGCCACATTTATACCTAATCAGTGCATTTTCATAGCACTGATCACTGTATAAATAACTGCCAATGGTCCCAAAAGTGTCCGATATGTCCCCCGCAATCCCGCTAAAAACTGCAGATCGCCAACATTACTAGTAAAAAAAATAAATAAATAAAAACTTCAAAAATCAAATTCTCATAGTTTGTAGACGCTATAACTTTTGCGCAAACCAACCAATATACGCTTATTGAGATTTTTTTTTAACAAAAATATGTAAAAGAATACATATCGGCCAAAACTGATGAATAAATTAGTTTTCCTATATTTATTATAGCAAAAAGTAAAAAAATATTGTTTTTTTTTTTTTCAAAATTGTCGCTCTTTTTTGTTTATAGCGAAAAAAATAAAAAACGCAGACGTGATCAAATACCGCCCAAAGAAAGCTCTATTTATGGAAAAAAAAGGATGTAAATTTTGTTTGCAACGTCGCACGACTGCGCAATTGTCAGAGCGACGCAGTGCTGTATTGCAAAAAGTGCTCTGGTCAGGAAGGGGCCAAATCTTTCCGGGCTGAAGTTGTTAAAGGTGGAGCTCTTCCTGCGTCAGTTTACAGCAGAGTTCAATTTTTCTCTGCTCCCCTATCACTTGGCATACTGACACCCGAACATCACTCTCTTCTCCTGTACTGAAATTGCTTACTCTGATTTCCCTGCACACTGTGAGCGTCTCACAATGTGCATTAGAAGCTGCAGAAAATCAGGTAGAGCCCCGCCTCATTTCCTGGCTGGAGGACGTCGAGCATCACCGCTGTCAAGCGCTGTCCTCCCCAGTATGACAGGCCCTGCCCCTTCCATTCATTGGATTTCATTTCTTGCAATCATGAAGGCTCAGCATCACAGGTTTACAATACTATGCAAATGCAGACTGCCTAGTCCTGCCCACTCCTCCAGACTGACACCCATTCAGGCATTATGATATTTGCATAACTCCTCCCAAAAGTCAACCCTCTGTTTGCATCATGGCTGAGCTTAACCGCTACCATAATGGGCCAATTCTGACACTCCTCTCCTACTTACTCAGAACCACCATACATTATATATATTTTTTAGCAGAGACCCTATGGAATAAAATGGCGGTTGTTGCAATTTTTTATGTCACACGGTATTGGTGCAGCAAATTTTCATACGCAATTTTTGTTGGAAATATTTTTTTCATTAAATTAACCACTTCAATACAGCAGTGTTTCTCAACCTTTTATGGCAAAGTACCCCTGCAAGTCTAAAAAAATTTCCTAAGTACCCCTGGGCACTAAGAGGTGGCACTGATAGACTGCACTGAGGAGGCACTGATAGACTGCACTGAGGAGGCACTGATGTCTGGGCATGCTGGCATGTGCAGGCAGGACTCACTTTTTTTTTCCAGGATTGCAGAGCCTCGGCAGTCATCTTCACATGTGGCAGGCAGGGACATCAAAGACGCACGGGAGAGCAGGAGGAGCCGGGAGATGGAAGGACATGGTGCCTGCCCCGTCACTCAGCCCTGGCCTGGGAAGCCTCCTCCGCGATGGGCTGCATTGATAGCAGGATCCCAGGCAGCCGCCGCCGGCCTGACACAATCCCCCCCCCCCCCCCCCCACACACACACATACACACGGGGCTGACCGCTTGCCCCATTGGTAGTACAGTCCCACGTAACACGGCTACAGAAAGCCCTTGGGGACGGTGTGTGTGCGGGAGGAGAGACTTGGGGGACAGAGCACTGCATGTACCCCCTGCCCACGGGTTGAGAAACCCTGCAATACAAAATATTTATAACCCCTTACTGCCCAGACCAATTTTCAGCATCCAGCGCTGTCACACTTTGAATGCCAATTACTTAGTCATGCTACACCAAACAAAATTTTTATAATTTTTTTCACACAAATAAAGCTTTCTTTTGGTGGTATTTAATCACCTCTGGGTTTTTTACTTTTTGAGACATAAGTGAAAAAATAAGCGAAAATTTTGGAAAAAAAAAAAACTTTTTTTTTTTAGTTTCTATGATAATATTTTGTAAATAAGTAATTTTAGTTCATAAATTTGGGCCAAAACCTATACTGCTACCCATCTTTGGTAAAAAGTAACCCAAATTAGTGTATATTATTTGGTCTTTGTGAAAGTTAAAGAGTCTACAAGCTATGGTGCCAATCATTGAAAATTGAGCACACCTGATGTACAGATGGCCTCTCTCATTTCTTGAGGCACTAAAATGTCAGGAATGTACAAACACCCCCCAAATGTCCCCTTTTTGACAGTAGACATTCCAGGGTATTTAGTAAGACAAGTTTGCATGGCAAGTTTGTTGAAGTATTTTTTCCCCACAATTCTTGGGAAAATTAAGAATTTTTTTTTTTTTTTTTTGCACAAAATTGTCATAACAACAAGTTATTTCTTACACACAGCATATGCATACTTCCAATTACACCCCAAAATACATTCTGCTACTCGCCCCAAGTATGGCGATACCACATGTGTGAGACTTTTTCATAGCCTGGCCACATAGAGAGGTCCAACATGCAGGGAGCACAGTCATGCATTCTAGGAGCAGAAATTTCATATCTTATTTTCTAAACGATCTATTACACTTTTGAAGGCCCTGGAGCACCAGGACAATGTAATTACCCACAATATTACCCCATTTTGGAAAGCAAACACCCCAACGTATATTCTATGAGGCATTATCAGTCTTTTAAATGGTTGATTTTTTTTCCACAAGTCTTCAAAAAACGTGGAAAGAAAGTGAAAACGCTTTTATTTTTACACAAAGTGGTCAATTTATAAAGATATTTCTAACACAGCAAAAATTAACCCCCAAATATATTCTGATACTCGTCCCAAGTATGGCAATACCACATATGTGAGACTTGTAAACAGCCTGGCCACATAGAGGCCCAACATGCAGAGAGCACAGCCAGGCGTTCTAGGAGCATAAATTACACATAAAATGTCATGCATACCCATCCCATAGGCCCTGACGCACCAGGACAGTGGAAATACTACCAAAAATAACCCCATTTTAGAAAACAAACACCGAGGTATATTCTATGAGGCATGGGCTGCAGATAGGTACTCAGGGACTCAGATGGGCTGGTGACAGGCCCTCTTTATTACTGGGGGGGAAGATCAGTGTGCTTGGTATGTACACCAAGCGGTAACAAGCTGTTACCGCAATCTCCTTCTCACACATGATCGTTGTGTGAGAGGGAGAACCAGGTAACAGCTTGTTACCGCGGTTTGTTTACATCGTGTTACCGGCTGTGATTGGACACAGCCGGTCACATTGTAAAGAGCCAATTTCAGTGGCTATTTACCCTGATCAGGGAGGGGCTATGTCCCGAGGGACATGCCCGATCCCCCGGGCCCGCAGTAGCGGCGGACGTCATAAGAAGTCCGCCCGGAGCGACGGAGGTTCCCTGCTATCGTCATTTTACAATGACTCGGTAGGGAAGTGGTTAAAAAAAAAAAAAAAACAAAAAAAAACACGTTAGCCCAATTTTTTTGAAGAATGTGAAAGATAATGTTACGCCGAGTAAATATAAACCTAACATGTCACGCTTCAAAATTGCGGACACTTGTGGAATGCCACCAAACTTTGGTACTTAAAAATCTCCATAGGCGACTCTTTAAAATTTTTTACACTCTACCAGTTTAGAGTTATAGAGGAGGTATAGTGTTAGAATTATTGCTCTCACTCTAACGTTCACGGTGATACCTCACAGGTGTGGTTTGAATTCCGTTAACATATGCGGGCGCGATGTACATATGCGTTCGCTTCTGCAAGCGAGCACAAGGGAATAGGGGAGCTTTACCCACGGGCGTTATGAAAAATAAGCTATAAAGCTAGTACCGACTCTTAAGAAAAAAGCCATGTTAAAAAAGCAATTTTACCAGCATTCTGAATTGGCGTCAATGCGCTTTATCAGGACTTAGCCGCGTTTCTCTGTCTCTATTCAAAACCAATGGTTCCCTATGGGAGCCAATTGATTTGAATAGAAATCGCTCCAGAGGTCAGATCATGATGATCCAACTTGTGGTGCGACTTGTGTGCTGAGGATCTTGAAGGGGAACCCGCCGCAAAAATTAAAAAAAAAAAAAAAAAATTTGTGTGGGGTCCCCCCCAAAATCTATACCAGACCCTTATCCGAGCATGCAGCCTGGCAGGTCAGGAAAGGGGGGATACCAGACCCTTATCCAAGCATGCAGCCTGGCAGGTCAGGAAAGGGGGGGGTGGGAGACGAGCGAGCGCCCCGCCCCCTCTCGTGGACCATTGCAGGCCGCATGCCCTCAACATGGAGGGGGGGTAGGTGCTTTGGGGCAGGGGGGGACCTGTGCCCCCCACTACAAAGCACGTTGTCCCCATGTTGAGGACAAGGGCCTCTTCCCGACAATTATGGCCGGTGGTTGTCGGAGTCTGCGGGTGGGGAGATATCAGAATCTGGAGGTTACCTTTAACAAGGGGCCCCCAGACCCCGGCCTCCGACCCTATGTGAATGAGTATGGGGTACATTGTACCCCTACCCATTCACCAAAAAAAAAAAACTACACAGGTTTTTAAAGTATGTTATTAAATCAGCTCCGGCGTCTTCTCCCTCCTCCGGCGATATCTTTCTTCTGCTCTTTTGCCGCTGTCTTCTCCTGATGTTGACACAATGCGACCCACCGCTCTAATGCTGGCTCCGCGCTGTGCATTGACTTATATTGACATGGGGTGGGGGCACCCACTGACGTCATTCGGAGGCCCTGCTTCCTTATGCCTCGGACGGTGATGTCATAAAAGGGTGGGGGTTTTCCAGATGACGCGAGCGGGTGCCCCCGCCCCATGCCAATATAAGTCAATGCACATTGTGAAGCCAGCATTAGAGTGGGAGATCTCGTCTTGTCAACATCGGAAGAAGAAAGCGGAGGAGACATGGCAAAAGAGCGGGAAGTAACAAAAGACCAACTCCTTGGGGTAAGCGCAACCATAGCGGGGTGGTGGGATGTTTCACAGCATTTCCAAGCACGGTGGCACTATGAAGATTTGTTCATTATTTGCACTTTGCTAGATGTCTGTTTTCAAGAGGTGGATGAGAACTGTCTGCAATAAGTTGCCCTTGGATTTCACCACTTCTCTAATGAACTATTGTTTTTGCTTGGGTCTCTGCAAGGGCCTATTTCACTTCACAAATATCTTTTTGTATGATCACTAGCGCAGCACTTCCTTTGTTTATTTTTTTAAAAGAGAGAGAAGACCCGGCAAAAGAGCAGAAGAAAGAAAAAGATGCCGGAGGAGGGAGAAGACGTTGATTTAATAAAATGTTTTAAAAACCTAGTGTAGTGTGTTTTTTCTTTACACTTTTTTTTTTAGGTGAATGGGTAGGGGTACAATATACCCCATACTCATTCACATAGGGTGGGGGGCCGGGATCCTTGTTAAAAGGGGGCTTCCAGATTCCGATAAGCCCCACAGGCAGACCCAGACAACCACCGGCCAGGGTTGTTGAGAAGAGGCCCTTGTCCTCATCAAGATGGAGACAGGGCCCCCCCCCATGTTGAAGGCATGTGGCCTGGTATGGTCCTGGGGGGGGGGGGAAGAGGCTCGGATCATCATGACTTCTATTCGAATCAATGGGCTCCCATAGGGAACCATTGTTTTGAATAGAGATAGAGAAACACCTGATGAAGCTTAACGCTGTGTTGACGTTAAGCCACGTTTTTTAGCTTTTACCTGCATCTTTACAGCTCTAGAGCTGCAGCCTCAGAACGTGCTGGTCCTGGGTTTTTTTTTGGAGCTTAAAAACGCCTATGCCACTTACAGCTCAAAAACGTCTGTGTGTGTGTGGCCATTGAATAACATGGAGAGGCATTTTTAAGCTGTAAAAAGAAAAGCTCAAAGTCACGGCTGTAAAAACAAAAACGTGTGTGTTTGAGGACTTCTTGTTGATTTTAATTTTTTTATTTTTACATCTTCCCTTTAGTATCACTTTTATTCCTATTACAAGAAATGTAAACATCCCTTGTAACAGGAATAGGGCATGACAGGTCCTCTTTATGGAGAGATGTGGGGTTTATAAGTCCCCACATCTCTCCTCTATGCTGGAAAGCCTGAGATAAAAAACAAACAAAACGCCATCTCAGCTTCCCAGCTAATAAAACTGCAGTGTTTACATCTGCCGGCGCCGGAAGGGACGTTCTAACGTTGCTACCGGCCTCTGAAGGTCATAAAGATATCTGGGGACCATCTGGTCCTCGGTCATATCTATGGTAAACGGCCACCACTGGCCGATTCATTCTCCAGCTCATCCATCACACTGACGACCACCCTGTAAATTTTTTTGGTCATGTGACTGGGCTCTCCGCTTTCTTACTTGCATGTACCAGGTCTGCCAAATGAGCCGACAGGAAAAGAGTTTATAGGACATAGAAAGTCTGTGTACATCACACGTCACCTTTGTCTCCTGCAGTTCTCGGTTCTTGTCCTGAATAATCTGCTCGAAATCCCAATGGTGGCGATTCAGCTCTTCCATGAGCAGGGAATGCTGGGAAAACATCAGCAGAGGGTTGGAGTTAAAATAAAGCATAACTCCACTTTCGTGGGGCGAAAAAAAAAAAAAACAAATACCAGATAAAAAAATAAAATAATATAGCGTAGACAATTGTGATACAAGTCTTATTATCATGGATTGTTATTAAAAAAATTACCTTTCCTTTTCAATCTGCAGCCGTTGAAATTTTCTGTAAAATGCAATATGGCAACCTGGGAGGTGTTCTGTACATAGAATGTGTATAGAACACCCCCCAGCAACATCATTTCCTGCTTGTGTGATTGGCTGACTGCTTTTCCCAGAAGTCTGCACTAAGATAGAAAGTCAGATTTTGGGCATCCCCTGAAACAAAAATGTCATTTTTGGTGAGATACTCCCAATGGGGGGAAAAGCGTCTAAAGGGATGCAGACCCTGCAAGCTTTCCTCATTAGCAGCAGCTAAATGATAATTATGAAACCACCCCTATTAGATTCCCTTTCCCACATGGACACACAGACAAACACATGGAAATTGCTTCAGAATAACAAAAGGTCGGAATCTGCAACAAAGTTTGTTTGAGAGAGAGAGGTGGGGAGAGAGAGAGAGAGAGAGAGTGGAGAGAGAGAGTTTGTTTGAAACAA
>BLSH010520534.1:202986-221326 GCA_018402905.1 Glandirana rugosa | reverse complement strand
GGTTTGAAACAGTGGGTGTACTTTACATCCTCCACTGGACGCTACAGACAGTCGTCGGAAGAACATTGTAAGGACTCGGAGGAAGTCTCATAATTTCACCAACAGTTCAGTACTCTTGGTGAAATTTGATGTCCATTCGGATGTAATTCCGAATGGACATCCAGGTCCTTTATAGAGGATTTGGACATGTCAAATCCTCTATAGGGGACATAGACGTACACGGCTGTAGTAGCCATCTCAACTCGCTTGTGGACCTTCAAGCCCAAGACGACCAGGCAGGCTTGAAGCCCTGTTTCAGGCCCAGGCCCAGGCCTGCCTTGGGCTTGCTAGCGTGCCTGTCCGTGCGATCGTTCGGGTTCCGTCCGGACCCGGACCCGGACTTTGTCCCGAAGTTCGGACGGACCAGCAGAACCCGAACTTCCAGGTGTTCGCTCAACTCTACCGATGATGTCGGCACATGCAGATACAGGGGATATCTCCTAAACTGTACAGGTTTAGGAGATATTTCCTGGACCTACAGGTAAGCCTTAATGTAGGCTTACCTGTAGTTTAAAGTGGTTCTCATGACTTGACAACCACTTTAATACTCTGAAGGAGGCTCAGGAATGTTACAAGAAGGCTGCTGACAGACATCGCAGGTCACCTCCTACATTTCATGTGGGTGACAAAGTTTGGTTATCTACCAAAAATGGTTCGTGTTCCATCTGTTAAAGGGGACCAAAAATTTGTAGGACCTGTCCAGATTTCTGCTCAAATCAAACTGCTCACATTTTGCTTAAAACTTCCAGACTGTTTGAAGATCTACCTTGTGAAAATCCTTTTTCTGGAAGAATTCTTCCATTTTCTCCACGTCTTGAAGTACACGGTGAAGAAGAATTTGTGGTGGAGATTAACAAGAGAATTCCAAACAAACCTTGCCCTAAGATATTCAGGGGACATCCTGGGAGGAGGGAAGTACTGTCAGGGCCTGGATTTGAACCTGGAATCTCTGCTGTGTCATGGCAATATCTCTTCTTGCTGATCTACTTGAAATGCTGGACAGTTTCTGGGGCAATTCCTTAAAATATCCTGCCTTCAACCTTATTTAAATATCGTAGAAAACACCTGTAGTAGTTCCACAAGGTGGTGAGCGTTCAAGCAAACATATAGATAAAGAATAGCTGGCAGCTCAATATTTTATAATAATTACATTTATTAATCCAGGTGTGGTACAAAATGATACAGGGCTTAAGCATTTCATCCTGTAGCCTTAGTCATAGCTAAACCTTGTTTGCCTTGAATCCTGCACTGTTTGCTTCACCCATGAATTTCCTGATTTAAGCCATGTATCTGCACTTCCTGTTTGCCAGATTATAGTGCTCTCTCCAGCCAGTATCTTGCTTCTGTCTTCTCTGCTGTCATTGTCATTGCTTTCACTCATTATAGGCCCTTGGCTTGTTCCTCGATTATGCTTCTGCTTGATCCCAACCTGCAACTAATCATTACTGACCTTTTGGCTTGTTTACTGACTATGCTTCTATTTGATCCCTACCTGCTACTGGACTCTGGCTTGCTCACCTCCAGGTGGGGGATCCTGAGGACCGTGACCTGGGACTAACACACAGCAAAATCTATCTTCACCATCAGGAGCTCTGGTGAACACCGGTTACAACTTAGGCTGGCCACCTCAGATGAGCCCGCATCATTCACTAGTATGACTGCCTGTGTACCTATCCTGTTGGTCAGTGGTAGTTCCACTACTGCAATAGCAACTGGTCTTCAAGCCTGAGCCCTGATTGTGACATAAGGAATATATGACTTCTTACAGGATATGAGATTCACCATGTGTCCTTCATATATCTTAGGGTAAGCAATGTGTGCAGACCAGTCCTGGAGATCCAAAATGTAAAGATCTATGATGACTCGGTACACAAGTAGATCAATTATACTGGAAAGAAGATTGCAAAAATGTGACCTTTTCTCCATTTTTGAATCAAGGCTGTTCAGAATGAATTTAAATTTGTGAAGTTGGATTCTTATTTTTAGCCATCATAGATATAGTAGAGACAAGTAGGTTTAAATAAAGTCTAACATATGCTTTATCTGTGACACATAGAATTATAGTTATCAGAAGTAAACATTTTGGAATTGTAAATGCATATGTAAATTAAAAATATAAGGTGCACTGGGACATGTTTCAGCTGATAAGCGTATGTAGTGTACTTTTATTTTAAGACTAAACAGGTGATAAAACACAAGTAATAAATTGCTCAGAATGTTTTTTCTTCAGCGCTTTACAGGGCAAATTGAACCATTTAAAGCCAAACTGAAGTTATTTTTTTAAAGTAGCTAGATACACTGAATACTGTGCAGCCAGCTAAAATGTCCTTAAAGCATTTGTTACCCTAAAAAAAATGGATCCTGTTCCTTTAAAGTATGAATGACAGCACAGTGCTTGTGCTGTGTGATTAAGCGTCTTGTATCATATACAATTCCTGACTGATCCTGCCCTGTAAACTGACCATGGTTTATCATGGCTGCTGAGCCCTGACAATGTAGTCAATTTACGTGCCTCCATCATCTGTAGCTCTCCTCTCCCCCTCCCCCTCTGCCTGTCAGCTGTGTCCCTGCCCGCCCTTCCCCTCCCTTCCTGCTGAAATAAATTGGTAATTTTCAGGCATACTTTAAAGGAACAGGATCCATTTTTTTAGGGTAACAAATGCTTCCATAATGTTATGAGCCCCTTTGTATGTACTTAATAAAAAAAATGCTGTTCCATACTATGTTTCAGAGCACCGCCCAGCACCAACGTGACACTCGTTTCCCTCCTTTCTTCCCTTCCTCCTGAGTGACGTCAGCAAAGGATTCTCAGCCCATTCCCATTGTAGCTGTCAGATCGAGAGATTGAACAGAGGGTGGTCACATGAATTCCGAGTGGTGATAGGAAATAACGCCTTTTTTTTAATAAAGCACATACACAGGGCACATAGCATTATGAAAGACAGGGGATTGCCTCAAAATGACCAAGTGGGTTTACAACCACTTTATGTTACAAGTACATACTTCAAAGCACCAGTCCAAATTCCTCTCCTCTAGAATTCAGATGCAGGGAGGATGACTGATTTCTGTGTGGAAGCAGTGGCCTATTTAGAGCAGTCAAACATTTCCACCTTATTTTGCTGAGTTACAGCTACAGGTGTAAAATCAGCAATGTTTATGTTACCTGCTGATTGTTCAGCTCTAACTGTGGCACAAGGAGGAAGGAGGTGCATGTTGAACCAATGCAGATATACAGAGAGAGAAATGATTTTTATTGCCTCAGGTCATTAATAATCCTAGCAATGATCCTGTTGGCCAATGAGGGGGTTACTGAAGATGTTTTGCAATTTCTGTACTGAGTGGTAAAAACACATACACTCTGTGTGCTGAAAGACTGAATGTGCCATTTCTCTGCTGGTGTGGAAAGTGAAGGACCAGTTACTTGATGGGGGGCTGAGACCAGTGTATGTGTTGGCGTGAAATCTCACTGTTGGAGCTTTGCAAAATTCAATGAAGTAACAGAGGCATAGTTCTCCAGCAACAAAACAGGAAATTGCCGTTACCCTTTACTATATGAGAGCATATAACTAAGTCAAAAAAAAATAATGCCATGTTGATGGTGACCTTGGTGGGAATCATACCAAGGACCCCTGCACTTCAAGACAAAGCTAAACACCTTCCTGCCCAAAGGACATAATGCAGAGGTTACCCAAAATGAAATTAAATAAAAATAATTAAATGCTTGTTTAATACACACTTAACTTTTTTGTTTGCATCAAATAAACAAATGTAGTCAAAAGTTAAATATAGCTGGCATGACAAAGTTTCCAGTTGTTTGGCATAATAAATACTTATTCCAATTATTTATTTTTCTGAGTGCACTCTACTTTTTGATAAAAATGTGTATTTATATATCATAGAAGAATTTTACAAAGCTCATTTTGCTAAATACAATACCCACACTAAAAGTAATAACACAACCTAAACAAAGCCAAAGAAATATCAGATCCCCAGCTGCTACGCTTATAATTGTACAAGACCTTGTGATACATACTATACACAATTTCACAAATGAAGCACTTTATAAATAAACAGAGCAACACACCCACCGCCAATTGTGAAATGAAATACATAACCTAAAAATCTCTAAATCATATAAGACCTCATTTAGAACGTTATAGTTGAAAATTCATAACATATATTAACATATATAAATATAATAAAAGTCCTTTGAAGCAAACTTTGTTTCCAGTCTAGCCAACATATTAATAGAATGGGAAAAACAGAAACATTTTTCCAGCAGGAAACCTGAACTAATCTCCTATAAACACTTTATGCAATGATGTATAGTAATGATAGTACAGGGAGTATCGGAAGAATGTCTGTGCTTATTTATAGGTGAGATTGATAATAATGATACAAATATTAGAGTCTCCCACCAGTATAATTTTTTGATGCCAACATCTTTATAAATAAATAATATAGGTGTTTTATTACAAAGAAAAGTTCATTTGAATGAAACCGATTAGAATAGTTACCTACCACTAACAACTAACAATCTACCATCATTCTATATCCCATGGGGTGAATTAAGGTGAATACAAATAAATAGCATGAAATAAAGTGATCTTTTTTTGCAAAAGGCAGAAATATTAAAAAGACAGACTTGTATACAGTATATGGCCTATCAGAACATCCAGATGAGTGATTTTACATAATAAAATTAATATAGAGAAAATAGGAAGCAAACACAATTGACTTTTTGATTTTTTTATAAAAAATAGATTTTTGCCTGTAGACACTGAAAATGCAAGTGAGTGGATAATAAAAGGAGGAGAAAAAATGTTACATCAATGGTCATGGGAGAAGAGTATAACATAAAAAGTTTTGTATTTTGTGAGCCACTCATCTCATTTACTGTATATGTTTCAATGTCCTGTGGCTTACAGTACATGGCAGGACTAGACAATTCTTAAAAGATAAGAATGGCTAATGCTTTTTTGGCCATACTTCTCTTATGGGTCACAGGAGTGCACTTTTTCACTGCTGTGACCCCAAGTCACCTGACAGCAGGTTATTATCAGCTGACGTGACTGAGCTGCTCCAGGTTCTGGAAGTACCCCAACAATATTTTGGGGACCCACGCAGCTGCCTGATTGACAGCTGGCTCAGCCTCTCAGCGTGAGCATGAGAGCTGGAGCCGGCTGTACCCACCCCTCCCCAGCTCAGTGATCCTGTGAGCACTGGAGGAGCAGAGTGGAAAGCTATAACTGACAGTCTGTTCTCTCTGCTCAGAGATGACCGAGCACTGAATGATCAACGTTCATGGTATTGTTCAGTTCTCGGTTTTAGAGCCAGCAGGAAACAGCTGCAGCATCACACAGATTTTGCAGCATGGAGGTGAGTATGTGTGTTTATTTTCTTACAAGCTCCAGACTGCTGCTTTAAGGGTCGAATCACACCAGTGGTGCTGACTGTGGTCTGTTCTGAACTTGCGTTGTTGGTAGTGGTGCCTTGCATTTATACAATGTAAGGCACTGTTGACCTTTTTTTTTGGGGATTTTTAACTGGATGCATGCATGTTGTATTGCACAGAAATTCTCCACAGCTGTCATCTGCATTTCAATGTGAACTGGGAATATAGAAAACAATTGTTTTTTGTGTGCAGACACTAGAATATTTCTCTGCAAAAGTGTGAGTAAGCCCTAAAGAAAAGGCTTGGTTATTAAAACAATCGGGTTTCACTACATTTTAAGAAGTACCACAATAAAGATTCAAAATGTTTGCAGTTTTGCAGGATTAATAGGGTTACGAGACATTGGAGGGGAAGTAATTTATTAAGGAAGCTAAAAGGGAGAACAAGTGGATTTTTTATGCTGATACATACAAAAAAATGTACCAATGGGAATTGGTATGGGGTAATTTAATAGGGCACGTTAAAAACAATATGAAAATAACGTACAGTACAAATATAGTATAAAACCTGTGTTTTGTGGATATATGTATGAAGAAGACCCTATGGTATTTATTTATGCTTTAGTACAGGGGTCTCCTAACTACAGTATGCAATGAATAATAATTTAATGAATGTTTTACTTGTGTATTTACAGGAAAGGGAGGGTATAGGGAATCCCCAATCTGTACCCAAAGAGCAAACAATATTGGACTATTGCGACACCATAAAGTATTGGTGGATACAACAACGGAGTTAAAATTACATCATCATTTTTATTAAATAAAGACAAAGAATATACAATACATATTCACAAACATGCATTTTTTTAAAAATGATGAAGGTATTAACACCATTCTACATCACACCCCTTGTGTAGATACTGTATGACCTCTACATGTTTCATGGGTGACTGCTTCATCAGGAAGAATATCTACAACAGTTGGGAATATACAATTAGTAAAAAATATGGCTTGATGTCAGAGGGAATGGACGCTTCTCCCCAGAAATCCAAGACTCCCTGCACCTAATCCAGAGGAATCCAGGAGATCCTGTACAGGGTGAGCAACATAAACCCACCTGGGTACCACCACATACACTGCCTGACCCCCTGGTCCAGTATTGAACAAGGGGTCTGCCCACAGCCTGCTCTGAACACCACGGAGCTCTGCTCCCCAGACAGCCACCACCATCTTAGAGGCCTGGGACACTGGCCCGCCTCACAAATCAGCACACAGCAGCCTGCCACCTCTCCATTCGTGTCCTGGACGACCTTGGGAAGGTCTGCCACAGCTGCCCAGGGACCCCACAGGCCAATAAACCATGCCACGGGCCCTGACGGCATCAGGGCCTAGTGCTCGCTGCCAAGCCGCGGCCTCAATTACACACCGGCGCCCGAGGCCTAGTAGCGGCCGCCAAGCCGTGGCCTCGATTTTCCTACACAGCCAACAGGGACCGCCCACTGAGGCCCCACGCCAATCCTGGACACTAGAAACACTGACAGAGCGGTGCTACCACCCTGAGCACAGTCTGGGCAGAGATACCAGGCTGTGGCCATACTACTGTTCCCATCCTGCTACTCCCACCAACATTATCACACAGGTGGAAAAATGAAATTAAGAACCAGCACTACCTCTCCCACAAGATCTCCTGAACCACTGGCCACAAAAATAAAAGAGGCAGAGCACTGAAATGAATGCCTGAACCCCGAACCCTGCTCCACAGCCCCGACATGTCTCCCCAGAAATTGCACACCTAGCGAAGCAGGAGAAAGAGGACACACAAGGGCATGTCTAACAAGAGGTACAAACCAACCACCCCACGCCGTTTGACTCATTACTACCCCACAGCCGCGATCATGCAAAAACCTCAAGCCGGCACCCGCACCGGGAGCACCAAACATAACTGCACAACCGAACCACCTCACAGTCCAGCTCCACAACCGCAGGAACTAAGTAACACAACAACAATGGACCCCAGGGATGGCATGGACACTATACCACCCCCAGATACCACCCCATCTGATACGCAATCAGACAGAGGCAAGAGACTAGCTACATCACCTGCAAATTCCCCTTACAAGGAACCCCAAGCTAAAAAACAGCTGTGGTCCGCCACTAATGCCATAATACACAACTCTGAACTCACCACCTCCCTGGCATCTATCCCAGTCACAGACAACCCTGTCTCGGGAGCAAAGTTAAAATCTATGCTGCTCACCCTACAGAAAGACCTACATAAGGAGTTGTAAATTTCTATCTCCCAGATGAATGATAGAATATGTTCCCTAGAGAAAGAGCAGATGCACTAGAAGATAACATGCTAGAGTATTCCAAGGCACACAATGAATTACTTGATGCACATGAACACCAAGCAGAGGACATACACCACATTAAACTAAAACTGGTGGACTTAGAGGACCATGCCAGACGAAACAACATCAAATTTAGGGGTATCCCTGAGTCAGTAAAAGCCAAGAGATAACCCCGTACCTTCAGCAACTTTTCTTAAAACTCCTCCCACGGCTGAGCACCCACGATATTTTAATTGACCGAGCCCACAGAATTGCCAAACCGGCACACCTACCGAGATGTCCTCGCTCGGATTCATTTTTTTCATGTGAAGGAACAGATCCTCTCGACCACTAAAGCCGCAAAATCACTGCCAGCCCTATACACCAACATAAAGCTGTTTTCTGACCTCTCTCCTACTACCATGGGACTGCGCAGAGCCTTTATGCCCGTCACCTCGGTCCTACAACAAAACAACATAACTTACAAATGGGGCTTCCCAACCAAGCTATTGGTCACATACCAACACCAAATGATCACTATCCTCTCGCCCAAAGAGGGATACAAAAAATTAACGAATTGGGGCTTACTCCCCCTTCCCCCCAATGACACAGGACAAAGAAGATCGGTTCCTGCGTCTACTAACTCCCGGAACACAATGCCCTGAATAAACTGAACAACCCAAACTACGAATGCACCCAGTCCTCCTGCGACACCGATCCGGTAGGGGCATTCTATACCTGCAATCTCTCTACCACCCCCAGGTTATAGTGTGCAGAGCACACCGTTGTTTAAAAACTGTTCAAAGTATTACATATCTTCATTATTGTTCACGTTACTAAACATTTTGTATTGCTTGACCTGACACCCTCGTGGTCACTGTACGTATTCTTGCTAACCAAATACTGCAACCGTTTCTCTCATACAGGCTGTAATAATCCAAAGGGTGGAGCCCTTCACCGACAGCGGGTCTCTCCTAGCATCATCAACCACCATGCCCATTACACTTACTTCCATAAATGCTAAAGGGTTAAATTCCCCCTTCAAACTTAATTTACTATGGAAAGAAGCCCTATCTCACCACGCAGATATACTCTGTGTACAAGAGACTCACTTTTCCAGTCTCAAGGAACCCCTAAGTAAACATAGAAAATACCCACATTGCTTTTTGCAAGCTCCTCTCAAAAAAAAAGAGGAGTGATGATTGCCATAAGCACATCAGTAAACTTTACACTACACCACAGCGTAGTGGACGAGGATGGCAGATATCTCATCCTCTCAGCAAAGATTGACAACTGCCCCCTTACGATTGTGAACATATACGCACCCAACATGGCCCAAAAGAAATTCTTCACTTCCATACTTACCAAACTAACTCAGTTTAGATCCACGTCCTTACTGCTCTGCGGGGACTTCAACGAGATTTTTGATCCTCTACTAGACACAACCAACTCCACTAAACGTAGACCCCCCGCTCTCTCTTCCCTTTTACAAAGGGAAGACCTATATGATGCTTGGAGATGCCTGCATGATATGGAGAGAGACTACACTTTTTACTCCTCCCCACAACGTTCTCACTCTCGGATTGACCTTATAATCACTGATAAATATCTATTGCAGTCCATAGAACAAGCACCGATTGGAACAATTACATGGTCCGACCACGCCCCAGTATCGATTAAATTGTCCGACCCCACTAAATCCCCCAGACACACAATTTGGAGACTCAACACCTCCCTTCTCAATAATCCGACTTTTGAACCACAAATTCAATCCAAGATTAAGAACTACTTTCTGAACATTTCTGAATGTAAATTCTCTGGCTGACTATGCAATGATTTGGAATGCCCACAAGGCTTGCTTGCGAGGTCTTTTCATCAAACTGGGGGCACACACTAAAAAAATGCACACCTCTATTACGGACTCACTTCTCCACAAAATTTGCACCCTAGAACAAATAAGCAGAACCCTAATGCCAAAACGGCCGCTGAACTCAAAACGCTGAGATATGAGCTGAACACCTCCGCTCTAACTTTGAACTCTACATCAAACATCTCAAGCTGACATCCTACTCCTCTACTAAAAAGCCGGGAGCGTACCTAGCCAAACAACTTAAACAACAACTCTCCAACAAAAAAATCCCCTTTCTCACAACCCCCCAGGGCAAACGCATAAGCAACCCCTTGATATTGCCAATGAATTTAGCAGATTCTATGCGAACCTGTACAACCTAGAAGTGACGGATTCCATGGCCCCCCAAAAGCAAAGGACATTGCTGAATTCTTGTCCTCAATCCACCTCCCCACAATTTCTCCTGACCAATTAGCAGCCTTAACGGAGCCCTCCACCACTCAGGAGATATTAAAAGGCAACTCCCCCTTCACAAAGCACCCGGCCCAGATGGCTTCCCAAATGAATACTAATACAAAAAATTTGCCACACTCCTAACCCCCCACATATGTGACACCCTCAACCAACTAACATCAACAGGTAACATACCCAAAAGAGTCTTTAGAGGCATTAATAGTCACCATGCCCAAACCTGGGAAAGCTCCTGACAACCCCGCTAACTATCGACCTATCTCACTGCTCAACACTGACACCAAACTGTAGGCCAAACTCCTGGCACAGCGCCTCTCCTCTGTCATTCCTCAAAATGTCCACCCAGACCAGGTGGGCTTTGTGCCAGGCAGGCAGGCAGACAGCAGATGGAACAAGACGCTTCGTGGACCTCATACAATGGGTGGAGCACACCCAAACGCCTTCTCTCTTCCTATCATTGGATGCAGAGAAGGCATTCATCAGGGTACACTGGCCGTACATGGAGGCGACACTCCGTAAGTTCGCAATAACAGGAACATTTTTAACAGCTATACTAGGCCTTTACACTAAACCAAATGCACATGTGTGGACCTTGGGTGTAGCATCCGACTCCTTTCTGATTACTAATGGCACAACAGGGTTGTCCGCTCTCCCCCTTAATATTTGCACTGATAATGGAACCATTAGCACAGGCTATCAGATCCACCCCTGCAGTCACAGGAATTATGGTCGGGGAAGATGAACACAAAATTGGCTTATACGCTGACAATGTCATTATAGCTATGACCAACCCAATGACATCCCTTCCCGCATTCCAACACTTACTAAACTCCTTCAGCACAATCTCCCAATATAAAGTAAACCATGACAAATCCCTCATGCTGAATTTAGGTCTGGACCCACAAACTACCAATTATATCTCTACCACCTCCCCATTTGCCTGGGCCCCTAACTCCTTCATTCCATATTTGGGGATTTGGCTGACGTTTCCCAGCCACGCTCTATTAAAAATAAATTACGATGACCTCGTAGGTAAACTCTTGGGACGCTCCAAAGAAATAAGCCACATAACCCCTCCTGGGCAGGTAGAATCGCACTAGTCTACTTCCGCATATCTTATATTCATTCCGCACGCTCCCTCTGCCCTTCCTACAATCCAGATTGAGTAAACTGCAAAAACTCATCAACAATTTCATCTGGCAGCAGAAACAGCCCAGAATACACAGATCGGTACTCTTGACACCTGTCCAACAGGGGGGCCTAGGCGCACCCAACATACAAGCGTACTACCGAGCGACAATCCTAGACCAGCTAAAGACCTGGTGGTTATCGAACAGCTCCACAACCTGGAAACAAATAGAAGCCACTGTACTCTCGAAAGACCCAAAACTCGTCCTGGCTGCCACCCTTCTTAACCCTAAACCTACGCACTATTCACTGGGAACTATAAATGCCTCTCTACAAGTAGTGGTGGCAATCATACAAAGTAACAAGGGACTTTCCAGGGATACCCTAGCACTCATCCCTACTGAAACGATACAACTTTTATCACCAGATCTGCCTCTCACAGAATGGATTAAAGCCGGCATCTCAAATCTGGGTACGCTTCTGCTACCCTCAGGAATACAATCCTTCTTGGAACTAAAGCAGAAATATAATATACCTCAAAAAACTTTCTTTCTCTACCTACGAATCAGATCCCTACTATCTAAGATACAATGGTCATCAACAGACTCCACAACTCCAAAACTCCTAAGATTCTACAATGCTAAGCACGCCTCATCAAAAGGGATATCCTGTATGTATAAATTGCTCACTTCCCCACTCCCGGATCTACTATCCCCTTCAGTTCAGCATTGGGCCACTCTCACAGACAATCCATCATCACTCGAGCAATGGCAAAGGGCCCTTAATACCCCACTGTGTTTATCTTGCTGTATTACGCACTGGGAATCCTTACAGAAACTGTTTCACAGGTGGTACTTTACACCAACCAGATTGGCAACTATCTACCCCTCCACCTCACCCAAATGCTGGAGAGGTTGCGACCTCAAAGGAACCTTGAGACATATATGGTGGGACTCCTCACATATTAGACCCTTCTGGCAGGACATAACAAACTTCATTGCTTCCTTGTGTGACTCCCCCATATCCATGGCGCCACTGGACTTACTTTTAGGCCTCTCAGTCCCCTCATGGCCCAAATGCCTACAAACCTTAGCGACTTACATCTTAATCGCAGCACGGCTTGCATTAGCGAAAAGATGGAAATCGCCCCAGCCTCCTCAACTACTGGAAGTCATTCACCTAATGAATTTACAATATCAGATGGAATACGCATTTGCTAAGGCCAACATGTCTATGCAATCCTTCCACAGAGCCTGGGAAAAATGGTCCTTAGACCAAAGAAGCATCCTTACTTCTCAATGAACCTAGTAAAAATTTAGACACGGTTGCTCACACCCCATTTGTGCTCCACTAACCTACCCACCGCCCCAGCCTATAATCTGCGCATCAACTCTTTAGCAGTAGCAAAGTGTCCACACCCATCAACCCCTAACTATACATCCTCATACCACAGGTGTCAGAACCCCTTAACCTGTCTTCAGGACTTCCCTGCTAAAGTTATTACTACTCACTGAAATGTTTATCCCTGTGAACACATGGAGGTTGCCCCCCCCTCTCCACAGTTTGCTCCCGGTAGGGGTGGCAGAGGGTGTAGCGCAGCTTCATGCATTGTACTCTACCTTGTATTTCTGTTTGTATTCAACAACCTAATGTACATCTTACCTATGTTCCCCCAATAACAACAAACTACTGTCTTGTATGATCAATCATCTTATAGTAACTCACTGTTGTCAATCTTTTCGAGAAAATTCAATAAAATCCGAAATTAAAAAAAAACAAAAAACATTGAAATGGATATGACCAATTGAGCCATTTGATCCTTTGAGCCAGTCCACACCATAAATAAATCATCAATAAATCTGTACCAAAGTAAAATTGATGGAATAAACTTGGCAAAGACCTCACCTGAGAACACACTCCTCTCCCATCCTCCCAAGTAGAGATTTGCATAAGTGGGTGCACATGAGGTCCCTATGGCCACCCCCTGGACTTGTAGATAGCACTGTTCATTAAATAAGAAGAAGTTACGTGTTAATAAAAACCGTAAAAGGTCTAAAATTAATTTATTCAGAGGCCAAGTGTTATGGTCTTGTTCCATAAGGAAGGATTCGGCTGTCGAGACTCCCCGCTCGTGGGTGATGCTAGAGTATAACGACTCTATATCCAGGGCCACAAGGAGGGAGTCCCGAGGAACCTGAATCCCCTCAATGTGTTTGAGTAGATCCGTCGTATCCCGTATGTATGACGGAAGTCTCAATACATGTGGCAATAAATGACTATCAACAAATTTACTGCCATGTTCCGTGAGGGATCCAATGCCAGAAATGATAGGTCTTCCAGGGTTTTTTTTTAGATTTTTGTGTGTTTTGGGAAGTGTGTAAAAGGTTGGGGTGCGGGGATGGTTGACTATGAGGTACTGTAACATATCCCGATCGATCAAACCATCCCAAAAGGCTCGGGTACATAGTTCCCGAAACTCCTGGGTGAAGTGCGTAATGACAGATGGTGAAATCGGGGACTACCATTTGGGATTGTCCAAGACATCTCTGCACATGGAACAGTATTGGTTTTGAGTCATTATGACTATATTGCCGCCCTTATCCAACGGTTTTATGATTATTTCCTTGCGATTTTGTAATGCCTTAAGTGGTATTCCCTATTTGGGAACCATGTTTCATGTCCTGCAATGTTGCATATATATTTTTTTTATATATGTTTTTCAATGTGTCCTGCAAATGTATATGTTTTTATGTTTTTCAATGTGACTGACCTGATTAATCATGGGGCTGCGACACCTTGGTTTACCTGATGGTCTGATCCCATGGCGCCTCTAGTGATTTTTCTCCCATAATACGGTACCTAATATAAATATATGTATGTACACATTTTTTAGTTGGTATCTGTATAGCACAGCTATTTGTATACATATATAGTTATCATGTATTCAATTTTTGCTTTGTTCTATTTATGGTTTTCATTGTAACTGTCCCAATGGGGCCGTTCGCTTGCCCGGATGCTCCCTGTATCCTGTCGGGGGGTCACGAGTGTGTGCTTGTGTTCCCCCTCCAGCAGAGGCCCAGCATCCCTGGAACATAACGTTGTTCGTCCCCTGGCGACACGTTCATTCTTGTGCGGCCGTAGCTTGGGCATTCAGCCCTTTGGTATTCTCCCCAGGGGCATGCGCACTACGGGTCCCTGGACTGGGCGGTGTTACGTACGGCCTATGGCCGACGTACATCGCTCAGTAGGGTTTATAGGCAGGACGCCCCTGCCTAAATTTAGCATGAAGAAGACCCCAGGCAGCGAGGACACCATACAGATCCACGGAAAGGGATCTAATAATTCGGTGTTACACGTGCAGTCCACATGGCGGCTGCACTACTGATGCCACCCCTCACCCTTTATAATACTTCCTTATATATTCTTTATTGTTTTTTACACTCTCAGATTGGGAACGCTTGGGCTTTTATGCCTGTTTACTGTTCTGGGCACAGGTACCTATAGCCTCTTCAGAGTTACTTCCTGATACCTGGCTTACATTATCCTATGGCTGGTGTCCTCCCTGGGACCACATTGGGATGCAACAAACGTATCTCTCAGGTACCTACTCTATCATATGGCTGACTTACAGTCAGTGGCTGGGTGACTCCCCCTCACTACCTTCCACCCTATACTCATGTCCAGGTGGGACATACACACCCCTGGTAGTGGCAATCCTTCCTCTCCCCCTGTCCCCCTCTCCCCTCCTCCCCTCCCTTCCCTTTCCCCCCCTCCTCCCCCCATTTCCCAATGGCCCTTCCTCCCCTTTTTCCTGTTCCTCTCCCCTATCCCTATTCTCTCTCTCTCTTTCTCTCTTTCCCTTCTCTTCCTATCTTGTTTCCCCTCCATCTTTTCCTTTCTCCCGCTCCCCCCCTTTCTTCCCCCTATCTATCCCCCCTCTTCTTCCCCTTTTTTCTCTTTTCTTCCCCCCTTTTTTCCTTCTCTTCTTTCTCCCTGGTCCCCCCCCCCTTCCCTCCCTTCCAGTCCACTAACCTTCTACCTTCACATCTTGGTATAGGATTAGTTATCCAACTATTTTCCATGCATAATACCCCACCTCTGCCGACGGGGGATGATTCGCGCACCTGTGCTGTACCTGTTAATACTGGAGATGTGGGTAAGCGACGAGCCACCATTGTAAAATAAATGCCCATGTCTTAAACAATGCTTAAATGTTGTACTTTTCGTATGCTGTAATATTGGTAATGGTCATATCCATTTCAATGTTACGATGAATATTGTTTACCAATTGTATATTCCCAACTGTTGTAGATATTCCTCCTGATGAATCGGTCACCCGCAAAACATGTAGAGGTCATACAGTATGTACAATTCAACACCATATGAGCTAATCTTCTGGCTTTCCCCCACCCTCTATACAAGGGGTGTGATGTAGAATGGTGTTAATACCTTCATCATTTTTTTAAAAATGCATGTTTGTGAATATGTATTGTATATTCTTTGTCTTTATTTAAAAAAAATTATGATGTAATTTTAACTCCGTTGTTGTATCCGCCAATACTTTATGGTGTCGCAATAGTCCAATGTTGTTTGCTCTTTGGATACGGATTGGGGATTCCCTATACCCTCCCTTTCCTGTATATATCACTAGTTATGGACGAGACACCTTAATTACAACTCCCCCTACCCAGCCTGTTGAGGTACTTAATTTACTTGTGTATTTATGAATTTATTTCAAATCAGCATGATATGATTCAGCGTGAAAGAAAAAGAACTTCAGTAAAACATATCACCTTTACATCAGAGTCACCATCAGATCCCCTGTTACATCAGGGTCCCCATCAGTGCCCCCTTACATCAGGGTCCCCATCAGAGCCTCCCCTACATCAGGGTCCCCTACAGAGCACCCTATATCAGAATCCAGCTTAGCAGTTCACCTTTGTATCAGAATCCCCAACTGAAGCCCTCTTTACATCAGAGTTTCCATCAGAGCCCCCATTACATCAGGGTTCCCATCAGTGCTGATCACTGTCCCCATCAGAGTCTCCCTGCATCAGTGCCCCTATCAGAGCCCCCTTACATCAAAGTTCAGCTTAGGAGTCCCCTCTTAAATCAGAGTGCCCATAGAAGCCCCCCTTAAATCAGGGTTCCCGAGGGAGTCCCCTGTACATCAGGGTTCACATCAGAGCCTACCCTTAAATCAAATAATCTCCCTTACATCTGATTCCCTGTGAGTGGCACAACCTTCTGTCAGGGTAATTGCAGAAGAAATAGCAATGTTGCCAGAACTTATCATGGCCACGTCTGCCAGGCTTCTGTGCACAATGGCACATGCAGGTCGAACGGTGCATTCTGATGCGTGACAGCAATACTCTTGCTTTGCCTTTCTACCAAGTACATCAGCATACCTGCCCTACAGCACATCCTGCCCATTCTCAGAGGCTGACGGAGCTGATCCCCACACGCCAGCAGGTCACAGCCCTGACTCAAGCTATACAAAGACTACAAGAAGGCTACTTCCAGCTGGAGGGTCCTCTGAAGCATCTGACGATGACACTTTCTCCCATGGACCCTGGGCCATCTTCTGCCAGCTCAGCTTCCTCTGCTCCTGCCCAAGAGCGCACCACTTCCACACATACTGTGCTAGTTCCTCCTCTAAAGCCATGGGTGCTAACTCCTGAACCGTTCTCTGCAGGAAAAAGTTCAGAGCCTTTAAGAATGCCTGTCTGCTGTACCTGGCCCTACAACCAAGGAATTTCTCTATAAAAAACTGTAACGGTGGGGTTCATTATCTCATTACTATCAGATGAACCCGAGGTTTGGACCAACGGCGAAATCATCAATTCTATGGACTCATTCTTTGAAGCCATGGCACAATTATATGATGACCCGCAGTGCGTGGCCACCGCTGAGGCTGCCTTGCATACATGTTACAGCAGGGACGTCCAGAGGATTTCCGCAAATGGTTCGCTGATGCAGGATAGAATGAAACAGCCTTAAAGCAGAGTTTCGCCTGGGTGAAAAAAAAGAAAAGTCAGCAGCTACAAATACTGCAGCTGCTGACTTTTAATATAAGGACAATTGTCTGTCCTGGGAGCCCGCAATGTCAGCACCTGAGGCCAACCCGTCCATCGGCTCTGGGTGCAGGCACCGGCATCCTTACTAAGGGAGACAGGAAGTGAAGCCTTGCAGCTTCACAGCCTGTTTCCATCTGTGCATCCATGAGTTGCGCTGCACTCTCTGAATGGTCCCTGCTGTCTTCTGGGACATGTGTGTCTCCCAGAAGGCAGTGGGGGGAAGGAGGAGAACCGGACATTGCGTAGATTGCTGCACAATGTCTGGATGTCTTTGACAAAAGAAAGGCTCATGTCCTTCCTCCTCACCGGCCATATGACTGTCCAATTGAGCTGCTTCTAGGTTCTGAGATTCCCTTTGACCGCATATTCCCCCTCTCTGAAATGGAGCTCAAAACATTACGGCAATACATTTTTACAGAATTTAGAGAAGGGTTTCATCCACCCACCCTCCTCTCCTGCTGGTGCTGGCGCATTTTTTGTGGTGAAGAAAGTATTGTCTACCTTGAGGAAGTATGGAGGGCACATTAAAGCCTAGAAAAGTGACTTTAAAAAGATGTCTATTCAGTTTTTGGGACTTATCATCTTTACAGATGGAACTGTCATGGATAGTGTTGAGCGAACCCGGACTGTAACGTTCGGGTCCGTACCGAACTTTCGGGTGTCCGGGGCACGGACCCGGACATTTCAAAAATCGTTCGGGTTCGGTCCGGGGTTCTGCTATTTTACTCCACGTGTTGAGAAGCTGCAGGGCAGCCAATCAACAAGCGTTTCACTGGTTTGCCCTTAGAAGCCATCACAGCCATGCCTACTAATGGCATGGCTGTGATTGGCCAGTGCATCATGTGACCCAGCCTCTTTATAAGCTGGAGTCACAGTGCTGCAGTCACATGCTCCTTGGGTTAGTGTAGGGAAAGGAAGCTGAAAGCGTGAGGGAGAGATTTGAGACATTTTAAGACCTGATCCTGCATCCTGAGATAGATTACTTTACTACTGCTGTCTGTGCTGTTGCTCTGAGGACAGATAGCAGAAATTAGAGATTTTACATACCGCTG
>BLSH010520534.1:149680-164593 GCA_018402905.1 Glandirana rugosa | reverse complement strand
AAGTGTGGATCCACTAGGCTGAAGTTCCACTGAAGTCCTGTTGGCTCCCGCTAAATGTTGCGCTGGACTTCGCCGGAGGTACGGTCCACTGAAACGGACACCGGTTAGTCTCTTCTCTCCCTCCCCCAACGGAATTTTCTTTAATAAAAGAAGAAGGACATTTCAGCGAAGAAATATCTACAACTAGACTGATCCTTCGTTGAAGATAACTGAAGATACCCGAGTTTAGCGGATCTTCAACGGAACTTTATCATGTTCTTGGAAAAGTTAAATATGTGCTGGGAGGGCACTTTGGCAGGCTAGAAGTGTGGGTTGTTGGATTTGAAATCCTACAACCACTTCAAGCACTGCCTCCCCCTATAGGGATTCATACATAGGTGATTTGCAATCTGACTTGTGTCCCCCCAAGTTGCCTCAAATCGACTGACACGAGAAATTCTATTGAAATGAATGGGAGCCGTCTTAATATGCGCTACTCAAGTCGCTCAAGGACGACTTCTGAAAAGGTTCTTGTACTATTTCAAGGCAACTTCTAGGCGATTTGAGCCCATAGAAGTCAATAGAAGTTGCTTCCTAGTCAGATCAACATCTATAAAGAAGCGACTTTACAGGAAGAAGAAAATAATTTCTTTTAAGGCAACCCCCTCCCTCTCTTCTCTGATTGGCCACAGGCAAAGTCACCTGGCATGGAGGCCGCTTCAGGTCGCGTTGTAAATCGCCCTCGGTTGTCCTGAAGTCACCTTGAAGTCGGATCACCTAGGTGTGAACCGACCCTTATACTCCTCTTCCCTTTTACTACCCTTTTGCTCCATTTACTTGTCTGAAACAAAGAGAAAAAAAACAAGTCAATCTTGTCAGAGTTTACACAGGTTTTAGGATTCTTTCCCTATCACCATGTGACGGTGGACTTGGCAATTGGCTGCTGAGGTGCCAAGCACTGCATTTTGGGAGAACAGGCAGAGTCATATGCTCATTCATACCCATATTGCATTTCTTACTGATGGGTGAACAGTAGCAATTTGTTCAGGTTCAGTTTAAAAGATTAGTTCACCTCGGAGTGCGCATGTGCAGAAGCTCCATGATGACCGCTTAAGCCAGGAGCTCCGCACCAGGTCTGGCCATCAGCAGCCTTTCAGCCAGACACAGCAGGCAGACATTCCAGGACTCGGGTCCCTCACCCTCTGGATATACCTCCGCACACCCCCAGATGTCTAGTGTGCCAGCCAGGAGAAACTTGGAGCTGCAATTTGACTCCCAGGCCGCCGCCGGGTGTACCAAGATGGCCGCTGCGGCCCTACCACATGCACCCAGTGATCCAGGGAATGCAAACTACAGGCAGGTACTGTCTCCTCTGTTCCTCATCTTCTCCCCCCCTGGTGACTATGACCCCGTCCCCAGCTTCCACTGAATCCTTATTAAGGCATGCTCTGGAAGAAAAGACCTCCTCTCCCCTCTGGCCTGGGCAAGCCTCTCAGGCAGTCATCCCTGCTTCTGGTTCCACCACCATGGACTATCCCCTACACTCAGCAGACCTTTTCCTCAGAATCCCTGGCCTCGAAGAAAAGGGTCTCTCAAACACTGCCTCTAAAATCCCAGGGGAAATTAAAGCAGACTTCCAGAACCTGGGGATCAGAATGGAGGCAATTGAGCAGAAACTGGATATAACAGTAGCGAGAACCAACCAAAATTCGGACCATACCATGGTCCTTCAAGATCAACTGGACACTGCCCTAGCCAAAATAGAAGATATGGAAAATAGGTCCAGGAGACATAATTTTAGGGTCAGAGGCCTGCCAGAGTCAAGAGGAAATTATGCGCCTGGCTCGCAGCAACTCCCAGGTCTCCTGCCAAGGACACCGGGTGCAGATTTTTTCCACCATACAGAAGAAGAGTTGAAAACAAAAGATTAGCTCACCTTTACAATAAAAATTGCCTGTGCAGATAAGGAGCATCTGTAAATAAAAACAAACTGTGCACCCTGACTAAAGTTGAATAATGCCCTTAATATAGGTATAGGCTTATTACATACACTATATTACCAAAAATTTTGGGACCCCTGCCTTTACACGCACTTTAATGACATCCCAGTCTAAAGGCCCTTACACATGGTAAAACTGTTGTACAACAACGGTCGCAACAGCTTGTTGTACGATAATCCGACGGTTAGTATGTGCAATTACAACAGCCGATGTTCAACAGTTGTACAACAGAAGTTGGCTGAGCAGACTAGAGAACTTTTGTTGGCCAACAAGCCGTTGTACAACTGTTGACTCGTGTGTACAGAAGTTGGCCCAACAAAGCTGTAAAGCCTCGTACACACGGGACGATGATCGTATGACCGATTGGCTCAAATCGTATGTTGGCTGTTGTATCTAGCATACTGACTGCACTACACGATCGTACGACCAAAGAAAGAATGTTCAGGTGCATGTAATTAGCATCCGGCCATTCCTGACTTCTGAGCATGCGTGTTTTGCACATTACAACTTGTTGGACCAACGTCTCTGTACACACCATATAACGGTTGTATGACTGCTTGTTGGTACTACCAAGTTTTCTAGTTTGCTCATACAACTCCAGTTGTACGACCGTCGTATGTCGGCTGTTCTAATTGCGCGTACTAATGATCGATTTCACATACAACGGTCGTTCATACGACCTGTTGTATACGATTGTCGTCCAATGTGTACGAGGCTTTAGTGTTAAACACACATGCTCTGAATCCAGGAAGTGCTCGGTGGTGTAAACCTGTGGTTCTAATTCACAAATCACATTCACCTGGACTTCCTCGTTATGCACTCGTAACACGTCACTACATTTGGCTTTGTTGGCCGATTACTTGACTCATGTCAGTACGCTAGACACAACCACCAACAGCCAACTTGGTCCAAAGTTATACGTTCAGTTGGCCAACGATCTGCACGTGTGTATGAGGCTTAAGTCTGTAGGGTTCAATATAGAGTTGGCCCACCCTTTGCAGCTATAACAGCTTCAACTCTTCTGGGAAGGCTGCCCACAAGGTTCAGAAGTGTGTCTATGGGAATGTTTAACCATTCTTCCTGAAGCACATTTGTGAGGTCAGGCACTGATGTGGACAAGAAGGCCTGGCTTGCAGTCTCCACTCTAATTCATCCAAAAGGTGTTCTATTGGGTTGAGGTCAGGACTTTGTGCAGGCCAGTGAAGTTCCTCCACCCCCTCCACATAATGGATATGGTGTCTGTATAATCTGTATACTTTGATTTCATTCATTTGATAAGTAAAAAAAATCCTCACTGGTTAAATCTGTAGCGCTTATTAACAATTCTTTGTATTGTTACATGTTAAATACAAAACACAAATATAGACATTTTGGATAACATGAATTCTGATCAGTAAATCCTTGAACGAACAAGATTCTGCACAATCTCAAATGGACTGTAAAACATGTATTGTATAATTATTTCCATAGAAAATAAAATTCACAAGGACGAATAAAAACTTTAAACTTCATACAAACTTGGCTTCTACTTCCCTATGCTCTATAGTCTATAAAGCCTGTTAAGGATCCTTTCAAAGTAAATGGTCTGCATAAATGCATATTTACAGATGTGTAAGTGTATTGGTCCACCATTTGCAGCTATAACAGCTTCAACTCTTCTGGGAAGGCTGCCCACAAGGTTTAGGAGTGTGTCTATGGGAATGTTTGACCATTCTTCCAGAAGCGCATTTGTGAGGTCAGGCACTGATGTGGACGAGAAGGCTTGGCTTGCAGTCTCCACTCTAATTCATCCCAATGTGTTCTATTGGGTTGAGGTCAGGACTTTGTGCATGCCAGTCAAATTCCTCCACCCCAAACTCACTCATCCATGTATTTATGGACCTTGCTTTGTGTACTGGTCCAAATCATTTGGTTGGAGGGGGGATTGTGGTGCATTTTTTTTTCAGGGGTTGGGCTTGATTCCTTAGTTCCAGTAAAGGGAATTATTAATGTGTCAGCATACCAAGACATTTTGGACAAGTTCATGCTCCCAACTTTGTGCAAATGGAGATGTCTCCTTTATGTTCCAACATGACTGCGCACCAGTGCACAAAGCAAGGTCCTAAAGACATGGATTAGCAAGTTTGGGGTGGCTGGCAGTCTCTGCTCTAATTCATCCCAAAGGTGTTCTATCGGGTTGAAATCAGGACTCTGTGCAGGCCAATGAAGTTCTTCTACCCCAAACTTGTTCATCCATGTTATGGACCTTGCTTTGTGCACTGGTGAGAATTTGGGGTGTAGGAACTTGACTGGCCTGCACAGAGTCCATCTACATTAGATCCAATTATACAATGCTTTTCAGGAAGTGGAATTAGCCTTTTTATGCATTATCCCACCCCAAACCCCATTACTTTTACTGGGCCTTTTTTATTTATCAAAGCATCTCCAGTGGCCTAAAACAACCCAGCAGAAACGGAATAAGAGGAAGAATCGGATTAGCTGTTATGACTGCAAAAATATTTTTTTTCTTTCAAAGCACTTTAATGCGTAAGACCCGCTGGGATGTATAATAGAAACAGAAACCAAATACTTTCATCTGCCTAAATATATTTTCAGTTGTACTTTATGGACACTTATGTTGAAAGCAGAAGTACGACCAGCTGTTACTTTTTATTTTAGAAAGAATGACATTGTGAGGAAATTCACTACAGCAAAACATACTAGTTGGTTATAGGGGAAAGGTTATAACCTTAAAGAGGAGGTTCGCCACCCGCCACCACCCCTTTAAAAATTCACACCAGTATGCTCAGCAATATCGCATATGATTCGCACCACACTGCTGTGCAAATCATATGCGATGTCCGTACAATGCAATTTCAGCCATACAGATTGTATGGCTGATATTGCATCGCATTTGGACGCATTTGCATTCGGAGGGTCGCCCCTGGTGAACAAGTCGGAAGTGAAGAAACGCGTCCAAGGGAGTGACTACACGGCAACATTGGAGGGAGCTGGATGTGTACCCAGAACTGCAAGGAGATAGAGGGTCAAGCGGCACTGTAAATCACTAGCATCCTGGTGTATATGCATTGATATTATCTTTTAAATGTACGAGCATTACTTTTTAAATAAATTTTACTAAGTCGTAACATTTTTACGCTATGAGAGGCTCTATTGTTATTTGTTCCCATATGAAAGTGGAAACTCTGGTGTGATATGATTCAGGAATAAGGAGTTGTTATACCAAGAGGTGTTGGCATCATTATACCTACCTCATGATACTGGATATACTGTTTTACATGTTATGTCCGGTGAGCCTCATTCCATTAGGATGATTTGAGCACATTTGCACGGTGGTGGTGGTCGATTGTGCACTGCATTCAATTTTTGTTATACACTTATTCATCACATTATGAAGATTGGACTTTATAAATAATATACAATTTATAAGTTATCTTTTGGACTACAATCGGTCCTATTTAAGTAGAAGGAATAACTTATTCTAAAGCCTTGTACACACGGTGCAACGGTTGTACAATCAAACATACAACTTTGGACCAAGTTGGATGTTGTGTCTCGCGTGCTGACATGCACTAAGCGATTGTACAACCAAGCCTAACATAGTGACGTGTTACGAGCGTATAATGAAGAAGTTCAGGTGCATGTGATTTGTGAATTAGGAATGTAGGTTTCCCAGAATGGACACTTCTGGGCATTCCTGACTTCTGAGCATGCCTGTTTTGCACATACAACTTGTTGGACCAACTTCTCTGTACACACGGTACAACAGTTGTACAACCGCTTGTTGTACAACCAAAGTTTTCTAGTCTGCTCATCCAACTTCTGTTGTACAATGGCTGTTGTAATCGCGTGTGCTAACAGTCAGATGATCGTACAACAAGCTGGTTGTACAACCGTTGTTGTACAACCGTTGTACTGTGTGTACGGGGCTTAAACACTGATGTGTTTTGATTGTAACACATGCGCTGCTGTGAAATGATTTTGTATGATGCACTTTAATTATTGATTTCACTGTATGGTTTAGCTTTGTCCGTTGTCAGTGCTTGTTGTTGTTTAAATGATCTTTATATTCCTATGTTGTCACTGATATTTCAGGCAGCTAAATTAGCTAGATGTATGTGTTTGCACTTGCATTCTTGTCATAAACCTTGAAGATAAACGCAAATTGGGATCAAATAATTTTTTAGTGTGAAATCCTGTAAAATCATATACATAATGGACATGGTGTCTGTATAATCTGTATACTTTGATTTCATTCATTTGATAAGTAAAAAAAATCCTTAGTGGTTAAATCTGTAGCTCTTATTAACAGTTCTTTGTATTGTTATAGATATAAAACACAAATATAGACATCTTGGATAACATGAATTTTGATCAGTAAATCCTTGAACAAACAAGATTTTGCAAAATCTCAAATGGACTGTAAAACGTGCATATTTATTTCCATAGAAAATAACATTTCACAAGGCCGAATAAAAAAACTCTAAACTTTATACAAACTTGGCTTCCATTTCCCTATTCTCTAATAGTCTAAAAAGCCTGTTAAGGATCCTTTCAAAATAAATGGTCTGCATAAATGCATATTTACAGATGTGTAAGTGTGAATGGGTCCCTAAGGTTCCTCAAGTGCTCTCTAAAAAAAAAAAAAACATGTAAAAAATGTGTTTATACCTTCATTGTTTTTATTGTTTTTGAAAAGCCTTTGAGACAGAATAATGCTAACGCTACCCTAGTTATCTCATCAGCATCACACTGATTTCAGTGTATTAAAGTGGTTGTAAACCACTGGATCTTTTTTTTTGTACCCAGCAAGGTAAAGTTAAAATGTGCTAGTATGCATCGCATATTAGAACATTATGTTAAACTTACCTTAAAACAAAGCCCTTCCAGCGCCAAAATGTCAGAGCTGCAGGCGCTTCCATCTTCACCCGTCTTGCTCCTGGGTTTGCGGATTCCGGCTCTGTGACTGGCCAGAGCTGCGATGACTTCACTCTGGTGCATGCCCACGGGAGCCGCCATTTATAGTACAGTGCTCAGAAGAACAGCACGGGTAGCCATTCCTTGAGAGCGCATGTGCCAGTGATGTCACTGTCTGTGTGTACAGTAGATATCTCCTAAACGGTGCTTAGGAGATATTTACATTATAATATATTATATATATACCTTATTATAGGCTTATCTATAGGTACAATTTAGAAATGGGAGTTTATTTCCACTTTAACTGTGTAGCCCTAGCATTAATGATTACTGATAAATGACCTATAAAAAAGAGGTTTTAAAAAATGGACATATGGACGAAATGTATGGTATAAAGTATATTTTCATTTGTTAATCTTTATTTTAAAATTTAGAACCTCAATTATGATTAAACAAAATGAAATTAAAATCACCAGTAAATTCTAGTCACACAGACTTCTGTTATCATTTTAAATTTTAACCATCTGTCTCCAAAACTGATCTCTTAAACAGTTGCAAATGGATACAGTTTAATTGTGTTGTGAAAGTCTTCTGTGATTAATCACCTTCATATATTTTGTTAGCAAAGCTTGTTAACAACTGATTCATGAAATTGAATCTGTTAGATATTTTTTGTGTGCAATAATGTTATTTTTCTATTTTTTTTTTTCTTGCTTTATCCTTAACTGTATACACACATCCGATTTTTTAAACATTTAAGTCTGATTTACATCTATGAGTTGAGACTTCCATGCATTATCACAATGCATGTTAGGTGCATTTATGCATTGCTGTGCTATTCATTTTAAATAGCACCACAATGTGCTAAGGCAACACACATGCAATGCAACATGCTGTAATGCACCATTATGCAATGCAGAGAAAAAAATATGTGACATTTGCATTAATGGGGCTTTTTTCAGTGTTGGCAATCCATTGAAGAAACACTGCATGGTCGCTGCATGCGTTTTAATGCACTGAACAAATGTTAATGGGCCTTAAATCAAGCTTGCCAAACCAGAATAAGCAGATAGCCCATTTCCAACAATTTTACTCTTGTGCTTTGTTTCTGAATATTTAATTTATTATATTTTTTTACAATATTACTTTAAACATTCTTATCTCCCATAACATATTGGTTTGAAAGGCACCATGTTATTAAAAGCTAGCTTTTCATGGGTAAAACATTGATTTTCTAAATTTGTTTGAAAAACCATGTAAGCTTTTCAGAACAACTGAGAAATATGTTGTGCGAAATGCCAGCTGTGTCAGTTGAAGTGGCTTATATCAAATGTGAACATGTTGCAGAAAATCAATGAACCAATCATTCAAAATAAAGAAAGAAATCATGATCAATGATCTTCTTGGCCACCTGCATTTTCCCGCTGTGCACATCTGATGACCAGACAGTGAATATATCCTTGGGCAAAACATGTTCATACTAGAAAATGTGAATATATCCATAGACTTTTCTAAGCTGCCAGTCTGGAAGTAACTCAAACACATTTCATTTACTCATGCTGTGGCAAACATCCAATACAAAAATCTATACAAAACAACACAGCACATGTAGATATTGATTCCTTAATACACATTTCTATGAAGAAATATGTTGTCGTTGAAAAGTAGATTATACACCAACTCTTATGGAAGCAAATAATGAATGTAGAAATGCATTTATATATATAAATCCAAATCTTTTTTTTTTTTTTTGCTTTGGATAGAGTGGTAAAAGCTAGGACTTTTGTGAGGGTTTTTTTGTCAACTGTGTCCCTATTTGTCCTGGTAATCGCTGTCACTCTGACTGAAATCCAAAACTGTAACTCTTTTGCTGCCAGTGCCTTTTTTGTGTTTTTTGCACACATGGTTAAAAAATAATTTTATATATTTTCTGAAAGCAGACACGCTAGAGAATAAAATAGTGGTAGTTCCAATTTTTTATGTCTCATGATATTACCGCATAGGTCTAGGAAATGCAAAATTTCATGAAACACACACTAACTTGAATTGCAGGGCAAATAAACGCAATAAATTACACAAATTTTTGATAAAATATAAAAGACGAGGTTGTGCCGAGTAAATAGATACATAACATGCCAAACCTTAAATTTTTCTGTGCCCTGTGAAATGGCGTCAAACTTCAGTACCCTATATTTTTATAGGTGATGCTTCAGAAGCCCCCTATAGGTATCAGTTTAGTGTTACAAAGGAGGTCTTGTGTTAGAATCATTGCTCTCTCTCTGGGGTATGCAGTGATATGTTACATGTGAATCGCAATCAATGTTTTCACGCATGGGCGCACCAACACATGCGTTTAAGGTTGTGCGTGTGTATATGGGGGGGTGGGGGGGGCTAAAAAAAATTGGGGGACTTTATGTGTTTGTGTGTAACTTTATTTTTTGCAAAAAAAACAAACATTTTTTTTTACTTTACTTTTTTTTCCCATCACATAGGGGACAAAAAGTCCCCTATGTGATGTTTTTACGTGACAGGTTCTCTTTACTCTAAATGACCCTGCATGTCTCCCCTGTCCTCCACTGAATGTTTTGCAATGCAGATAGCATCGCAAAACATTAGCTCCCAGCAAAGTGAGCCGTGGACACCGAGAACGTGACCTGGAAGTGACGCTAGAGATGTCACTTTCCGGGTGAATGCAAGAAGGGGAGGAGAGCAGACGTGTATCCGCTCTTCTCATTCCCCTCTACACGCTGCTACCTGCCATGAACATCCCGGGCCCACCGATGGGCAAGCAGAGCATGGTAAGCATGCCGGGAGTGCGTGCGTGGGTTGCACCATTACCAGGGGTCCATGAGAGCGATTGTGTGGCAGCGGCGCCTCCCGAATGCTCTCACCTGACAGTCACGAGTCTGCCTGTCAGTTACACACACAATCCCAGTGGCTGCAGCCATTGGATTGTGTGTAATACCCCCCCCCCCCCGCCGTTAGGTCCATATGACGTATGGACCTGGTAGCAAAAGGGTTAAAGTGGTATTAAACCCAAAATCAAAAAATGTAATATATTGCAACTTACCAATTCTTAGATGTGGTGGCTACATTAGTTTTCTTTCTTAGGAATTTTCCCTCTGTTGTCACCTGATGATTTGGCCAGTAAAACACCTCCTGTATTAGGGTGTCTCAACTCTGGATGATGGAGCAACAGAGACACCCTTGGACAGAAGCATGTCCATCTAGGGGGACAGTAGTATGAAGCTGGCCACACATGAATTGAAATTCAGCCAGTTCAGCAACGTCCAGCCAAATTTGGATCCATGTGGCTGCTGTGGTTCAACAGAAGTCAATCAACTGCCCCGTCCGTACAGTATATTCTCGCTCGATCAGCACTGCAGGTAATGTGCTACAGCATTGATCAATGTATTCTGATAGTGGTTGTGTCTGCCCGCTGTCAAAATACAATGATACAGCAGGGAGGATTCCCCCATCCACATCAAGTGTGTGAATGGGGGAGTTGGGTCAGTTTTCTTATGACCCATGTATGGCCAGCACTAGATGTACCAGCAGATTTATTTAGATACACTAACCAACTAAACAATTTACACTTAATAAAAATGATGCCATACATAAAAGAAACATAATTACATGTGAATTGTATAACAATGCAATCAGTGAATACCATAAATGTATACTTTAAAAATGTGAAATAAAATATAAGTAAACATATAAGTAAATCATAAAAATAAAATATTTTATTTCACATTCTTAGGCTGCTTTCACAGTGAGGCTTTTTACAGACGCTATTTAGCTAAAAATAGCGTCTGTAAAGCGCCTGAAAAGTCCCCCCAATCCACCCCAATGTGAAAGCCCCGAGTGCTTTCACACTGGGGCGGTGCACTAGCAGGACGTTAGAAAAAGTCCTGCAAGCAGCATCTTTGGGGTGGTGAGTGGAGCGGTAATATACCGCTCCTCTACCGCCCCTGCCATTGAAATGAATGGCAAGCGCTGCCGAAGTGGCTGCAAACCGCCTCGGTGGCGCTGAGCGCTGGCGCTTTTAACCCCTTTTTAACCCCTTGTGGGGGGTTAAAAGCGCGGCGCTCCCACCCGCATAGCAGAGCCCTATCGCTGGTAAAACTAGCAGGGTTTTACTGCGACCGCGGGTACCGCTCCAGTGTGAAAGTAGCCTTAAGGTATCCATTTATGGTATTCACTGATTGCATTGTTATACTATTCACATGTAATTATGTTTTTTTTATGTATGGCATCATTTTGATTAAGTGTAAATTGTTTGGTTTTTAAATAGGTCAGCGCCCTAATATCTCATAATTAACCATTGGGAGCAGCGACTGGGGACACATATTTATATAATTTTATATTTTTTTCACATATATATATATATATAATTTTTTTCACCTATATATATTTTTTCACATATATATTGTCTCACTTGTATATATACACAAGCATTTCAGTATATAATGCTTCGCTTTTATACACAAAATTTCTTTATTATAATCTCTGTCCTCATTTCAAAGTCAGGTGGTGCATCTTTTTTTTGAGAAACTAACCAACTAAATTTCGCCCTTTTTTAAGCAGGTACAGCAAGCAGCTTTGTTCCTTTTGAGATAATGGTTTTATCTTAATAAATAAAAGCTGACTATTCTAATCACCCCATCAGTGGTTTTCTCAACCTTCTAAAGCCTCGTACACACGGGACGACGATCGTACGTACGATCGTCGCAAATCATATGTTGGCTGTTGTATCTAGCATACTGACTGCACTACACGATCGTACGAGCACAGAAAGAATGTTCAGGTGCATGCAATTAGCATCCGGCTGTTCCTGACTTTGGAGCATGCGTGTTTTGCACAATACAACTTGTTGTACCAACTGCTCTTTACACACGATACAACGGTCGTATGACCGCTTGTTGGTACGACCAAGTTTTCTAATTTGCTCATACAACTCCCTTGTACAACCGTCGTATGTTCGACTGTTCTAATCGCGCATACGAACGATCGATATCGCATACAACGGTCGTTAGTACGACCTGTTGTATGCGATCGTCATCCCGTGTGTACAAGGCTTAACTCTTTAACTCTTACGTCTACAGGACAGCTTGTTCTGTTGAAAAGACAGCAAACTTACTATCTGGATCATCAGGTGAAAATAAAAGATAGAAATCCTAAAAGTAAACAAATGCAGCCGCCACATCTAGGAATTAAAAATATAATAAATATTTGCTTTCTGATTTAATACCGCTTTAAGTTGTCACAAGAACAGTAATAAAGGGAAATCTTCCAATGGTGGACACTCATTCTGGTGACAACAGTCAAACAGGGCATTTTCTTCATTCTCTCAATTCCTGTTGACATGATAAGAAGAGAATTTCCCCCAATAGGACACAGATAGCATAAAATAGCTGACAGGGTTTTAACCAGACCACTTCTTACTTTATCCAATATAAAAAAAAAATGTTTTGGCTTTAGATATAGCAAATTCCTGTGCAACCTATTTTGAAGTTTAATGTTGCTAAAGAATAAAAACGGTCAGTTTCATCTCTTGGTTCCTGTACTAGGTCCACTACCTGCTCCAGAAATCCACACACCATACTGCTGGCAGTCTCTAGTAGTGAATATGGCATCTCCGATGAACATAGAAAAGGCAAACTTTCCTGGAAAGTGTATTGGGAAAGCCATTTAAATAATCACAGAACAGAAGCAAATATGGATCTGCAACACATCTCCTTTGACATAAAATATATTTTTTTCATAAACTTGGATTTCACTTTAAAGAGAAATACAGTCAGAATGCAATATGTTTGACCTACTTTAACCTAGGATTAGTACGACTGTCTTTCCAGTTTTGATATTGTTACAGCTCTGCCACACAGCACGACCAGCCTTGTAATCTGCAAGACAAACATGTTGTGCGCCCTGGGAGCTGGATGGAGAGAATGTGGGAGTACTGGATCAGTCTGTCATCCGTGGACCATGGGTGGAAAGTCCAAGGTGTCTATTGAGGTCTCAGAAGGTGAAATGCTGGCTTTAGATGGCTGCAGGCTCTGAAAAGAGCTAGAAGGAACTTTGTGCGGACATAGAATAGCTATTGCCTAAGGAAGGAGCATGAATGTTCCCAACGCGAGCACCTCCCACTCCACCCTGCATCCAGTAGTGACGTCAGTGGTGGTTCCTGAGCCCCATCTGAGTTTCTGGAAGTGCTGGAAGCCACCAGCTCAGCCAGTACAAGCAGTCACCAGTGTTCCCCGCCCGCAGCCCGTCCTTCTGAAAGGAGTGGATGAACCTCTACACAAGGCCTATTGCCACACATGCGCTGACAATGCTTTTATCTTGTGAGTTGCCATTTGTCTTTTTAATAAAGATGTTTTTATACTGCTGCACTTAGATTGGCCCTGCTCTTTTTCTGTTCTAAGCCTTGTAATCTGGCTCTTCTCTGCTGCAGTTAAAGCGGAGCTCCAGGCTCCTTCAGAAAAAAATTAAAAGTCAGCAGCTAGAAATACCCAAGCCAATTTTTCAATCAGGTGACCATTTCCACTAAGGGAAGCCTTGCAGCTTCTTAGCCAGTTCCCTACTACGCTTGCATAAAGCATGCTGTGCTCTGTGAATTGACTGGCTGCAGTGAGCTCAGCCAGAGGTGAGAGCTGGTACCTGTCAAAACCAGGTACCCGCTCCCCTCAAAAAGATGCAAAATGTGGCATCAGAGGAGGAGAGGAGGCAGAAAAGCAGAGCTTCCCCTTTTGGGTGGCGTTCCGTTTGATGCAACAAACCTTTCTGCCCCAAACTTTGTGACCAAGTTAATAAAATTAAAAAATGCACAGATAAAAATAAAAGAAAAACTCTGGTGGCAATACTTACCCTATCCCTGGCAATATCCCTAGCAGTAGTTTTTTTTTTTTGCACTGATAGATATTTTCAGTCTTCTAGATCATTCAGCCCACTTGCTATGAGCAATGTTATGGACACTCTCCCTGAGGGGGAGCTTGGGCTCAAAGGGGAATGCAGAATTCAGTACCCACCCACCACCTAGGACAGAAAAGGAGGAAGAGAACCTGTGATGTCATGTGACTGGACTAAAGATGCACAGAAAAGAAGCTGGTGTAGCGCAACCAATGTAAATACAATCAATAAAAGTCTAAACGTTGTTAGAAATTCCCCCGTTGTGCAGCTATAAGTGATAGTTCATAGGATTATCATGTTATCCAGTGACTTCAGTGACCTCACCTCTGGCTAGAATGCCTGCTCACCTCTGAATAATGACTCCACTACAGAGTCACACACGCCTGACAGTAGGGCCCTGATTTACTATACCTCCCAAATCTACTCCAGCAGTGCCTTAAAATAACCCTCAATTAAAGGCAATTACAACTTCAGCTCTCAACAAAAGGGGGTAAATTAACTCACATGCGGCGTCTATTTGCCTGTGAAGATGGCTCTCAGATCACATGTTCTATGTGCCTGATGTTGGCTGGAATCGAACCTGTGATTTCAGAATTCCTCTATTTAATGCTTGTATGCAAGTTCATTGCCATAAAAAAAAAAAAAAAAAACATTACCACCCCTCTCTCTAATTTTAACCACTTCAGCCCCGGAAGAATTTCCCACTTTAGGACCAGAGCACTTTTTGCGATTCGGCGCTGCGTCGCTTTAACTGACAATTGCGCGGTCATGCGACGTTGTACCCAAACAAAATTTGCGTCCTTTTTTCCGAACGTATGTTCGTAATTTATCTCCTTAAGACTTTAGTGTCCAAGCTAAGGTCGGTTGTAGTCCGTGTATCTTGTACACTAGACTCTCGGTAGAAGTGTCCGTTTATCTGCGGCGTACACTCAATTAAATGGGGGAAAACAACTCTCGACTTCAACATTAACGGAAATTAACTCCCAATAAAATTCCGTGACGACCTCATCTAAACCCTCCATATCATTTAGTCCCGGGATGACAGTCCGCACACACTGAGACATCACCTCAGTAATAAGTCTCCACTCGTCCGTAAGATCGGTCTCCA
>BLSH010520534.1:81953-96235 GCA_018402905.1 Glandirana rugosa | reverse complement strand
CCCTGGGTGTGTTCTAACTGTGGGGGGGGGCAGGGCTGGCTGGGACATAACAGATCTAACTGATCCTAGTGACAGGGATCAGTAGATCTGGTATGTCCCCTGTCACAGAACTGAGAACCGCCGTGTTTACAATGGCGGTTCCCCATTCTGCAGGTCTGACAGGGGATCGCGGCCACGCAGCATGCGGCGGGCGCGTGCGCCTGCTGCCTGTGAGTGCACGCCAGGAGCGCGCACATGGCCAGGACGTCCATGGATGTCCACCCGGCATTTCAGATCCGCGCTGGAGCCGTTCTTTGGCTATAGCACGGATCTGGACGGGTTAAAGCCAAGCGTGGATTTTACGCTCTTTTATGTAATCAACAGCCCCTTTTGTGGTGATATTATGGCCATTTAATGGCACTTTTGAGCTTGAAATTGTGCCGTGCAAACCATCCAAAGTAAAACAACAATGTGCGAAAACAAACCAAACAGAGACTAACAGTTGTGTAGGGATGAGCCGAACAGTTCGGTACGCACCAGAACATACGAACAGACAAAAAGTTCAGGGCGAACATCTAAACACCACTAAAGTCTATGAGACACGAACATGAAAAATCAAAAGTGCTAATTTTAAAGGCTTATATGCAATGTTATTGCCCTAAAAAGTTTATGGGGACCCGGGTCCTGCCCTAGGGGACATGTATCAATAAAAAAAAGTTTTTAAATCAATAATTTTTTCAGGAGCAATGCTTTTAATAATGCTTAAGGTGAAAAAAAAATGAAAAATTCCTTTAAATATTGTGCCTGGGGGGTGACCTTAGTCTGTGTGTAAAAGGGTGCATCTCTGTGAGGTGTAGAACATAGCCAGAGTAAAATGACATTTCCATAGGAAAAATTGTCATTTAAAATCGCAGCTGTAATGTATTGCAGATTCCCGGCAATATACAAAAAAATCGCTAATCCCCCAGACTAAACCAAGCTCTTCGGGTCTGGTTTGGATATTACGGGGGGGAACCCTGCACCAAATTTAAAAAATTTTGACCTGGGGTCCCCCTAAAATCCAATCCAGACCCTTATCCGAGCATGCAGTCCTGGCCGGTTAGGATGGGGGGGACGAGCGAGCACCCCCCCTCCTGAACTGTACCAGGCTACATGCCCTCAACATGGTGAGTATGGGTGCTTTGGGGGAGGGGGGCTCTGCCCCCCACATCAAAGCACCTTGTCCCCATGTTGATGGGGACAAGAGCCTCTTCCCCACAAGCCTGGCCGGTGCTTGTGGGGGTCTGCAGGTGGGGGGCTTATCAGAATCTGGACGTAAATGGGTGACCCGCTCCCTCTGACATCACATGATGTCAGAAGGGGTATGGGTTCACTCAGTTACATCACTGGGTGGCCCCGTCACTTCTTACTAAAAGTACTGCAGGGGCCGGGCTGCAGTACCGAAGAGAGCGGCGACGAAAGAAGAAAGAAGATGAAGACTGAACATTGAAGATGAAGAGAGGAAGCAAGAAGACTAAAAGAAGAAGCAGAAGACCAGAAGAAGGACCGGGCCAGGAGAAGATGGAGGAAGAAAGAAGAAAGAGCTATTTTACAAAATAAAGGACTTGTCAAAAACTGCCTCTTGTTTTGTTTTTACACTACACTCCTATTTTGGTGAATGGGTAGGGGTACAATGTACCCCAAACCTATTCACATAGGGGAGGTCAGGATCTGGGGACCCCCTTATTAAAGGGGACTTCCAGATTCTGATAAGCCCCCTGCCCGCAGACCTCCACAACAACCAGCCAGGGCTGTGGGGATGAGGCCCTTCTCCCCATCAACATAGGGACAAGATGCTTTGGGGCGACCTTAATGCACCCTCCCCATGTTGAGGGCATGTGGCCAGGTATGGTTCGGAGGGGGGGGGTGCTCACTCGTCCCCACCTGCTCCTGCCATGCCAGGGCTGCATGCTCAGATAAGGGTCTGGTTTGGATTTTGGGGGGACCCCACATCATTTTTTTAAAAAATTTTGGCACGGGGTTCCCCGTAAAATCCATATAGACCTGAAGGGCCTGGTTTGGATTTTGCAGGGAACCGCACGTCATTTTTTAAAAATATTTGGCGCGGGCCCTGCTGTTGTAAATTAGTTAAAAAATTGTGATAAAATCCCTCAGTCAAACAGGTGACGAAAAAATTGGGCCTTGGGTGCTGGCGGTGCCAGAACACTGTAACCCCTTGCAGTTACTCTTGTTGGACGGAAGAACTGGGCCTGATATTGTAAATTAGTTTACAAATTCTGACGAAATCCCCCAGTCAAACAGGTGGCAAAAAATTGGGCCTTGGGTGTTGGCGGTGCCAGAACACTGTAACCCCTTTCAGTTACTCTTGTTAGACGGAGGAACTAGGCCTGATGCTTTAAATTAGTTTACAAATTCTGACGAAAGCCCCCAGTCAAACAGGTGGCCAAAAATTGGGCCTTGGGTGTTGGCAGAGCCAGAACACTGTAACCCCTTGCAGTTACTCTTGTTGGACGCAGGAACGGGCCCTGCTGTTGTAAATTAGTTTAACCAAAAGGAGCCCTTTTTTACACTTGTTGTTTACAAGTTAAAATCATTTTTTTTTGCTAGAAAATTACTTAGAACCCCCTAACATTTTATATATTTTTTCAAACACCCTAGAGAATAAAATGGCGATTGCTACAATATTATTTGTCACACGGTATTTGCGCAGCAGTCTTTCAAATGCAATTTTTTTTGGAAAAAAAACACTTTTTTGAGTTAAAAAATAAGACAACAGTAAAGTTATCCCAATTTTTTTGTATATTGTGAAAGAGAATGTTATGCCGGGTAAATAGATACCATACATGTTAGGGTTGAAAATTGCGCACACTTGCGGAATGGTGACAAATTCTGGTATTTAAAAATCTCCATAGGCGACACTTTAAAAAAAAATTACGGTTACCAGGTTAGAGGTGCAGAGGAGGACATTTGCTAGAATTACTGCTCACACCCTGGTGATCACAGCGATACCTCACATGTGTGGTTTGAACACCGTTTTCATATGCGGGCGTGACTTAAGTATGCATTTTCTTTGCTGCACAAGCTCAGTGGAACTGGGCTAACTTTACTGTTGTCTTATTTTTTAAATCAACAAAGTGTTTTTTTTCCAAAAAAAAGTGCTTGAAAGACCGCTGCGCAAATACCGTGTGACAAAAAGTATTGCAATGATTGCCATTTTATTCTCTAGGGTTTTTGAAAAAATATATAATGTTTGGGGGTTCTCAGTAATGTTCTATAAAAAAAAACTGATTTTAACTTGTAAACAACAATTGTAAAGAAGTGCTCTGGGGGTTAAAAAAGGTATATATTTTAATACACCACGTCAAGTGTACTATATACCGTATGGACAGATATATAGTGTACACTGATATATAGTACACTGTGCGTATATATATATATATATATATATATATATATATATAATATACTAGACTGTGTATATATATATATATATATATATATATATATATATTAAGGAAAATTGTTTACATACTTACCGTAATTTTCCTTTCCTGGATCCTCCTCATGTCAGCCTACTATGGGTCAGCTCCGCCCCCTCTGACCCCTTCAAGGCAACCTCTTTCCAAGCCTATAAGAGGCGGCTGTCTGCCCATATGCAGCGTTCAGTTTACCCACCTCGCGACGGACTTTGGGTGGAAGTTCCTCGGCTGACATGAGGAGGATCCAGGAAAGGAAAATTACAGTAAGTATGAAAACAATTTTCCTTATTCCTGGACCTCCTCATGTCAGCCTACTATGGGAGGTAGCAAGCAATCAACCACATAAGGGGAGGGAAAGACACAAATAACCAGAATCATAAACCAATATCAATTATTTTAATGGCCCGACAGCCGCCGGCAGAACAGTAGACCCAAAAGCTTCTGATGCCGTCAGAGTTACATTCACTCTGTAGTGCTGAATGAAAGTATTAGGTGCACTCCAGCTAGATGCCCTGCCCACTGCTTCTGTTGACACCTTAGCGTAAAATGCACAGGAATCTGCCATGCCTCTCATAAAGTGTGCTTTGACCTCCAATGGCGGAGAATATCCTGACTCTCTATATGCCATCTGGACACCATTCTAGGTGGCATAGCCATGCCTTTCCTGGAGCCACCGGGAAAGATGAAGAGCTGATCTTGTTTCCAGAAATCCTTAGTTCGCTCTAGGTATATTGATAAGGCCTGCACTAGATCCAGCCTAGTACATTCGTCTTCCGAGTTAATATCTGGGAAAGCCGATAAGACTGATTCCCAATTCATATGCAAAGCTCATGCTACTTTTGGAAGAAAGCTTGGGACCGGTCTGAGTACTATTTCCTCTTGGAGTATTTGGCAATACGGCTCCCTGGCTGAGAAAGCACACAGTTCAGACACCCATCTGGCTGATGCAAATGTCATAAAAAAATTGCACTGGGACAAAGAGCATGATGACACCGGACCAAATGGAGGTGCTAATAAGGCTTCCAGAACTAAAGGCAGATCCCACTTCGGAAAAAGATTTATTGGAGACTTGATCTTTATTGCTGCCTTTAAGAAACAAATCACTAGAGGATCAAAGGCCCATCTTTGTTCAACATAGCTGACAGGGTAGACTTGAACCTTTGAGGAGCTATATGTTAAACCCTTGCCCAGACCTTCCTGGAAAAATTCCAATATGTTAGAGACTGAGGGTGACCTCAGATCCCAGCTCTTTCCTGCTGAGAAGTGACAAAAGGCTTTATATATCCTATAATAAAGTATTATTGGTAGTTTTCTTTTGACTAAATGCTCTATAGATCTCCCAACCTCCACGCCATGAACTTCAGTTTCCCCGGCTTTGGGATAAACTGCTTGTTCTGCAGCAGAAAATCTTTGTGAGAAGGCAGAGGAATTGGCTGACACATCTTCATTTTCTATGCTAGTGAACACCATGGTCTTCTGGGTCAGAAGGGCCACACGATTATTGCTGTCACCTCCTCCTGTTGAATCCTCATTAAAACTCTGAGGATTAGCAAGAGAGGAGGAAACACAGACTAGGGGAAAGTCCCATGAAATGGATAGAGCATCCTGGCCTAGAGCTTGAGGATGCCACTTTCGGGAGAAGTAACACGTAATCTGAGAGTTTTCCTCCAATGCCACCCAATCTATGACCGATGTCCCCCAGTCTTGAAGATTTTGAACAGGTATCTGGGATTCAAGCCCCGTTCATTCAGAACCAAGAACCTCTAACTCTACCAGCTTGATCTACCAGCTTGTTTTGTGGACCCGGAAGGTATGCTGCTGTTAGGGAAAAATCTGGCATGCCACTCTGAGCAGTGGGAGGTTCCTGGTGCCCCCTTGCCGGGCCACGTAGGCTACCATGGTTTGTTGTCAGAAAGGACTTTGACTGCCCCCTTTGCAAAATCGATTGGAAGGCTACTAGAGCTTGCAGAACGGCCTCTAATTCTAACAGGTTTGAATGCTGAGATGCCTCTCATTTGCCCTGTACTTGTTGGCCTAAGGAATGAGCTCCCTTGTCTACTAGGCTGGCATCTGTAATCAGCACTACTGGAACTGGAGGTTTGAGAGGCACCCCGCGGTATAGATTCAGAGATATCTTCCACCACATCAGAGACCGTTTTATTGGTACTGAATGGTAGATCTTCTGGGTTAACGAGTGGCGATACTATTGATGGAGAAAATTGTATTGAAATCTCCCTTCCATCATCTGGCCCAGGGTACTACCTGGATCATGGAAGACAACAGGCCCAGGCACTGCATACACTCCTTGGCCATCAGAAATGGCCTGGTCATGACTATTTCTGATTTGGTCTGAATTTCCACAATCTTCCTGAGAGGCAGAAATATACGACCTTGGGTAATGTCAAATTGCATTCCTAGATACTCTAGGACTTGAGCTGGTTGCAACGGTTGATTGACCAACCAAAACATCTGATCGTGCTGCAGGTTATCAGCACGTGCTGTTGAAGGAGGGACTTTGATGCGGCCCGGAGGAGAATGTCGTACAGATAATGAAAAATTTGAATGCCTTTGATTCTTAAAATAGCGATGACCACTGCCAAAACCTTTGAAAATGTTCTTGGAGCTGTGCACAGCCTGAATGGCAGACAACGACATTGGAAATCGAAGCGATGGTGTGATGCACTTATGGGCACATGTAGGTAGGCATCCGCTAGGTCTATTGATGCTAGCAAATCTCCCTTCTTCACAATGGACAATGATGGTTTGCAAGGACTCCATTCTGAATGGAGGGACTTTCATGAAGGCATTCAGGGCTTTTAATCCTGAGGATTTGTTACCAAGAACAGAGGAGAATAGAATCCTTCTCATGCTCCAGAACTGGCAGAATTGCTTGAGATGCCAATAAATTCTTTACATACATTAATAAACAACGCCCTTTTCTCTGGACAAGTAGGAATCTGGGTCTCCACAGAATGAGACTAGGGAGGTCTTTCCTTGAATTCTAGGTGATATCCTCTTTGAATGATGTTTAAGACCCAGGCATCTTAAACTTCTTCCGCCCAGACCTCTCCAAAGTAAGACAGTCTGCTCCCACTTGGGAAGTCTGGAAGAGCTTGTCTGAAGCTTTTGCTGGCTGGTTCACCTTGGCTTTGGTTTCTTTGTTAAAGGCTGGACCCTGCCCCTTCCACTGCCTAAAGAACGATCCCCCCGGTTGGCACGCAGAAGCTTCCCCGAAACCTTCCTTAGAGCTCTTAGAAGGTCGAACGGGCTGAGGAAATCTTTTCCTTTCCTGCGGAATAAGCCCCGAGTTCCCTCCAGAAACTCGTTGAACCTCTGACTCCAAGGTCCCCAGACAGCCATTTAAGCTGACAGCACCTTGCAATCGGTGCTGTCCATTCTACAGCATTACCGTGTTTCTGAGTGACCCCTTCTGAGCTTTATGTTACCAGTGACCCGGCCTGAATCTGCATCTACTTGAGCTCTGCCTGCACCGAACCCCGGCTTGCCTACGACCACTCTACTGTCTGATCCCTGTGTACCTCAACCTGCCTGCCTATTAACGGCCCTGCCTGCACTCAACCACCTGATTGCCTGCTCCTCCTGTACTGCTTTCCCCTCATGTTATTGACCCGGCCTGCATCACTACTCTTCAATCTAGCACAGACTTCTGGACCATCACCTGTGTCTAATCCAGCCCTCATGCTCCCCTGAGCTCCAGCGCTCCCTGTCTGTTCTACCAGGGGTTCTGGAACCAGGGCCGTAAGAGAGGTTGCCTACTGCATAAGTCAGACTCTACCATCAGGCATGTGACATGCGGGAGAAAACACATGAAAAGGAACATTGACAATCAAGGAAATACTGCCAAGGACAATAAATATTTATAGGTCTCATCCCAAACCTTGCAGAACTTTGACTGCATGCCCGTAAAGTTGAGTGAAAGGCTAACTGTCTCACATACATCTTCCACTGAATCCTGGCACAACTATCCCAAAGCTTTCACCCCTCGGGTCAAAGGAGCTTGCACCTGTTCCTGGTCAGAAAAGTCTAATTCCTGAATGCCAATCTATTCAACCTGGTAAACCAACAGAAGATGACTCAAGAACCTGACGGTGAAATGAAAAGATTATCCACTTTCCTTCAACTTTTGACCTTTGCATGTACACTGGTCGCAACTTGTGTAAGGACCTGAAGTCCTCCTGCTGTGTACTCAGTGACTCCGTGTGAATGCCCAGAGGGACTGTTCCCAGTTTTCCTGAAAACTGCACACCACTTTAGAATTGAGCTTTGGAGATGAACATAGCATCACTATTTCTGGTAAAAAAACACAAAAGGGATCTTTGCTGCAATCTCTAACCTCCTTCTGTCTGAAGCAACCGCTGTCAGAGGAACTAGCCTTACCACTAGGAACCACACTGGAAATTAAGCTATTGAAGCAGGGGATGCCTGTACTAGTGCTTTCAGAGTCAAGTCTAAGTCCCATGAAATGGAACAAGGATTTCTTTGGTGGTTGTATATGGATTATGGCCTGCAAGAAGCATTTGTTTGATGGCTCTTCCACCAGCCTGAAAAAGAGGATAAAGGGAGAGACCTGTACTATAAATGGAGTTGCATGTCAGACCCACCTCAAGCGCCAATTGTAAAAAAAAATGTCCAGGATATTAGCTAGAGCTGGGGACACCAGAGAGAAAACTTTGCTAAGCAAACAGAACAAACTTCCTTCATATCCTCTTATATATAGCACTCATGGCCTTGTGGTCTTCAAGGGCTGAACCACCTTAGATGAGAATCCCTGCACCACTAGTCTGGCTGATTCAATAGCCAGGCTATTAAGAGTCTCACTGGATTGGGGGGCTGCCATTGACGTTGGCATAAAAGATCTTGTTTGACCAGGAATGGGATTGGTGGTGCTGATAACATCTGGGGAAGCAATGAAAATCAAGGCCTACTCAACAGGTGAAAGCACCGGTATGGCATAAACATATTCTGTCCAAATCTTCAGAAGAATCTTCACAGTCAAGGACACTGGAGGAAGACAGACACCAATGAAAAAAAAAAACTCCATGCTGTGAATCCACCTTTCTATCACTACACCTTTGTAACTTGTTACAAATACTGGAAGCTGTGTGTTCAGTGGACTCTCTATGAGAACTACTGATGGAGTGCACTATAGAGCCAATACTAGTTGAGATATGCATTGTTGTAAAATAATTTAAGTAAGTAAGCTGCGGTTAACTGTAAATGGCTCTCTGCCCAATGAAAAGTTTATGTTACAAAAAGTAACAGGAAAAGGCAGACACTTGGTGCCCCCTTGGTGGGCAATGTAAGCTACTGCTGTCTTGGTGTCAAACATCAACTTCACTCGGGCCTCTTGGAGAACAGGTCCTTAAAGGTTTGCAAGGCTAGAAAAACAAAACCGCCGTAATTTAAGTCAGTCACTAGGCTCCAATGCCCTTGCACTGGTCTCCTCAGACTACAGGCAGACTGGCATCTGATGTCAGAATCATTCAATCTCCTGGGCTGAGAGGCACGCCACAAAAAGAGGCACACCGGTGTCCAAAACGTCCATTCTTGACAACGTGTGCAGACGCAAAGACCTTCTGATCCATAGTCAGCCCCTCCCATTGAATGAGGAAGGCAAATTGAAAAACCCCCCATGTGCAACCAGGCCCAAGGCAGCACTGGAATGGCCATTGTAAAATGTCCCAATAGGGGACAATGCGATTCCTCGCTGATATAAATGCTGTCTCCAGGACTCTTCATAGGCAGATTGTCATTTTGCAAATTTTGCAGTTTTGGAAAACCACTTGACATATTCGGGTATGAATCTGTGAAGGATCTTGGAGTAGTTTAAGAAGGGCTTAACTGTTTTTCCTGTTTGTTCACTAGTCGACTGAACTTGGAAAAAGGATTTCTAGGACAAGATTGTGATGCTTTGCCAGCTCGTAGCTTACACCTGTGACAATCAAAAACAGTGTTCAATAGTGGTAGAGCCCTACTCCCAAAGACCAATTACTGCCACTACTGCCGACAAAATGTTCAAAAAGTTTCTTGGTGCTGTGCCAATTCTAAACATGGCAAACACCCGAACTGGAAATGACAGCCAGTCACCGCAAATCTCAAATGTCTCTGGTGTTATGGATCAATTGGTATAATGGAAGTATATGGCAGCCAGGTTGATTGACTCTAACTGGTGCTCATGCTGAACTATCGCCATGACTGCTTGCACGGACTCCACCTTGAACCTTTTGATGTGTATGTACCCATTTGATTTCTTCAAACACAGACAGTAGGGAAAGCTCCTGATGCCTTGGGTACTAGAAATAATGGAGAAAACTCCCCAGATCTGTTCCATTGGTGGCACCAGCACTATAGACTTGTTGCAGTATAATTATTATACATGATCTTGCAGTAATTCTTTCTTCTTGAGATCTGGTGGTCCTGAATGAAAGGATTTGGTGATTGTACTCCCAGGTAACTGTCTTTGATGTTTGTCGCCCAAACCCTCCAAAAAAGGGAGGCTATCCTGGCTTCCCCTGGAAAACACTGGTTGGGCCCACCTTCAAAGACTTTCCACATGTCTAGCAACCTGCTCTGGGTTTTGATTCCATGTAAACAAGAAGTTTGAGTGCCCTTCTCTGTGATCTGTTAAATTTCAGCCTGGCCTATAAGATTTGGCCTCCTGAACCCTTCTGAAGATCGTCCGACTTGAGCAAAAAGGATGGCTCCTTCCTTTTATTACACTGTGGCCACACTCTGGACATTTCTTCTGTCACTCACTTTGTCCAACGTTTTATCAAACAACAACCTCCCATTATGGAGAATGTTGCAAAAGGCTTGTGTGGAAGCTTTAGCCATCCTCCAGTGGCGCCACCACAAGGCTCCCATTGCCGTGACTTAATGCGCCAGCCTTAGAACTTGGTCTATTGAAGCCTCGGCCAAAAGTCAGCAGCCAGGTTCAAGTCCTCCAGAACCATGCCCATTCCTGCTGATACCCTTTGAATTAAAGGCCATTTTTTGTAATGCTTTAACCACTTCCCGACTGCCGTATGCAAAATGACGGCCGGGAAGTATATGAAGTCCTCAGGATAACAAGCCACCGCGCGCCCGGTCAGTCTGACCCCCGCAATACCGATCTCGGTAAAGCGCTTCAATCTGAAGCACTTTAACATGTTACCAGCCATGACCAACCCCGGCTGGCCACAGTGTAACAAAGGAAAGCCGTTTATCTGCAGACCTGAGGAGTGGAGAGCCGATCGGCTGCTCTCCTGACAGGGAGGGTTTGTCAGCACAGCCCTCCCTCGGATCTCCACCCTAGACCACCAGGGAGCCTGCCCAAGGACCACCAGGGATGTGCCCACCCAGGACCACCAGGGAGCTGACCAGGGACCACCAGGGAGCTGATCTGGACCACCAGGGACCACCAGGTAAGAGATATAGTGCCCAATGTGGATGGCACTCAGTGCCACCCTCAGATGCCACCCTAGACCACCAAGGAATGAGCCCCTATCAATATATATGCCCACCAGTGCCCACCAGTGCCCCTATCAGTGCCCCTATCAATTCATACCAGTGCCACATATCAGTGCCCACCATTGCCACCTACCAGTGCCCACCTATCAGTGCCCATCAGTGCCACCTATCAGTGCCCAGTGCCGCCTTAGTGCTGTCTATGAGTGCCCATCAGTGCTGCTTAGCAGTGTCCGTCAGTGCTGCATATCAGTGCCCGTCAGTGCTGTATATCAGTGCCGCCTAACAGTGTTCACCATTGCTGCATATAAGTGCCTCATCATCAGTGCCACCTCATCAGTGCCAATCAGTACTGCCACATCAGTGCCCGTCAGTGTAGCCTCATCAGTGCCCACCAGTGATGGAGAAAATGTACTTATTTACAAAGTTTTATGACAAAAATAGAGAATTTTTTTTTCAAAATTTTCGGCCCTTTTTTATTTGTAGCGCAAAAAAATAAAAACCGCAGGGGTGATCAAATACCACCAAAAGAAAGCTCTATTTGTAGGAACAAAATTATAAAAAATCTGTTTGGGTACAACGTCGCACGACCGCGCAATTGTCATTCAAAGCGCAACAGCACTGAAAACTGAAAATTGGTCTGGTAGTAAAGTGTTCTACGTGCATAGTATTGAAGTGGTTAAACATCACAGTTAACACTGTTGCTAGTCAACACGCAAAAAACCTGCTGCTGTATAGATTTTCTGCAAGTCTGCAGGCCAGTTTTACCACAATTTCTGAGTTGGAACAATCTTTCTGCTTTCACCTTTCTGAGATGTTCAGGTGCTTTTCAATGCGTTTGTCATGTTACAGATGCACTCTATAGAGAAAAAATGTGACATGCTCTCCTTCAGTTGACTGTACTGCATCACACTGCACTGGGGTGGCGTAGGCCATTGGAATCCATGGTAAACACTGTTCATGCATTTTTGACTCCAATAAAAACGCATTGGACTTCATCTGGTGTGAATGAGCCTTAGGTCCACTTTCCAATCTGTAGGATTCCTAAAGGTATCGAAAGGCAAAGACACTTGCGCACCAGACACTGGCAGGCTCCATCCACTCCTGGAAGTGCGTTGCTTAAAACATGCATCAGCCAGCTTCATTGGATAAAGCTTGGAGACCATTGCTGTAAAATGGTCTTCTTATCACATCTCTCCCATTCTTCATCAATGAGCTTTTAACTTCATCATTATGGGAAAGAAGTCCTTCCTTTTTCACATTTAGAAAGATCTGCATGTGTCTGCGATGGTTGGGCCTGCGTCTTGCCTGTGACAGGGATATTTGCTGCATACGCTTCCTTTCCACTGGCATTTGAGGCAATCCATGCCGATTAATGGCCAATATGCATACAGGGCTTGGCAAGGCATTTATAATTGTGCTGCTTAAACCGCATGTGAGCGATTGATACGTGAGCTGCTTGAGGAGCATGAAAGCCGCCCTGTGTGGGAATGCAGCTTGACCTGGTCGTGGGGATGACCAGTGGCGGGTCTTATGTGTTTGCTTTTAGGGCTTCTGCTCCTAAAATCATGCCAAACACTATACTATTTGCATTCCTTGAGCATTCCTCACTCTTTTGAAGACATGTCCCACGCTGCCCCCTCGTACCTTTGCTAATCTTCTGTGCCACTGACAGGCATGGTGGGCTCATGCAAAAAAAGTATGATTCTGTCACCAAGAAAAAACAGGTACACTGTCCCTTTAAGGCCTATCTGCTTTCATCCACTTACTTCACAAGCAGCAGCAGGGAGCCCAGGCAGCCTTCCAGAAGCAAACAGGAGACAAAGACCAGTCAGAGTGTCTAACCCCTGGGAACACAGCACAGAAGGGGAGCAAACAGCAACAAGTCTTCACCACACAAGAGAAAACTGACAGGACTGCAGAGAGATTGAGAGAAATCAGATCCTCTGCCGGCTCTAAGACTGTTGCTGCTGCTTGGTGACTGGAAGACGCTATCCCATGCCCCCGCCCCCCTGCCTTCTATGATATCATCCACCGCCGCTCTCAGATTGACAACAAAGCCATGAGAGCAGTATGCTACCTATACAAGACAGTAAAAATCCCAATGGTGATATTGCAGAGCTAAACTCACACCACACCTGTAGAAGTGCTGTACAAGCAACAGTGCCTGCTCCAGGCACAAGGTATACCCAGTTTCAGGAAGGTTTACATCCAACATTCTGGGTCTTCCAACTCCATGAGAGGCTGAACATGGAGGGGCAGGTTCAGTAGGGGGGATATCCAGCAACAAAACTACTTACCAACAGCAATCCACAGGTGGCCTGGAGCAGACCAAGAAAAAAGAACACCTTTTGTGGGGAAGGGGCTATATATATAGATAGATATATACAGGGTGGGCCATTTATATGGATACACCTTAATAAAATGGGAATGGTTGGTGATATTAACTTCCTGTTTGTGGCACATTAGTATATGTGAAGGGGGAAACTTTTCAAGACGGGTGGTGACCATGGCGGCCATTTTGAAGTCGGCCATTTTGAAGTCGGCCATTTTGAATCCAACTTTTGTTTTTCCAATAGGAAGAGGGTCATGTGACACATCAAACTTATTGGGAATTTCACAAGAAAAAAAATGGTGTGCTTGGTTTTAACGTAACTTTATTCTTTCATGAGTTATTTTGAAAGTTTCTGACCACTTATAAAATGTGTTTAATGTGCTGCCCATTGTGTTTGATAGTTAATGCAACCCTCTTCTCCCACTCTTTACACACTGATAGCAACACCGCAGGAGAAATGCTAGCACAGGCTTCCAGTATCCGTAGTTTCAGGTGCTGCACATCTCGTATCTTCACAGCATAGAGAATTGCCTTCAGATGACCCCAAAGATAAAAGTCTAAGGGGGTCAGATCGGGAGACCTTGGGGGCCATTCAACTGGCCCACGACGACCAATCCACTTTTCAGGAAACTGTTCATCTAGGAATGCTCGGACCTGACACCCATAATGTGGTGGTGCACCATCTTGCTGGAACTATGATGTCGGTGATAGGGAATTGCTGGCCATCAAGTCAGCTTTGGAGGAATGGCGGTACCTCCTGGAAGGAGCAGCTCACCCGGTATTGGTTTTTACTGACCATAAAAACCATAAAAAAAGCCATATGCTGTGAAGATATGAGATGTGCAGTACCTGAAACTACGGATACTGGAAGCCTGTGCTAGCATTTCTCCTGCGGTGTTGCTATCAGTGTGTGAAGAGTGGGAGAAGGTCACACGACGGGTAACACAACCTAACAGTTACGTTGGGAGAAGAGGGTGAGAAGTGTGTGACTATCGTTGTGGCGTCCTCTTTACGATCGTGTC
>BLSH010520534.1:59581-75411 GCA_018402905.1 Glandirana rugosa | reverse complement strand
CACATGTTTAACTTGTTGAGGTACAGGTGGTAGACTTCGAAAGGTGGGTGAACATTGTGTTGACATCCCTTTTTTTAAGATATTTTAAAATTTAGCTAAACTGCCTGTCTTCAGGAACCTACACTATCTCTCTAACAACGCCGACACACTATCATAGAGCCACTGTACAAGCGGCTTTATATAGTGTGGGGCGTGGATTGAGACTACTGTACAGTGATTGGCTAAAGGCATCCTGCATTTAGCCAATCAAAGCTCTCACAGCAGGCTGCCTGCTGATTGGCCAAAGCATGCAGGTCAGCGGGCGGCATTGCGCCGACATTTTAAAACATTATGGGGCGCGCAAAGTTGCCGTGAACACCCCATAATGTTCTTCTCATGCCGAACAAAGGAACAGCAGATGTTCGGGTCGAATGTACATTCGACCTGAACTCGAAGCCCATCCCTACAGTTGTGTTACAAGTGGGTGGAAAGCTTCAGATGGTGGACATGGAGTTGTTCAATTTGTACACTGGGGACTGGTTCTCCCTTGTGACATGAAAAAGGCAGACAATAGAGCTTACAGGATCTGATATTTCAATCCCTATGGTAGGTTGGCACTCTTGATGTTAAGAATGGTGTGATGAAAAGAGACAATGGGTATGTCATCTGGGTCATCTGGTGGGCACCCATCTTCATTGGCGTTTTATTGATTAACTAACTGTGTTTACTAAAGGTTCAAATGCAAAACCTGGCATCCTAGATACAATCCCCTTGGTTTCATACCCTTCTATCTCATCTTGCAGTCCAGTTGTGGTATTTCCCTTTAATGCAAATGCTGTTTTTTTCTGCTGCATTTTATAAGGACATGATTGCTTGAGTAACCTCTTACTCTCACCTTCTTCATGGGGCTGGTTGTAGGTGTAGCAACAAAATCCCTGCATCCCACTTCAACAATGAAAGTGACGCTCTTCCAGTCATTCTACATAACTTCAATTGTCAGTTCCAAGTATTTGGTCTTCTCTCTCCTGTATGCATTCAACACCATCTTCTAATGGTATTGTCTATTTCACCACAGCTAGGAATGGAATGCTGGGGATCACCGTAGAACAATGCCTGGCAACATGGTCGTCTGCAGGTGGGAGCAAGGGGGGGTGAGTGCCCCCCCAGATTCGGCAAGGGGCAAACGCAGAATCTGCTAGGTAACTGCTCATCTCTGATAGTCCGTCCCTCCCTCACCCTCCAGTTATCCAATGCAATCGCTCGGCTCCAGCCTCCAGTCCCTGTGCAGAGTACAGACTGTCAGCAGTGTCGTATCTATGGGGGGCCATCCGCCCTGGGTGCCACACATTGGGGGGTGTCAGGACCAGCTATCAGATCTGGGACATGGCAGTGGTGGGAGCAGTGGGTGCTCTGTAGCTGTGCTGGCTCTCTGTGTTCATGTGAGTTGGCTTGGCAGTTGCTGCTCTGTCACTGAGCTCACATCGAGCTTTTACTGTGACCTCTGGCTGCTTCCTGTATGTGCGCCCCTCATGTGTGCTGCCATGTAGAAACAGGACCTGGGACAAGGAAGACCACCTTACAAGTGGGGGCTGTGAGTACAAGTGAAGGGAGGAGGCTGTTTGTATATACAGGGGGTGCAGAGCTATGTGTGTTTACAGATGTGTGTGGGGGCCTGACATATATACAGGTGGGGTGGGCTGAGCATGTCCAGGTATGTGGGTGGTCTGAGTACATACAGTTATGTGGCGGGCTGAGCTCGCACATGTATGTGGGTGGGCTGAGCACATACAGGTATGTGGGTGGGCTGAGCGCATACAGGTATGTGGGTTGGCTGAGCGTGTATAGGTATGATCAGTGAAGGGGGTGCCAGAAATGCAGTCAGGTCCATAAATATTGGGACATCAACACAATTCTAATGTTTTTGGCTCTATACACCACCACAATGGATTTGAAATAAAACGAACAAGATGTGCTGTAACTGCAGACTTTCAGCTTTAATTTGAGGGTATTTACATCCAAATCAGGTGAACGGTGTAGGAATTACAACAGTTTGTATATGTGCCTCCCACTTTTTAAGGGACCAAAGTAATGAGACAGATTAACAATCATAAATCAAACTTTCACTTTTTAATACTTGTTTGCAAATCCTTTGCAGTCAATTACAGCCTGAAGTCTGGAATGCATAGACATCACCAGACGCTGGGTTTCATCGCTGGTGAAGCTATACTGCAACTGTCTTTAGTTCCTGCTTGTTCTTGGGGCATTTTCCCTTCAGTTTTGTCTTCAGCAAGTGAAATGCATGCTCAATTGGATTCAGGTCAGGTGATTGACTTGGCCATTGCATAACATTCCACTTCTTTCCCTTAAAAAAGTCTTTGGTTGCTTTCGCAGTATGCTTCGGGTCATTGTCCATCTGCACTGTGAAACGCCGTCCAATGAGTTCTGAAGCATTTGGCTGAATATGAGCAGATAATATTGCCCGAAACACTTCAGAATTCATCCTGCTGCTTGTGTCAGCAGTCACATCATCAATAAATACAAGAGAACCAGTTCCATTGGCAGCCATACATGCTCACACCATGACACTACCACCACCATGCTTCACTGATGAGGTGGTATGCTTTGGATCATGAGCAGTTCCTTTTCTTCTCCATACTCTTCTCTTCCCATCACTGTGGTACAAGTTGATCTTGGTCTCATCTGTCCATAAGATGCTGTTCCAGAACTGTGAAGGCTTTTTTAGATGTTGTTTGGCAAATTCTAATCTGGCCTTCCTGTTTTTGAGGTTCACCAATGGTTTGCATCTTGTGGTGAACCCTCTGTATTCACTCTGGTGAAGTCTTCTCTTGATTGTTGACTTTGACATACATACACCTACCTCCTGGAGATTGTTCTTGATCTGGCCAACTGTTGTGAAGGGTGTTTTCTTCACCAGGGAAAGAATTGTTTGGTTATCCACCACAGTTGTTTTCCGTGGTCTTCCGGGTCTTTTGGTTTTGCTGAGCTCACTGATGCGTTCTTTCTTTTTAAGGATGTTCCAAACAGTTGATCTGGCCACACCTAATATTTTTGCTATCTCTCTGATGGGTTTGTTTTGTTTTTTTTCAGCCTAATGATGGCTTGCTTCACTGGTAGTGACAGCTCTTTGATCTCATATTGAGAGTTGACAGCAACAGATTCCAAAAGCAAATAGCACACTTGAAATTAACTATGGACCTTTTATCTGCTCCTTGTAAATGGGATAATGAGGGAATAACACACACCTGGCCATGGAACAGCTGAGCAGCCAATTGTCCCATTACTTTTGGTCCCTTAAAAAGTGGGAGGCACTTATACTGTTGTAATTCCTACACCGTTCACCTGATTTGGATGTAAATACCCTCAAATTAAAGCTGAAAGTCTGCAGTTAAAGCACATCTGGTTTGTTTCATTTCAAATCCATTGTGCTGGTGTATAGAGCCAAAAACATTAGAATTATGTTGATGTCCCAATATTTATGGACCTGACTGTAGGATCCGCCCCAGGTGCCAAATGCTCTAGGTATGCCCCTGACTGTCAGATATAGATCCGGCCGGTGCCGCTCACTCAAGTGGACTGGGGTGGTGTGGAAATGTTAATGGAGGACTGGAGGAGGAAAAAGCAAGGTATTAGTATATACAGGAAGGAAGGTGGGTGTATATAGCTGTATACAGGACAGATGATGTATATCTGTAGTTAGTGATGATGGAGGAAGGTCTCTACACGTTGACATGTGATCAGCTGTGATTGGACACAGCTGATCACATGGGTAAATAGCCTCATCATCAGCTCTTTACTGGAATCATTGACTCATGAGTCTCCTTTCTCAGTCGATGCCTCTTGCCAGGAAAAGCATTGGGTGGAGGCGGTTTGTGTGACGCTGCTACATTCCAGCATGCTGGGGGAAGCCGCGGCTGTATGAATCCTACTTCATGCCTTTTGAACTTTTATTCATGTAAGTGCAGTGGTTTTATCTTATTAACTGTTGGCATTTCATACTGCACCATGAAGTCCTTTCCTTTTGTTGCCCTCCATACATGAGAGCTATACGGTGGATCCTGCTCCTATAAGGAATATCACATTTGGAATCCCTGGACCTCATTAGAGAGCTGCATTCAGTGATCAGCGGTGGAATAGAAACATCTTCTAATGGCTGATATATATATATATTTCTAAAGCGGAATTGATTTCTATAATTTGAGATCCATCTGTTCTGGTAAGCAGGGTATATTGATTCGGGTAGAGCACCTGCTGAAGCACCTTTGAAATGTTTATCACCTATCACAGCTTGAACACAGTTTTATGTGGACTGTTTATGGACTGTTTTGTGGATGTATTACAAAGCTTCATTTAATCAGATATTTTTTATGTTTATTATTTTTGATTCACTTATCTCAGTAAAATATCCAGTTTGCGCTCTTTTATTTATATATATATATATATATATATATATATATATACGAACAGATTAATCTAGTGTTCAGGCTTACATAAGTAGCAGCACCTGCATTCACTTAGTATTTGTTTTACCATCTTACATAACACATTTTTAAGTAGTACTATTGGGGTGAGCGCAAAATATTTATACTTTTTGTTTACAGAAGCATGCATATGTAAACGGTGTTTGCACAACACATGTGAGGTATTGCTGTGAATGTTAGAGTGAGAGCAATAATTCTAGCACTAGACCTCCTCTGTAACTCTAAACAGGTAACCTGTAAAAAAGGTTTAAAGTGTCGCCTATGGAGATTATTAAGTACCGCATTTTGTCATCATTCCACAAGCATACACAAGTGTGACATGTTAGGAATCTATTAACTCAGTATAACATCATCTTCCATATTTAAAAAAAGGGGGTATATATTGTGTTTTTTTTTTTTTTTCTATAAAGTGTATTTTTTCCACAAAAATTGAGTTTGAAAAACTGCTGCACAAATGCCATGTGACATAAAAAATTGCAACGATCGCTATTTTATTCTCTAGGGTCTCTGCTAAAAAATATATATAATGTTTGGGGGTTATAAGTCATTTTCTAGCAAAAATACTGATTCAAACTTGTAAAGAAAAAGTGCCAGAAAGGGCCTGGACTTCAAGTGGTCATCAAGAAGCGCTTGCAACAACTGAATGGCTATTAAATCAGTTAGAGGATTTCGATTTTCCACAGAAATAGTTCATTTTAAAAATTGTAGAATTTGCCCTCTTGCATAATTATTTTTGGTATGAACAATAAAATACTATACAGATCAGTGGATTGGCAATGGGCACCAAATTTGCCCCTAGTGTCTCCAATGTCTGTTAAGGAAAAGAAAAGTGTTACCTGGTATCATTTTAAAGAGACAGATGTGAATAGTTATATTCCTTTATCCAGCTGTCACCATCCATTGTGGCTACACCATGTTCCAAATAGAGATGTAAAATTTCTGGATATTTTAAAACAATTTTTCTGGAAAAAAAATTGGAAAAATTCAGTGTGGAATTCAGTTTACAAATTGAGAATTATTCTGTTACGCTGGGAAGGTGAAATGTAGTGTATATAAAGTATTATGTTTGAAGTAAAAGTATAGCTTATTTTTTAAATAAACTAAAACTTGCTTTTTAAAATTGTATTTTTTTTACAAATAGATTAACAAGGACTGTATATGTTAAGAACATTTCAACTATACAAGAGACCAGGTAGCCACCCCTTTCCCTCTTAATAATTTAAAAGCGTCTTGCCAATATGCATTTTCAGTTTTTGACAATGCTGATCCAGAAGAATATATTGCTCTTGCAAGAGCTTGAACAATTTTCTACTGATTTTCAGGTGTCATATTATCTATAAATGAGGGCATTGTGTATTTTTGGCAGACAGTGGGTTACTTGACGATGCTGCTGGTGAAGAAACACTTCCACATCCAGAAGCAGCAGAAAGAGTGTTTCTAGAATGAGAATGCTGTATGGAAAAGCTACTTGCACATCCGTTATGGTCCTCATCATTTCATTTCATAAATGACTGTCTTTAGGGCACTTTTGGCATGCAAGGGTGTGTTTTGTCATCCTTGTAGCATTTGGAAAATAATATTTCTTTTCACAATATTTGCAAATTGCAGCTTTGCTCTCAACAGAAATTGCACTGTGGAAATGTTTCCAAACTCTAGATGTTGGTCTCACCATTTTACTGAGAGGAAAAAGAAAAAAACTATTTACTGACCAGACTATAAGTAAACAGTATGTTGTAATAGTGGAGAACATTAATATGAACCATTTAAAGGTTAGACAACTCATTTGTCAGACAAGTGTAACTTTTTACCTGTCAATTAAGGCCTAAGAGGAGGGAAACTATCATCTACTGTATCTCAACAATCACCCAACTATATGAGGTACAAGATGGAGCCCACAAACAAACTAAACTGGAGCCTTTCCCCTGCAGTACCCTTAGTAGCAGAAATGCATATTTCTCTTGGTAGAGAACTGCTTGGAGAAGTATTACCTGAACTGTATTGCAGGACTTGCTTGTCTTCAGCTAAGAGTAATTTAAGAATTTATATAAAGTCTCAGAAATCTTCCATTAAGGGCTTCACAATATATAGTTTGAAAACCATTTCAGAGATATATTACTTGTCATTGTAAAATAACCTATTCCACATTTTTTTTCAAATCTTTCAGGAAAAACAAAAAACAAAAACGGCTTTGAAAAAACAGAAAAAAAGACAGAAAAAACGTTTTTCCCCAATTTTTCTGTTTCTTTCCAGGCCTTCCCATCCCTATTTCCAAGAGGTCCATTTTTAAGAATGAAAATAAATTGTTGTGATAATCATGATTATATACAGCAAACTCAAATGTTGAAAATGAAAAAACTTTGGTACAAGATACTGTAAGTATAGATACTGTAAGTATTGAGCTTTTAAAATAATAAAAAAAATAAAGGGTGAGTTAGCCATAATTTTTATTATAGTACTGTATGCAAATATTGGAATATTGTTAAACAAGATAGACTTTTAGCAACAATTCTTCCTAAAAAACCTTGTTTTGTTTATAAGAAAGCACCTACTTTGAATTCTCGGATAGCTAGGAGTGTGATTGATCTACCTGGAAGAATAATAAATGTGTTACTTGTTTAGACACAAAAGGTTTTTATATGCGTGGTAGGTGTCACTCATGCAGAACCGTGGTGAGCAATCTCAAAAGAAGGAAGGATTTTATGATGCATTTTAAAAACAAGAAGATTTCTATCAATGATTTAATATCATGTGACAGGAAAGGTATAATTTATGCCTTAGAGTGCCCTTGTGGGTTACAATATATTGGAAGAACAACTTATAATTAGGTACACATTCTAGAGAATGTATATATAAAACATTAAAACAAGTTTAAAGGGCACTCTGTGTCTAAAACTTTCACAGCCCATCATGGAACCCAAAGGGTTTACAATTCTGGGGCATTGAGAGAATAAAAAAAACTGGAGGGGGGGTAATTGGAAAAGACGGTTGTCTAAAAAAGAGACTTGGTGCATCTATGAGGTGGACACCATGATCCCTAGAGGACTGAATGCTGATATTGACTTGAATTGTTTTATTAGGGATTTGTAAACAGCAGAGAGAGGATATCCAGTATCTGATTCATAAGTTCAAGTAAGGATTATTTTAGTGACATTCCACTATTAATCCAGTGTTTCATATCCCTGAGAAGGTTTTATACATACATATTTATTTACATCACACTCCTCATAAAGTGAGCCCTTGACATATTATCAGTGTTTTTGATTTGAGGGATTGATTCAGAATAGGAATATATGGAGTAGCATAGTAGCTCCTTTTGGAGTGAGGGAACACATGAAGTAGCATAGTCGACTTGCTCCATTGGATAACACATCTGGCCGCTGTAGCTACTTGTATACATTACCGATCCATGAATGCTTGGCTCTATCTCTATATTTAATTATGATTGGGCAGGTGGTAGATATAAGCAAGTCTCACCTCTGCTTCGGTCTTTGGTTCCCTGAAGAAGTCAATGGCGTAACATGTAGGGCGGAGAGCCGAGACCTATCAACTTACTAGTAGCAGAGAAGTGTGGAGAATGTTCAGCAGCAGCCACTGGTCTGCTGACACAAGTTCCTGGGCAGCAATCTTTGTGAGCGGTGAGTAGTGAGAGCTGTCCCTGCTTTAATGTATGGGTCCCTAGCGTTCAGCGGGACCCCATGGGATGGCTCAAAGGGGCCAGGTTTGTCTCCACCCCTCCCTCTTGTTTTGCAGGTTACTACTGGCTATGGCTGCTCTGCTCTGCACAGCAACAGGTGCAGGATTGGAGAGAAACGACGGGCTGTGGCTCCCGAGCACCAGGAGCTGATTTAAGGACTGACGTCCACTACAGGCTGCAGTCACCGCGGGTGTGGAAGGAGCAGCGACCAGCATGAAGCGTGGCTCACTTGGAAGAAGAGAAGACTTGCTTCGTCACCTTATTGAAAAGGCTGAGAGCGCCGGTGGATAAGAATGGCTGTCTGGGGGACAGTGGTGGTGTCTCTCGGCCCAGTGGGGAGGCACAAGCAAGCACTGACTAGATGGAGCCAGCCCAGGACATGCGTAGTCCACGCCACCAGCCGCAGAGGAGAAAGAAAAGGCAGAAAAGGGTTGCGTCTCCTCAGCCAGGTGGCAGTAATGCTGCAGATTCCTATGGAGAGAGGCTCCCTGGCTCAATGAGTTGTGCCACTCAGCCAACAGCATTTCCAGCTAGCAGTGGGCATCAGGCACCCCCAAGTGGTGGTGAGCATTCTATGAACAATGGTAATGATTTGAGTAAATTGTTTAGATCTTTATCTGATATAATTGAGAATTTTAAAGAGGCACAGGCAGCTGGTGCATTGCTGGATATTAAAGGGGCACAGAGTTCTAGTGCTACAATTGAACCGGACATGGTTCACCCTCAAGGGGCACAGAGAAATGGTGCTAGTCCTCCAATAAGTGATTCTATACAGAAGGTTTTACAATATCCTTTGCTTGGGCAGAACATGCACAATTTTAACACAGTTTGGCATGGTTCTCTAACCCTATTACTAATACGGGTAATTTTTCACAGATTCTGTTCCCAGAAACCTTGGGTTTCTAGTGAAGCTGAATCGTGCCTTAAAGAGGCATTACCTTGCGAAATCTCTCCTTTAGGGTATCATCTCTCGACTAGAGTTGAGCGAACCCGAACTGTAAAGTTCGGGTTCGTACCGAACTTTGGGGTGTCCGTGACCCGGACCCGAACTCGGACATTTGAAAAAAGTTTGGGTTCGAGTTCTGGGTTTGGGTATTTGATCACGCATGTTGAATAGCTGCAGGGCAGCCAATCAACAAGCATTTCACTGGTTTGCCCTTAGAAGCCATCACAGCCATGCCTACTAATGGCATGGCTGTGATTGGCCAGTGCATCATGTGACCCAGCCTCTTTATAAGCTGGAGTCACTTAGTGCTGCATGTCACATGCTCTCTGGGTAGTGTAGGGAGAGGATGCTGCCGGTGCTGTGAGGGACAGATTATTGTTCTAAAATCATTTTGCAGCCCTCTAGCACTTTCCAGGACTTTTTTACAGTCATTTTTGTGCCGAAAAGTTCGGGTCCCCATTAATTTCAATGGGGTTCGGGGTAAAGTTCGGGTCAAGTTCGGTACCGAACCCTGACTTTTTCCCGAAGTTTGGCCGAACCCACCGAACCTGGACATCCAGGGGTTCGATCAACTCTACTCTCAACAGTGGTAAAGGAGAAAATTTGCAGGGGCGAATTTGTCGATATGTTATAATTACTTCCAGCATCAAAAGAGTTTTTAGTTAAAGCTGAGAGGAACGTAGAGGATAGGTCGGAGGAGGATAGGAGGAGACCAATACCTAGGACCTTCCAGAATTGGCTTAAAGCCTTTTGCATTTACGCAGTAGTTTTGGGAGAACGGTTTCCGGATAGGTGCTCTGGCTTATTCCAGCACCTAGATATTATCGCTGAAGCCTTTAGGCACTTTGGTGTATCAGCATGGTTTATTTACGATGAGAACTTTAGACAGAAATTAGTGGTCCACCCATAATTGCGATGGGGTGTTAAAGATGTGGGCCTGTGGTTAAATTTAATGTTGCCACAGAAGAAACTGTTCACCCCTAAAGTGGTGAACACAGGACAGAGTTCCTTTCGTAAGGGATTCTGTTTTGCCTTTAATGAAGGGCAGTGTAGGTTTGAATCCAATTATCGATACAAGCATGACTGCTCTTATTGTGCAGGATCACATCCAGCTAACAGATGCTACCGTAAACTTGCCAGGGCAGCAAATCCAGTTTAGTCTCGAGATGCTGGTAATAAAAGCCAGGACTCCAGTGAGCCTAGCAGAAATGTCCCCATGGTTAGATCGTTATCTAAACCCCAGGATGGCGGATCTTTTGCGCAAGGGTTTTGAAGTAGGGTTTTTGGTACCACACTTTACGGGTATCGGTGTAAGAAGGTAAAACATTTACGTTCTGTATTTCTTCATCCTGAAGTGGTGGACAGTAAAATTGAGAAGGAATTGAAAGAGGGTCGAATAGCAGGTCCATTTGTATCACCTCCTTTTTCTAATTTTCTCCTTTCTCCCTTAGGTTTGGTTCCCAAGAAAGAGCGGAATTCCTTGCGGCTAATTCACCACCTTTCTTATCCCCCTGGGGAATCCCTCAATGATGAGGGGTCGGACTCTGGAGCTCAGGTATCATATACTTCATTCAATGAAGCTCTCTTGTTATTTAGACATTTTGGCAGGTCAGCCCTGTTAGCAAAGACTGACATCAAATCGGCGTTTCGCCTGCTAACGGTGCATCGGCAGGGCTTTAATTCGCTCGGTTTTCAGTTTCGGAATCGTTTTTACTTTGACAAATGTATGCCGATGGACTTTTCTCTTTCTTGCTTTTATTTTGAGGCGTGTTCGAGTTTTCTTCAATGGGTTTTTTCAGAGTCCTTTCCCGCAGGGGGATGTTTGCATTATTTAGATGATTTTCTTTTCATTGGCCCGCCCGACTCTCCAGTTTGTGCCCAGTTGCTTTCTTGTTTTGTTAAGATCTATGAGTCATTTGGTATTCCACAGGCTGAGGAAAAAACAGTGTTTCCAACAAGTGTCATTGAATTTCTTGGAATCACTATTGATTCGTCACTGATGAAATTCAGACTTCCTCCTGCAAAATTGTAGCGGATGAGGTCTCCTTTTTGTCAAAGCGTAAAGCTTTACTGAGAGATGTTCAGTCGCTTCTTGGACTTTTTGCTTTCGCAGCGAGGGTCATCCCAGTAGCTAGGATATTCTCCAGGCATTTGCCCTCACTACTAAGGGTTTGAAGAACCCTTTTCCCATATCTGCATTTCAAAAAACATTAAAGAGGATCTAAGAATCTGGGACGCTTTCTTGTGTAATTTTAACGGTTCGACTGGCAAGAAGAGTTTATTGAAGATTCACAGTTGGGTTTCTATACAAATGCGGCGGAATCCTCGGGTTTTGGGGCATTTTTGAAGGGCCGTTGGTGCTTGTCTAAATGGCATAGGAGTTGGGAGATACCCACCATCCTCCATAATCTGGTTCTGTTGGAACTATTCCCAGTGATAGTGGCGGTGATTATTTGGAAAGACAAATTTGTGAATCGCAGGGTAATAGTTCACACGGACAATAAGGGTCTTTTGTTTGCTATTAATTTTTTATCATCCGGGTCAGAGTTAGTTGATAAGTTGTTGTGTTTTTTAGTTTTACATTGTATGCGCTATAACATCTGGTTGAAAGCAAGACACATAGCGGGCAGTCATAATAATATTGCCGATGCATTATCTCACCTACAGATTACCAAATTCCTGGAGTTGGCTCCGGATGCAGATCTCGTCGACAATCCATGCCCAGACTTCCTCTGGGGCTTGATATGGGACTGATTGGCAAGTACCTGCAGAATTCAGTGCCACCCAGGACTTGGGGGACTACATCAATTCATGGTCCAGATGGTCTGCTTTTTGTTTAGACAGGGATATTGACCCTTTGAGCGTCAATGCTCATTTAGCCTTATCCTTTGTGTGACATTTGATTGGGTTAAACCTTAGCCCAGCTTCAGTTCAGAAGATCTTATCGGGTGTCTCCTTTTTTTCTTAAATTTGCAGGGCAGCGGGCATTGTCTTCCTTTTTTCAGGTAAATCAAGTCCTGAAAGGGTTTAGGAGATCTCGCCCAGTGTTGGATAAAAGAAGCCCGATTTCTTTTGAATTATTAAGTAGACTGTCTTGGTTCAGGGTCTGCTTTTCTCGTTTTGAATTATTACTTTTTAGATCAGCCTTTTCAGTAGCCTTCTTTGGGGCCTTGAGGATTGGCAAATTCACGGCTCCTAATAAATCTTCTGGTTCCTCTCTGTTTTCGCACATAGTGATTCAAGATGGCCCCATTAATGTTTTTATAAGGAGATGAAAAACGGATATCTTTGGACAATGGCAGAGGGTCACCCTTTATGGGTCTCTGGATTTAGACTGTTGCCCTGTGCAACATATTCAAAATTATTTAGGGGTCAGACCGGAATTCAGTGGTTCCTTTTTTGTTCATGAGGATTTAACTTCTTTGACTAGATACCAGTTTTCAGCTGTCCTTTCCTCTTCCTTTAAAAAAGCTTAATTTAGGGGGTTTTAAGTTTCTGTCTCATTCCTTTCTGATAGGGGCAGCAACGATGGCCAATGCTTTGGGTTTCTCTCTGGAGGAACTCAAACGGGTTTGACAGTTGGAACAGTTATAGATACAAATTGTACATTCGCCCGGAACTATTAATCATATGACTACTTTCTTTCAGATTCATCTGCACTCAGGACCTGGATTGTAGGACATTCCTATATTTTTTGGGCTAGAAAATGAGCAGAGGTCAGGATCTATTCCATGAATTTAGGTTTGGACACTAACAAACATGTAATTTTCTGGTCAGGAGTAAGAGGTCTTCGGCGGCGCAATTTGAGAGATCATTTAATCTATTTATCAACTGTTTGGCCTTCCCCTCATGTGTTGGTCTTGCACGTCGGGGCTAATGATGTGGGGAAGATTAAAACCTGGGATCTCTTGTGTGAAATTAAGTGGGATTTATATTCGTTTAAGCTTTTATTTCCTAACACGATCTTTGCTTTTTCGGAAATGATTCCAAGACTCATATGGTCCCCCTCGGGCAACTTATTTTATTTGGATAAGATTAGAAGGCAGCTGAATAGGACGGTATACAATTTTTTTTAGTTGCTTCGGGTGGCTTATCTTACAGACATATCGAGCTGGAAGGATTTCTTCCAGGCCTTTTCAGATCTGATCTGGTTCATCCTTTGGACATCAGTTTGGATGTCTTTAATATGGGCCTACAGAGTCTAACTGAATCGGCCACGGTGTTGGGGGGGTCACGGTCGGCATGTGTTCTGCCGGCCGCGACTGGTGGGGAGTAGTCGTCTAGGATAGTCTGGATGGACAACGTGTCTTGATTTACTGTTATGTGGATTAATACCCGGAATGTCTTAATTTCATTTAAAATTATTCAAAATGTTTAAGGTTACCCCTTGGGTTGAACACCGTGGCCAAAGAAATTTGTTAAACCACCAAAAATTGAATAAATCATTATTTGTTTAATTTTGGTATCTGCCTCATTATTTGGATCATTTGCTCCCTTTGTGCTATCCCATGTATGGGTCCCTAGCGTTCAGCGGGACCCCATGGGATGGCTCAAAGGGGCCAGGTTTGTCTCCACCCCTCCCTCTTGTTTTGCAGGTTATTACTGGCTACGGCCGCTCCGCTCTGCACAGCAACAGGTGCAGGATTGCAGAGAAACGGCGGTCTGTGGCTCCCACGCACCGGGAGCTGTTTTAAGGACTGACTTGCACTACAGGCTGCAGTCACCGCGGGTGTGGAAGGAGCAGCGACTCCCACCCTCCCTCCCTGTTTTCAAAGGCTTGTGAACTGTATTGGTGTTTCCCAGTGGGGAAAAGTCGTCCAGGATAGTCTGTATGGACACTGTGTCTTGATTTACTGTTATGTGGTTAATAGCCGGAATGGCTTAATTTCATTTAAAATTATTTAAAATGTTTAAGGTTACCCCTTGGGTTGAACACTGTGGCCAAAGAAATTTGTTAAACCACCAAAGATTGAATAAATGGTTATTTGTTTAATTTTGGTATCTGCCTCATTATTTGGATCATTTGCTCCCTTTGTGCTACCCCATGCACATTCAGATAAATAGCACTATGAATGTTCTGTTTTCTTTGGAGCTGTTGAGATTTTCTTCATATGATCCTGGGTTAACCATTTGTTAAAGAGGATTCTGTATTTGCGACCTTTTTTTACTCAAAAATCCTTCTATTAGGGTGAGCGTAGATCCACATAAGAGAAGGAGGTGGTTTGCAGATGGGTTTGCCACTTGGAAATATTTTTACGTGAGGAATTATGGTGGTGGATTTATTTGCTTTTATTTTATTTGCTTTTTATTGGGTATTCTTCACAAACACTTATTCATCTGCACTGTTTTGTCATATATTCTTTCTGGACAATTGGACATTCTTTCAAAAAAACCTTTTATCAACACATACTGCTTGATCATGATTCTGTACCTATCTGCTTGGCTGTTACTGAACTCAACTTGTGACTTGACTATTCACTTCTGCTCATCCAAGCTCAGCATCTCCAAATCTAATTTTGCTGCAGCAACTTCTTGGCACCTGCACCCTTCAGTCCTCACTTCCACCAAGAGGGGTGATTGAAGGGGAACTCAGAAAGAGGCCACCCTCGTTATCTCGAGCTCTAGTAACAGGTATATGACATTCTGATTGACTGAAGAGGGGATCATTAATAATCCGGTCACCACCCCACTTAGGCCATAAGGAGTATTTTACTAAAAGTGACTATAAATAAGGAGAACTATGTAATGTACCAAACTGTAACAAAATAATCAGAAATCAAACACAAAATGCTTGATAGTGTTGCTAGAGATAAAAAGTTAGATAAAAAAGAGTATAAAGTCAAGAAAGCACTTTTCAGCTCACCTTTTATTTAGGGATGGGCCGAACACTAAAGTTGAGCGAACCCGAACTGTAAAGTTTGGGTCCATACCGAACTTTGGGGTGTCCATGACCCGGACCTGAACATTTGAAAAAAAGTTTGGGTTCGGGTAATTGACCCCACCTGTTGAATAGCTGCAGGGCAGCCAATCAACAAGCATTTCACTGTTTTGCCCTTAGAAGCCATCACAGCCATGCCTACTAATGGCATGGCTGTGATTGGCCAGTGCATCATGTGACCCATCCTCCATATAAGCTGGAGTCACGTAGTGCTGCATGTCACATGCTCTCAGGCTAGTGTAGGGAGAGGATGCTGCCGGCACTGTGAGGGACAGATTGCAGATATAATAACATCTCATCCTGCATTACAGAACGATCTGATTCTGGACTAGGTAGAGATTACTACTACTACTGCTTTGAGGGATAGATTGCAGATCTCATCCTGCATTGCAGAACGATCTGATTCTGGACTAGGTAGAGTTTACTACTCCTGCTTTTAGGGACAGATTGCAGATCTCATCCTGCATTACAGAACGATCTGATTCTGGAGTAGGTAGAGTCTACTGCTTTGAGGGACAGCTTATTGCTCTAAAATCATCTCCTAGTTCTAGAGGGTCAGGTTCCTGCTGTTGCTGTAAGGGACAGATTATTGTTCTAAAATCATCACCTACTGCTATAGGGTCAGGTTCCTGCTGTTGCTGTAAGGGACAGATTATTGTTCTCTAATCATCTCCTAGTTCTATAGGGAGAGGTTCCTGCTGGTGCTGTAAGGGACAGATTATTGTTCTAAAATCATCTCCTAGTTCTATAGGGAGAGGTTCCTGCTGCTCCTGT
>BLSH010520534.1:26614-49741 GCA_018402905.1 Glandirana rugosa | reverse complement strand
CTTTTTCCGATAGAGTCTGCTTCTCTTCGGTATAATCACAAAATTTTGTGTGTTAGAAAGGGAATTTCGTTGTCGACCTTGGAAAGGGACATGTTGAACGTCTACTAAAATCTTCTTATTAGAAAGGGAATTTCGTTGTCTGAGATGGATCAGGTCAGTCTAGCAAGACACGTCGTCCTACTCCACACTTTAGACAGAGAGTTTCGTGGTCATGATCATAGAGAGGGATCACGTCAGTCTAACAAGACACGTCGTCCTACTCCACACTTTAGACAGAGAGTTTCGTGGTCATGATCATAGAGAGGGAGGGAGTTTCGTGGTCATGATCATAGAGAGGGATCAGGTGTTAGTCTAGCAAGACACGTCGTCCTACTCCAGACGTTAGACAGAGAGTTTCGTGGTCATGATCATAGAGAGGGAGGGAGTTTCGTCGTCATGATCGATCTGACTGGACTAGGTAGAGTCTGTTGCTTTAAGGGAAAGATTATTCTTCTAAAATCATCTGCAAGTTGTACAGGGAAAGGTTCCAGCTGTTGCTTTAAGGGAAAGATTGTGTGTTTTAAAACACTAATATGGCTTCTCTTCGTCTGAGATAGCCTTTTTCAATACAATTTAATGATGATTTTAAAACACTAATATGGCTTCTCTCCAGCTTAGATAGCCTTTTTCCATACAATTTAATGATGATTTTAAAACACCAATATGGCTTCTCTCCGGCTTAGATAGCCTTTTTCCATACAATTTGATGATGATTTTAAAACACTAATATGGCTCCCTGCGCTGATATAGGGGTTTCCCACACAATTTGAAGATGATTTTAGAACACTGATCTTTCCCTTAAAGCAACAGCTGGAGGCTTTCCCTGTACAACTTGGAGATGATTTTAGAATCTAAAATCATCTCCTAGTCCTATAGGGAGAGGTTCCTACTGTTGCTTAAAGGGACAGATTATTGTTTCTTGCACAAAATTAAAAAGTGCATCTACATTGCTGGTTTAAAAAAAAAAAAAATTCCAAAAATAAAAAAAAACAGTGTTGGCTACCTCCTCCTCCACCGCCACTTTCACCGCCTCCTCAACCTCCAACTCCACATGCACCTCCATTTTTGATTTTTTTATGTGATTTTAGCTTAAAAATTATTTTAAGTTATTTCCCTATCCCCATTTCTTTGTAGGGCAATTGCCCTACTCTTACCCCCATTTTCCAGACCTCTAGGGCTTTCCAGGACTTTGTTACAGCCATTTTTGTGCCTAAAAGTTCGGGTCCCCATTGATTTCAATGGGGTTCGGGGCCCGTGCCAACGTTCGGGTCCAGTCTGGACCCGAACCCGGACTTTGTCCCGAAGTTCGGCCGAACCAGCAGAACCCGAACTTCCAGAGGTTCGCTCAACTCTAGTCTTGCCACATTGGTAGAGTGGTGCTTCTCGATACTGTAAAGGTGTTCCTGAAAGTGGCCCCTTAGGCGCCTGATTGTTCTTCCTATATTATGTTTAAGGTACAGTCTGTAAGTGATTAAATAAATGCCATAACAAGTATTACAATTGAAAAAAGGAATTTATCCTAAAGGATTTATCCCTAGTTGTGGAGCCTACATGGTCCCCCGCAAGGATCATAAGGCAACAAGAGCAATTAGAACTACCACAATGGTAATTGCCCTTAAAATGTAACCAAGTTGTAGTCTGTGTCGCTTTGGGGTCAAACAAACTGAGAGAAAGATAGTTGACTAAAGTAGTGTTGTGTAATATTTCATATACATATACACATAGGTATTTACTGTATTTACAAGCTGCATTACATATCAAAGGCCCACAGTTGCTTGCATGGGGGTTGTGGAATGTAGATGCTAATTAGCCTTGAGGGGGTTCATTGTGGCTTGTTTATCTGGTAAACACTAATGTGAGGTTAGGAGAACCCCCCCAGTGTGAGACGAACACTTAAGTGGACATTCAAGCTAGCAGTGTCTCCCTGCCAGTCCACTTTCTCTCCATGAGCATGAGGGCACAGTTGGAGTGGGACTCTGAATATGTAATATTTACTCTGTTGGATTTTGATAATCTGGTGCAAGTATTATGAAATCTGTCTGTCTGAAGTCAATAAAATGCAACTCTCTGGAAGGACCGGGTGCTGCGGAAAATGAGTCATCATAATAATAACTAAATAATAATATTTGTTCATCCATCATTCATACATCAATCACTCCTCCACTACTACATCACTACAAGTAGGAGCCTGGCGTGGTACAATATTAACACCATTGGCCAAAAGTTCCACACAAACGGAATCACCAAATAAAATAGTTAAATATCTACTGATGACACCTTTAATCTGGCTGAATTCTAAACTAAAAAGAGTGGAAAGAGTTAAACAATTTTTACATATTTTTCTGTTATAGTTACTATTGTTGCCACCTCCCAGATCACTTCTCCAGGCTTTGGCAATAGAATAGGCTCTATCAAGCATCCACCTTGGATAACCTCTATCCAGAAATCTCTGATACAGGTTGGATGTCTCTCTCTCAAATAACCAACATTGCTGCAAATCCATCTAGCCATCAGAGTCTGCAAGGGGGGGGGGGGGCAAGGGGTGCCCCCCTTGGAATTTTGTCCCGCTGTACAAGAGCTTTGTCCCGGATCACTCCATCATATAGTAACTTCCAGTGCAAGTGTTAACACCCAGCATAGCCAGGGTTTGATGAGAAAACCCACTGGGTGTGCTCTGTGCAGCTGTCAAATTCAAGCTGTGATGTCGGGGATTGGTGGGAATTCTACTCATACCCACCCATTTGTCAAGCAACCAGCATATAGGGAAATAGCCCCTGCTTATTATAAATTGCTGATCGGGGGTTTTTCAGCTATGTGGTAGCCCTGCACTCACAGCCCAGCTTCTGTAGTTAAAAGTTAAAAGAGGAGAGGTGTGTGTGTGTGTTTGTATGTTTGTGTGTGTTTGTATGTGTGTGTGTTTGTATGTATTTGTGTATGTGTGTGTGTGTGTGTGTGTGTGTGTGTGTGTGTGTAGAGGTTATAGCTGAGGAGTGGTGCAATAGTGAGATGTGAATAGATGAATGGACTCTGTACCTAGCACTCTCTTGAACCCTGCACCCTGTGCATAACTTTTTACAGAACCCACTTTTTTGTACGTAACTCACTCCATAATCCTGCACTCTGTGTGTAACTCACTCCAGAACCCTGCACTTTGTACATAACGCACTCCAGAACCCTGCACTCTGCATTTCACACACTCCAGAACCCTGTACACTGTATGTAACTTACTCCAGAACCCTGCACTCTGAATGTAATGTACTCCAGAACCCTGCACTCTGTATGTAACTCACTCGAGAACCCCACACTCTGTATCTAGCATACTCCTAAACTCTGTACCCATTAAACCTCTCCAACTATTAAGTTTGGCCACGCCCACTCTTGCCGTGATGCTTGTAGCCTGCTGCCAGTCGCTTCCTCCCATAAGTGTCCCACATTCTGAAGTTCAAAAGTTGGGAGGTATGGGCAAGGTGTCAGCACACGGACACTGGTGTCCGTGAGCGGTCTTTGCAGAGTCGCAGCCACCGCTGACTTTTTTCTGAGTCTGCTCTGCTGACTGCTGCTGCTCTCTGACATCTGATTCACTGTCTGAGAGACCGTCCCTCCCTCACCCCCAATCATCCGATGCTGCAGCGGCAGCAGTTCTGTGGAGGCAACTGTCAGCCGCATAAGCCGATGCCTCTTTTAAAGTATAGTATAGCTGGAATTTCAGGCATGCTGTTGATATCACTCTGCCTCCTGGTCACTCTGAGTCCTGGTAGCTACAGCCAGTGAGATTCTAAACAGCAGCGCTGCAAGGTCAGTGTCACTGGGCACAATAGGAGACAGTAGCATTCATATGGCCACAATAGGAGTTATATGGACGCAATAGGAGTTATATGAACACAATAGTATCTTTATGCTATTGTGCCCATATAGATGCTGTTGTGCCCACAACAGCAGATATATATAATATGATTTAGCAGATTAAAGTAATGTTGATTGTGCTCACTGGGTGTCACGTACCTGATGGGAGACTGAAATGACGAGGTCGGCCTCCCTTGTATCTCCAGCCCTGGCCCCACTGAGAGTGGAGCAGATGATGCAAAGGGAGAGGAGGAATGCGAGAGCCTGTAGATGTTGGTTGCAAAGCTTGTGGTAGAGGTGGCAGACTCGGTGATTCAGGCAGAACATCAGATCAGGAGCTGAGATGATACTGGATAGATCAGCCAAAGTTAAAGGGGAACTCCAGCAGACTGGCAGGTGCAGGATAAGAGATTTGCTGGGACTTCCGGTAGAATGGAGACAGGAACACACTTTGTCCAATGAGGTTGGGATGTGGAACAGCCAGCTCAGGCAATTGGAGGTGGTGCGGAGCAAAACAGGGAACAGGAGCAAGTTCAGCAGGTTAGTCAGCAGCAAGTGGGTAGTGAGGTACCAAAACATTGGACAGAAGCGGAGTCAGCAGCAAGCCAGGATCAGGAATCAGTAATCAAAGGTATAATGGAATCCAGGGCAAGGTCAGAGGTAAGCTGGGTCAGCTACGGATATCAGGTATAATACAAGCAGGGGACAGGAAAACAGCTGAAGACCAGTGAGCATTGAGCAAGGATCAGAGCACCCCCTAAATAGGCCGTCTGGCGCCAAGAGGGGCTGTGGATGTGCTCCTGCGGGTGCGCGCTTTCCTGCGCGCATGCACATAGGTGCCTATGTGCGTTCGCATGTGCGTGTGTGTGTGTGTGTGTGCACCCCTAGAGCAGTTCTCTTACACTGGGAGGATCATAGAGCGACCCGCTCTGTCACTTTTCAGATTCATTCTGATTTCTACCCAGTAAATTCACATTGTCCTGAGATGGACAAATTTCAAACTTTGGTTGAACTTGATCTCACCTCTTTGGCGATACAGCTCCATGATAGCATACATACACATACAACATGATAATCTGACTCAGAAAGATAGGGCAGCTCTGAGGGAACTTGAAAGGGACACAGCTATCACTATCCATAATTCTGACAAGGGCAGTCTACTGTAGTGGTAGTCATAAACACAAATGTTTAGACAAGAAGCCCTGCATCAGCTTACAGGTACAGATACATACATTAGGATAAAGGATGACCCCATTAAGAAACATAAAAGTATCATGGCCACTTTGATTAGAAAAGGGGTTAATTTGAGTATTTTTTTCAATAATGAACCTGAAGTGTTAATTCCCGAACATCCTATTTTACCTACATTTCATCATTTACTGAAAAGCCACAAGGGCTTTAGCCCCCTACAAGGTAGACTCATTATTACAGGTATTGGGTCCCTCAATGAGAGGCTGAACCAGTGATTGGATCAACAGCTTTAACCTTTAGTCATCAAACTCTTAGGATATCTTAATGATACAAATCACCTGTTGGATATTATGAAAGATATACCCTGGGGCGATGGCCATGCAGGGGTCAACTGTGATGTGGGGAGTTTATATTTGTGTATACCTCACCATCTGGGAGTCAGAGCTGTGTCTTTTTACCTACAATATTACACAAATCTATGTATTGATTGTTGCCTGTACATTGTAAAAGTATTTGCTTTCTCACAAATTTTTCATTTTTGATGGATGTTTCTACCTCCAAAGTTGTGGGGCAGAGATAAGTGCGAAGTTTTCACCCTCACGCACCAGCATAGGTTGGTGAGAGCGCACCCATAGCTTTGGAGGGGATAATCCGTTTAGGCCACATATCATTTCTTACCTATGCTATATAGATGACCTTATCTTTGTAGTCAGTGAACAGTTTGAGATGTTGAAATTATTTCTCAACTTTTTAAACCATAATAACTCGAATGTATGGTTCACCGGCCATATGGATAAAAAGGAGGTATCCTTTTTGGATGTCCATCTTTGTGGTCAAACAGGTATGATTGTAACGGACATTTTTAGAAAACCTCTTTCTGGATACCCAAAGCATACTATTAAACTATTGTTTATTTGAGAGGGAGGTATCCAACCTGTATCAGATATTTCTGGATAGAGGCTATCCAAGGTAGATGCTTGATAGAGCCTATTCCATTGCCAAAGTTAGGAAGAGAAGTGATCTGTTGGGAGGTGGCAACAATAGTAACAATAACATAAATGTAAGTAAAAATTGTTTAACTCCCCCCCCCCCTCCCCCCCTTTTGTTTAGAATTCAGCCAGACTAAAGGTATTATGAGTAGATATTTGCCTATTTTATTTGGTTAGTCTGTTTGTGTGGAACTTTTGGCAGATGGTGTTAATATTGCACCATGCCGGGCTCTTACTTTAGACAACTATCTTTCTCCCAGTTTTTTTTACCCCAAAGTGACACAGTCTACAACGTGGTTACATTTTAAGGGCAATTATCGTTGTGGTAGTTCTAATTGCTCTTGTTGCCCTTAAATCCTTGGGGGGGGGGGGGGACCATGTACACTCCACAAAAAGAGATAAATCACAGGTGTGCAACTGGAAGATCCAGTAAATTTCCCTCTTGCACAGAAGATGAAAAACATCTCCACCTCTTTTGGGATCATTTTTGTGCATATGTTTTCATCTTCTCTTTACGTGGTGCAATGTTGTGTAACATTTTGTATAGTTTTTAATCAATGGTTGTTTTTCTATGCTTGGTGGAGCTAATTATGTTGATTGGATTTGGCTGTGAATGGGTGTGCTTTCACTTATTTCAACACTGACACACACAGTTTGGCCCCTGGTTATGGCTAAGCACAACATGTGTGAAACATGTTAACCTTCTGTTCATTCCTGTGACTGCATCTGTCTACATTACAATAAATATGTTTTTATTTGTATCCCATTGCAGTGTGTGATTTCCTGTTCCAAGTTTGCTTGTCTGTCACGGTGGCGAAGGGGGGCTGGCCAGTGGCCTCATCAACCCCTATGGCAACAGATGATCTCTCTTCATTCCTCCATCAGTGGCTCAAACACGGACTCAGTCAGTGTCAGTGGCATTCTCCAGTACTAGTAAAAATATCTAGGAGTGCTTGTGCACTTCTAAAAGTTGAGCTATACAGTAAGTATGTGGAATGGAACTGCTGCAACAACCAAAAAAGTGTACTCACACACTATGCAATACCTGATTATTAACGTGTACTTAAAAGGTGTACTGTTCCTTGAAAGGATTGCATAACAAAGCACATTTGATCACATTGTAAGGATTATATCAAAGCACATTTGACCTACATTTTTATAGGTCAATAACTGAGGTGAGCAAGCATTGCACTTAGTGGTGGAATGGTGGTACATTGGAGTATTTGGCACTGAAGCACATTACCACTTATTTTGTCACCATTGAAGATTTATGCACTTCATGTCACACATTGAACATTTATCTGTTATGGAAATGTGATCCTTTACTTAAAGACGTTTATTTATATGGGTGGCAATGAGTATTTAGCACAGTCATAGGTGTTGTTTTATTTAATTATTTAGATGGTGTTAAATGCACAATCCCAGGGAATTATATAATTTATATTTTTTAATGTTTTTATTTCACAATCAATGTTGGTTTAGGAGGGTAATATCTGCATATGTGTATTTAACACACATATCACTGTTGATTTATATTTAAAGGAACAGGGCACCATTTAAGTACACATTAATTATACTCCAATACTAGGCAATGTTTGCTGCTGCGCCTCTGTCCAAAATGTGGTGGTAAGCAGCCTCTCAGAATGGCATCTTCTCATCCCTCTCTTTGCCTTAGAACAATCCTCCCTCCCTTTCCTCCAGAGCTCCAGTGCCTCTGGAATCTGTAGTTCTTTCCCCAGTCTACACAGCAGGCTTAGTCTATATAGGAACTATATCCTCCAACTCCTCCATTCCTCTTAGCATTCCCAGCAGTCCACATCCTCTTCCTTTTTTTGTATTCCTCCTAGGTAATGGGTGGCTTAAAATGGGCTGCACACAGCTCTGTAATGACAGTGTCCTCTTCACAGTTGCCTGTCCCTCTGTCAGCTCTGATCCTTACACACTAAACAATTAACCATAGCTTTGACTTTGATAATATGATCCTTGATATACTTGACTCGCTGGTGGGCTTTCACACAAATCTCACCAAGTCTTTCCGTGCACTTCACACAGTAAGTATTAGGCCTCATACACACGGGCGTCTGATAATAAATAAGCAAAACGTCGGGTCCGACGTTTTTGAAAAAATCGGCGTTTTTTGCGGCGTTTTGCATCAGCGTTAGTGAGCGTCGGCGTCAATAGGCGTTTTTTTAAAAAAATCAGTCCTCTGCTATTTTTCAACCTAAAAACGCCGGTGTCAAAAAACGCTTGCTAACGCCGGTACGGCGTTAGCAATCGTTAGTGAGCGTTTTGCCGATTGCCGTCAAAAAACGCCAAAACGCTACAGCTACAGAACGCGATGGTCCCGCGTTCTAAAAACAGCTCACTGACGCTGACGCCCTCTACTGCTCACAAACGCCGGCGTTTTTAGAGGGCCATTGAATAACATGGAGAGCTGCAAAAAACGCCTACAAACGCCGGCGTCCAAAACGCCCGTGTGTATGAGGCCTTAGCTTTGACATTGCCCTTGCAGCTGGAGTGTCTGTGAATAGTTTCTGCTGTTTGATCAGATGCAGGATTCTTTTAAAAATAGTAATTGTCGACCAGGCCCCTCTGTAAGTATAAGCAGGGACAACAGCAGAAACAATGAAAGTGACAGAAAAATTTCATGCAGGCACACGAGACAAGGTAAATTAGTCAACAGGTTATTCAGGCTCAAGGTAAGAACATTCACCAAACTTACAAATGTTCTGGTCCACTTATGAATGGCCAGGGCAATAATGGAGACATATGCACTACATTCACCCATGACATAAAATTCACGTATACATGATTTTATCCTGGTTTTCACAGTGGAATGTATATGTGATACATGGGGCAATCTCCTAATAATTGCATTTAGTACCTATCAAGAGCACCTATGAATTTTAAACTGCAATGAACATTCATTGGTCATTACAAAGATAATGTAGCACAAGTGTCTTCATAGATTTCGTTGTGATGATGTTACAACATTCACAAGGCTTGTCATTATTTTGGACTAAGCCACATTCTCCTTTGGATCAGTCATATGACCCTGATGTCAAGTTAAGAGACAGATAGAAGTGCATCTTATTAGTGGTTATCTCCTCAGATTATTTTCCTGTTAGAAAGATGCCTGATGTTTATGGAGGCAGGCCATGCTTTTGACAGTCTTATTGCTGATGGACGAGGACAGTATGGATGAGCACTCTGAGCAAAGTTTAGTTTGCATGAGGTTTGGCAAACCCAGAAAGAAGTTCACAAACTTGAATTATATTGCTGAACCATATTGAAGTCTATGGGAACACAATCTTTCTATTTCTTGTCCATTTTCAAGGTTGAATTGCAAGCTATTGTTAAAAACAATGTACACAAAAAAAAAAAAGTTACCATACTGCAAGGTGGGGGTATTTAACATGGCTAAATGGGTAAAACCTGAAATTACATTTTAAATAAAATCCTTGGGGATGTCTTAAATCATGGATCCTCAAACTATGGCCTTCCAGCTGTTGCGGAACTACACATCCCATGAGGCATTGCAAAACTCTGACATTCACAGACATGACTAGGCATGATGGGAATTGTAGTTCCTGAACAACTTGAGGGCCATAGTTTGAGGACCCCTGTCTTAAATCTTACACAACAGTATGAGGTAACCATTTACAAGGTAATAGTAAAAAAATGCTGCTGCTAAATTGCAGTTACCTGGCTAGGGATGCTGGGTGACATCGTTGACCAAATAACTTCATGAACATAGTTGGCCAATGATGTCACCTGTCATCCCTAGGTGGTTTGCTTGCAAACAGCAGCTGAGAATTTGGGTAGGAAAACTGATTTTGGCCTAATACTTTACCAAGTCTGTGAACAGCAAAGGGACTGAATTCAGGCTGAAGTAACATTGGAAAAGAACCCCGGATCTCAACCCAAATAAAGATTATTGGCTGCCCACATTTCATTGAACAACATTCAACACCCAAGGGACCAATACATGCATTGTTTCCATATCTAAACATTGAATATACACACAATCATTTAGGTAACACGCTTGAGGAATGCCTTAAAGTTTACTCCAATTCAGCAGTAAAATTGGGATAACACCTACTTTATATGTGTTACTTGTTTCCATTAACACACTATAACTTTAAAAAAATGCTGGTTGCATTTTAGGTGCTTTTACTTGCTTAAAATTCTTACAAGCTCTCACATCTTTGTAATAGGAGGGGGCTGTGGATTAATGTTTAAAATTATACATCCTGTCTGTACTGCTTTTGCAGTCCTTCACTATCAGCTGTAAACAAGCTTTGAACACTGTCTAGCCTAACAAAGGTTATGTTAATGAGCAATAGTGTGGGGACAAGGACACTTGAGATTGTCCAGAAATGTTTAGACCCAGCCATGACACCTTCTCCTTAGAAGCATCTAAAAGTAATATTTTTTCAAACATTGTTTTAGGTGTGCTGTGTAAATAGGAACACATAAAAAACATATAGGGGGGTTTTCTCAAATTTGACTACAAAAGTGGAAATACATTTTAAAGCTGCATGTGAAGTTACAGAATAGTACTGAAGCCTTTTAATTGTGTTTTATTATTCTTATTTCATCAAACATTTCAAGCACAAGGGACCAATTAATTTATTGCTTTCGAATTTAACCTCTACAAATCCATGCTATAGCCGAAAGACGGCTACAGTGCAGATCTGAATTGCCGAGCGGACGTCCATGGACATCCGCCCCTTTGGGCGCTCCCTGTGCACACTCACAGCCAGAGGCGCAGCGCTCTCGTGGCCGGGGCATGCTGTGTGGGTGTGCCCGCAGGTCGTGTGGACTCGATGTCCGCTGGAGACCTGCGATCGCCTAATAGAGTGGCAGAATGGGGAATCGCCAATGTAAACACGGCGGTTCTCCGTTCTGTGAGGGGGGACATAACAGATCTACTGATCCCTGTGATCAGGATCAGTGAGATCTCTTATGTCCCTGCCAGCCCCGCCCCCATACAGTTAGAACACATACAGGGAACACAGTTAACCCCTTGATTCCCCTCTTAGTGTTAACCCGTTCCCTGCCAGTGACATTTATACAGTAATCAGTGGATATTTAAATTTCTCATCGCTGTATAAATGTCCAAAAAAGTGTAAAAAATGTCCGACATGTCCACCGCAATATCACAGTTCCGATAAAAATCGCAGATCGCCGCCATTACTAGTAAAAATAAATTGTAAAAACGCCATAAATTAATTCTCATGGTTTTTAGATGCGATAACTTTTGCGCAAACCAATCAATATATGCCAATTGCAATTTTATTTACCAAAAATATGCAGAAGAGTATATATCGGCCAAAACTGATGAATAGTTGTTTTGTTTTGTTTTTTGGATATTTATTATAGCAAAAAGTAAAAATATTGTTCTTTTTTAAAAATCGTCGCTCTTTGTTTGTTTATAGAGCAAAAAATAAAAACAGCAGAAGTGATCAAATACCACAAAAAAAAAGCTCTATTTGTGGGAAAAAAGGATAGAAATTTTGTTTGGGTACAATGTCGCACAACCGTGCAATTGTAATTCAAAATGCGACAGTGCTGAAAGCTGAAAATTGGTCTGGGCAGGAGGGAGGTTTAAGTGCCCAGTAAGCAAGTGGTTAAACAAAGAACAATTTCCATGTAGCTAAAATTAATGTTAACAGGGTTAAATTTAGGGCCAGCGGATAAACACATTCAAACAAACACACTCATTTTCTATTTGTAGATAGGCCAATATTGTCATATATCCATATAATGCAAATGTTCGGTTTTGTGACATTCAACCCTAAACGGACACTCATATTGCACCAAGAACATACAATTTGGTAGCATTCATACAACAGCAACGTCCTCATTTAACTTGAGAACATTCAATCAGTGTTACAGCTCCCCGGGATTTACAAATATAGCTTGCAAATGTTGCTTAATTCACACAGAATGAAAATACAATCACTTTTTTGGACAAATCACAATCTCTTATTTGACACTATATGATTTCACATCAGTATTAATATATAGCTGAATAATATGTCAGGGATAAAATAGGGGTTTTCATTACTTTTAGGAAATGTGTTTAATACCACAGTGTAGATAAAACAATCAAGGAAAGCATCCAGACGTGAAAAATATATGAATGAAAAAATAAATGTTGCATAAAAATGCTACAAAAAAAGAAACAAGGTATTAGTGCCTTTTTCCTATTAATTTTTAACCTTCTACACACAAAGAAGTTTTTTTTTATTTGCATTTTTTAATGTTTCTTTAAAAATGCACATCATTAACCGCTTGTTGACCAGCCACCATCATTATACGGTGGTAGGTCGGCTCTCCTGCGCGAATCACCGTAGCTATACGGCGGTTTTCACAGGCGCAGTTACGGACAGGAGTCCGACATGCTCTCGCTTCCACTGCATGCTGCGTGACCCTGCCTGCGGATCAGGCGGACCCCTGATCACCTACTACAGAGGCAGAACAGGGACCTGCCTATGTAAACACAGCGGATCCCCATTCTGTCAGGGGACATGGCTGTGAGCTACTGTTCCTAGTGATCGGGAACAGTGAGATCTGTCATGTCCCTGCCAGCCCGGCCCCCACACAGTTAGAACACACCTAGGGAACACAGTTAACCCCTTGATCGTCTCCGGACAGTTTAACCCCTTCCCTGCCAGTGACATTTATACAGTAATCAGTGGCTATTTAAAGCTCTGATCGCTGTATAAATGTCATTGGTCCCAAAAAAGTGTAAAAAGTGTCCGATCTGTCTACCACAATGTCATAGTCTCGATTAAAATCGCAGATTGCCGCCATTACTAGTAAAAAAAATAAAATAAATAAAAATGCCATAAATCTATTCCCATACTTTGTAGATATACACCTATTGCGATTTTATTTACCAAAAATATGTGGAAGAATATATATCGGCCTAAACTGAGGAAGAAATGTGTTCTTTTTTTTTTTTTTTTTTGAATATGTATTATAGCAAAAACTAAAAATAAAATATTTTTTTTTTCAAAATTGTCGCTCTTTGATTGTTTATAGCAAAAAAAATAAAAAACGCAGAGGTGATCAAATACCACCAAAAGAAAGCTCTATTTGTGGGGAAAAAAAAGACATCAATTTTGTTTGGGTACAACATTGCATGACTGCGCAATTGTCAGTTAAAGTGACAAAGTGCTGTATTGCATAAAATGATCTGGTCAGGGAGGGGGTAAATCCTTCCGTGACTGAAGTGGTTAAAGAAAAACCCTCTGGGAGCTCACAGCAGGCTGGTATGTCAGTAGTGAGCAGGAATCAATCACAGCGAGGGTTCTGGTAGATCTGTTTGTGTTTTCAAACATTTCCGTAACTTTGGCAGCAATGAAACAACCTCTCACATCTAAATCCTTTTTGTGTCAGAACAAGGACAGGCAAGCAAGAATCTGGATAGTAAACCCTGCCAATTTTGTGTACATGTCCAGTTTTGATGCCCAGTGTTCCATGGAGTCTGCACCAAGGTACAGACCATATACACTACAAATATAACTTTCAGATGCTGCATATGGTCAGTTACAGTATGTGTGAGTCAGTGGCAACTGGAAATAAAGTTCCATCATGTTCAGTAAGCTGTACCTCTGCTTCTTTTGCCTGTATTAGAAGAAATAGAAATACCAGAAGTAGTAGAGCAACTATGAGCAACTAAATACAATTTCTACAGTGATTTTATGTCCCAAAAGCATAATATATATATACACTATATTACCAAATGTATTGGGACGCTTGCCTTTACACGTACATGAACTTTAGTGGCATCCCTGTCTTAGTCTGTAGGATTTAATATTGAGTTAGCCCACCCTTTGCAGCTATAACAGCTTCAACTCTTCTGGAAAGGCCGTCCGCAAGGTTTAGGAGTGCGTCTATGGGAATGTGTGACCATTCTTCCAGAAGCGCATCTTTGAGGTCAGGCACTGATATTGGACGAGAAGGCCTGGCTCACAGCCTATAATTTATCCCAAAGGTGCTCTATCAGGTTGAGGTGCAGGCCAGTCAAGTTCCTCCACCCCAAACTCACTCATATATGTCTTTATGGACCTTGCTTTGTGAACTGGTGCAGAGTCATTTTAGAACAGGAAGGGGTTATCCCCAAACTGTTCCTACAAAGTTGGGAGCATGAAATTGTCCAAAATGTCTTGGTATGCTGACACCTTAAGAGTTCCCTTCACTGGAACTTAGGGCCAAGCCCAACCCCTGAAAAACAACCCCAAGCCACAATCCCCCCTCCGCCAAACTTTAGACTTGGCACAATGAAGTCAGGCAAGTACTGTTCTCCTGGCAACCGCAAAATTCAGACACATCCATCGTATTGCCAGACAGAGACACGTGATTCATCACTCCAGAGAACACGTCTCTACTGCTCTAGAGTCCAGTGGTGGCGTGCTTTACACCACTATATCTGACACTTTGCATTGCACTTGGTTAGGTAAGGCTTGGATGCAGCTGCTCAGTCATGGAAACCAATTCCATGAAGCTCTCTATGCAGTGTTAAGCCTCATGCACACTGGAAGTTTTTGGATGTTTTTACAGCAGTTGTTTTTAGCTGCAGACTTTTTTTCTACAGCCAATAAAATCCCCAGCATGTTATCCTATGTGTTCATGCACACATAAGCTGTTATCAACTGTTTTTGGCTGGGGAGTTTTTGAGCTGTAAAAAAAACATAAGACCAATGGGTTCTGAGAGACGTTTTTCAGCTGTAAAAACGATCTAACACTGAAAAACGCGCAATAGCGTTGGTTAACATTGTATTCGCAGTGTTAAGCCTCATCAGGCATTTCTGTCTCTATTCAAAATCAATGGTTCCCTATAGCCCATGCCTCGGGATGTGACGTCATAAGGGGGCAGGGTCTCTGGATGACGTCAGCGGATGGCCCTGTCCCATGCCTATATAACTGATTGCAACGCGCACACAGCATAAGTCTGGAAGATTGCGTTGTGTCAACATGGGAAGGACAGAGGGAGAAAACAGCAGCAAGGACAGGGGCAAAAGAGCAGAAGATAGAAGAGGATAGAAGACCACTCAGAAGATAGAAGAACCCTCAGAAGACCCCGGAGAAGGGAGAAGAGGCGGAGAGGGGGGAAGACGCCGGAGCTGATTTAATAAAAAAAGTGTCGTTTTTTTTACACTTTTTTTTCCAGGTGAATGTGTAGCGGTACAAAGTACCCATACTCAATCACATAGGGTGGCGGGCCGGGATCTGGGGGCCCCCTTGTTAAAAGGGGCTTCCAGAATCCATTTTCTCCCCGCCCGCAGACCCCGACAACCACCGGTAAGGGTTGTCGGGAAGAGGCTCTTGTCATCATCAAAATGGGGACAAGGTGCTTTGGGGTGGGGGGGCGCAGTGCACCCCCTGCCCCAAAACACCCATACTCCCCATGTTGAGGGCATGCAGACTGGTATGGTCCAGCGTGGGCGCTCGCTCATCCCCACCCCCCTTCCTGACCTGCCAGGCTGAGTGCCCAGATAAGGATCTGGTATTGATTTTGGGGGGCCACAACGCCATTTTTAAAAATAAATGTAAACATTTATTGCGGGGTTCCCCTTCAAGACCCTTAGCACACAAGTCGCGCCGCAAAAATGATCCGACTTCTGGTGCAACTTCTATTCAAATCAATGGGCTATAGGGAACCATTGAGTTGAATAGAGACACGAGAAACACGGCTTACAGCTAGCGCCAAAAAACATGCAAAAATGCTACTGCAAAAACGCTCAAAAAAGCTGAAAAAAGTCACTAAAAGCTACTGACGTTTTTAGGACGTTTTTTTCACATCCTGTGTGTATGAGGCTTTAATGTGCTAGTCTGAAGGCCACATGAAGTTTGGAGGTCTGTAGCTATTGCAGACAGTTGGTGACTTCTGTGCACTGTGAGCTTCAGCATGCTTTTGTTCCCAGTTGCTTCCACTTTGTTATAATGTCACTAAAAGTTGACCATCGAATATTTAGTAGCAAGGAAATTTCATGGATGGACTTATTGCACAGGAGGCAATCCTATCACAGTACCATGCTTGAATTCCCTGAGCTCCTGAGAGGGACCCCTTCTTTCATAAATGTTTGTAGAAGCAGTTAGCATGCCTAGGTGCTTAATTTTATACACCTGTGGCCATGGAGGTGATTGGAACACCTGAATCCATTGATTTGGAGGGGTGTCCCAATACTTTTGGCAATATAGTGCATATATATATATATATATATGCACAGTACTGTGAAAATGTTTTAGGCAGGTGTGAAGAAATGAGAAATGTTGTAAAGTAAGAATACTTTCAAAAATATATATTTAGATTTCTTTTTATCAAATTACAGAAGGCAAAGATATAGAACAGATGTAAAATCTAAATCAAATCAACATTTGATGGGACTACCCTTTGGCTTCAAACCAGCATCAATTCTTATACTTGCACACTTTGTACAGTGCACTTTCATGAAGTCAGGGATTTTGTAGGATTAGAGTCAGCTGTATGATTAATAAAATATACCAAGCATGGCGCTAATGATTAGAGTTGACCGCACCCGGACTGTAAAGTTCGGGTCCGTACCGAACTTTGCGGTGTCCGGGACCCGGACCCAAACCCGGACTTTTCAAAAAAAGTCCGGGTTCGGGTCCGGGGTTCTGGTAATTTTAATGAAAGTTCTGAAAATTGCTGTAAAAAAGTCCAGGAAGGTCCTATAGGTCTGCAAAAGGAAGGAAAATGGGGATAAGGGTGGGACAAGTGCCCTACAAAGAAATGGGGACAGGGAAATAACTTTAAATATTTTTAAAAACATAAAAAAAGCAAAAATGGAGGTGAATGTGGATCATCTTCAAACTGGGTCTGAAAAGTATTAATTAACGGTAGAGGCCATATAACTCTTCTAAAATCATCTTCAAACGGTGTCAAAAAAGTATAAATAAGCCGTGAGAACACATATCACTGTTCTGCAAACATCTGGAAACTGTGTGTGTCACTTTAAATATAACTGGGACTAACTGAACTACTGTTCTGCAAACATCTGTAAAGTCTGTGTGTCACTTTAAATATAGCCGGGAATAACTGAACATCTGTTCTGCAAACATCTGTAAAGTCTGTGTGTCACTTTTAATATAGCCGGGAATAACTGGACATCTGTTCTGCACACATCTGTAAAGTCTGTGTGTCACTTTTAATATAGCCGGGAATAACTGAACATCTGTTCTGCACACATCTGTAACGTCTGTGTGTCACTTTTAATATATCCGGGAATAACTGAACATCTGTTCTGCACACATCTGTAACGTCTGTGTGTCACTTTTAATATAGCCGGGAATAAGTGAACATCTGTTCTGCACACATCTGTAACGTCTGTGTGTCACTTTAAATATATCCGGGAATAACTGAACATCTGTTCTGCAAACATCTGTAATGTGTGTGTGAAACTACAGCATAGAGAAGAACAGGTATATGGTTTCGCTCTGCTATAGTTTCACACACACATTCCAGATGTTTGCAGAACAGTGATATGATATAACTGTTCTGCAAACATCTGCAAACTGTGTTTGAAACTATAGCAGAGCGAAACCATATACCTGTTCTTCTCTATGCTGTAGTTTCACACACACATTCCAGATGTTTGCAGAACAGATGTTCAGTTATTCCCGGCTATATTTAAAGTGACACACAGATGTTACAGATGTGTGCAGAACAGATGTTCACTTATTCCCGGCTATATTTAAAGTGACAAACAGACGTTACAGATGTGTGCAGAACAGATGTTCACTTATTCCCGGCTATATTAAAAGTGACACACAGACGTTACAGATGTGTGCAGAACAGATGTTTAGTTATTCCCGGCTATATTTAAAGTGACACACAGACTTTACAGATGTGTGCAGAACAGATGTTCAGTTATTCCCGGCTATATTAAAAGTGACACACAGACTTTACAGATGTGTGCAGAACAGATGTTCAGTTATTCCCGGCTATATTAAAAATGACACACAGACTTTACAGATGTTTTCAGAACAGATGTTCAGTTATTCCCGGCTATATTTAACGTGACACATAGACTTTACAGATGTTTGCAGAACAGATGTTCAGTTATTCCCGGCTATATTTAAAGTGACACACAGACTTTACAGATGTTTGCAGAACAGTAGTTCTTTTATTCCCGGCTATATTAAAAGTGACACACAGACGTTACAGATGTGTGCAGAACAGATATTCAGTTATTCCCGGCTATATTAAAAGTGACACACAGACTTTACAGATGTGTGCAGAACAGATGTTCAGTTATTCCCGGCTATATTAAAAGTGACACACAGACTTTACAGATGTTTGCAGAACAGATGTTCAGTTATTCCCGGCTATATTTAAAGTGACACACAGACTTTACAGATGTGTGCAGAACAGATGTTCAGTTATTCCTGGCTATATTAAAAGTGACACACAGACGTTGCAGATGTGTGCAGAACAGATGTTCAATTATTCCCGGCTATATTAAAAGTGACACATAGACTTTACAGATGTGTGCAGAACAGATGTTCAGTTATTCCCGGCTATTTTTAAAGTGACACACAGATGTTACAGATGTTTGCAGAACAGATGTTCAGTTATTCCCGGCTATATTTAAAGTGACACACAGACTTTACAGATGTTTGCAGAACAGATGTTCAGTTATTCCCGGCTATATTTAAAGTGACACACAGACTTTACAGATGTTTGCAGAACAGTAGTTCTTTTATTCCCGGTTATATTTAAAGTGACACACAGACTTTACAGATGTTTGCGAACAGATGTTCAGTTATTCCCGGTTTTATTTAAAGTGACACACACAGCTTCCAGATGTTTGCAGAACAGTGATATGGGTTCTCCCGGCTTATTTATACTTTTTTGATACAGTTTAAAGATGATTTTAGAACAGTTATATGGCTTCTACCGTTAATTAATACTTTTCAGACCCAGTTTGAAGATGATCCACATTCACCTCCATTTTTGCTTTTTTATGTTTTTATTTTTTTAAAAATAATTAAAGTTATTTCCCTGTCCCCATTTCTTTGTAGGTCACTTGTCCCACCCTTACCCCCATTTCCTTCCTTTTGCAGACCTCTAGGACTTTCCAGGACTATTTTACAGCCATTTTTGTGCCTAAAAGTTCGGGTCCCCATTGATTTCAAAGGGGTTCGGGGTCCAGGGCAAAGTTCGGGTTCTGTCCGGACCCGAACCCGGACTTTGTCCCGAAGTTCGGCCGAACCAGCAGATCCCGGACTTCTAGAAGTTCGCTCAACTCTACTAATGATCATCAATTTTATATGTGAATTGAAACACAGTCATTAATGGAAACAGAAACATCTGTGTAGGAGGCTTAAAACTGGGTGAGGAACAGCCAAACTTTGCTACTAACGTGAGGTTGTGGAAGACACTTTCATGTCACAGGTCATACACTATGGTAAGAATGACCACAGCAAAAAGACACAAGATAGTTATACTACATCAGCAAGGTCTCTCCCAGGCAAAGATTTCAAAGCAGACTGGGGTTTAAAGATGTGCTGTTCAAGCTCTTTTGAAAAAGCACAAAGAAATGGGTAACGTTAGGGTTCATAGACATAGTGGTTTGCCAAGGAAAGCCAATTGCAGCATATGAAGACAGACAGTCCCTTAGGGTAGTGGAAGGAGACACTGGTTGGTTCTTTTTTAGCAGAAACAGCCACCTGCAGGTAATGGAATACACACCATTACACATACCAAATGTGTATGGTGCTGTATCCCAACCCCCCAAAAATACTACAATTTAGATTAAATGTGCAAAATGCCCACAAAGAGCTGACAAAACTATTTTGCAATAAAGTATTATGGTAGTATCTTTGTTTAAGGACATTTAAATAAGTAATTGCACTATTTCACATTGTGCAAAATGAATGCTTGGAACTTTCTATTGACACATTCCCATTGATTTACTAAAGGAAAAAAGATACTTTGCAAAAGGAATTTCACTTAGGTTAGGGAATGTGGTGAAAATTCACTTTGCAAAGAATACCCAATCATATACAAGGAAAATAAAAAAATGGAGGTTTGCTTGCACATGTTAACAGACAATTTCCTTGCAACGATAACAGACTATTTGTTGTTAGTATATCAACTTACTGTATTTCAGTAGTAGCGGACCCTCTGCTGCACCATGAAAATGTAGGTCCCAAAGAGGATGGTGAAGAATCTAAGGAAAAGGGGATCTTCACCAGCATAAGCACCTTGATTTAGTGATAATCTAGTCCTTTTTTACATAAAGAAGTGGTCATCACAAACTAAGTCACTCTGCCTTGAGAAAGGGATCTTGTGAGGTCCCAAATGTTCTACTTGTGATGTCTATTGCTTTACAACAGAGTTTCTCAACCCTTTTTCAGTCAAGGAACCCTTTAAAATTATAGACAATCTCAAGGCACCATTTGAAGTCATGGACAGTCTCAAGGCACCCCATTCTATGTAAAAAAAGGATACTAATAGATTTACATAATGCAGCAACATCCACACATAAGACACTCAATGTAAGAGGTGATTTATTCTTCCAAAGCAAATACACTTTTGCACACAGGTACTAACTAGTATTCCTATGTTGCTCTTCTCTCTTAGTTTCTCTCCATCAGTCAGCTAATGTGGCCCCAGTGCTAAGAAAGAGGGGCACAAGTGGGTTAAAAAAGGATGCTGTGGAGGCAACAGACATCCTCCTTATCAACTGATGGCATCATTGGTTGTTAGGATGCCAGTGTCTAGAAAGTCGTAATGGTGCATAATGAAAACACGTGGCTTTGTGTATCTAAAAGGCAGGCTTGATCTACCTGCTGGCTTGTATACAATTTTTGATACATTTTTAGGCATTTTGCCAAGGCAGCCTTGAGGAAACCTCAAGGCACCCCAGTGTGTCTGGGCGCCTTGGTTGAAAAAGGCTGCTTTACAGTATATAAAGAAATTACATGATTATCCCTTTACCAAAGTGTGAATGTGATAATTCCTATTTTCCTATGAGTGAATGATGACTTCATCCACCAAAGCACAACAGCACCCTGGAATAATTGTGCAAGCCTGTAACATGTACGACAGATACAATACAACTTCTCTGCAGAGAGACACCCTGTATTCACCAAAGAAACCCACAAGGAGTGATAGGCTTGCTCTAGATTGCTCACAGGTTGCAGCCCTCAGATTAATTGGGCCTAGCAGCAGCTGACAGCTGGCAGTAACAAAATGAGGTACAGAATCAAAAGGCAAGATTGAGGTCAAACGAGCAAGAGGTCAGGATTAGGGACAAAAAGAGATAGTTGAAAAATATGCTGAAGCTGTAAACAAGTATCAGACACTGGAACAGAGGTGAAGAGAACAGGAATCTAGGAAGAAAATCTCAGAGAGGTCTTTGTATTGGCAATTCCTAATTGCACTGAACAAATTTAAAGTATAGGGTTTATAAAAAAAATAAACATCCATATTCACCTTTGTGCTGTAACATCGGTGCAATGCTGCAGCTGTTCCATGTCAGCTCTAACACAGAGAACTGAGCGACCACATGACCACTGATCACTCAGTTCTTGCTCTGCTCAGTTACTGCTTCCAGCCCTGCTCCTCTGGGGCTCACTGGTTTACTGGGCTGGTGTAGCTGGCTCCGACTCTCAGTCACTCACTGGGAGGCAGAGCCAGCTGTTAACTAGGCAACAAGTCCAAAGAGAGAGAGTGTGAGCACTGCTCAGGCTGTGTATAGCTCCAAATTCAGCTCAGGTGCTAGCCCCGGCTCATCACCATCAATAGTAATCCCACCATTTAGAAGATGGCTGCACACCACACTGACAGGAATGGAATACATGTTCTTTTATTGGAATCCTCAAGCCAAAGCAAGTCACAGGAAAAGATATTGGTTAACCAGCATATTTTCCTGTGACCTGCTTTGGCTTGAGGATTCCAATAAAAAAAAATGATTCCATTTCTGTGGGTGTGGTGTGCAGCCATCTTTTTCTTCTTGGGACAGTTAACTAGGCAGCCAAGGAATCCTGACAATATTGTTAGGGTTTTTCCAGAGCCTGGAGCGGCTTAGCCATGTCAGCTGACAGTGGGTAATAGTTTGCTATAAGATGTCTCTGGGTCACAGCAGAGCAAAATTAAGTGCACTCCTCTGTAGCATCAGTGTTTCTCATAGAAAAAGTGTTCAACACTGCACATAGGAACCAGTAAGGGGAGTGCAAGAATGCTTAAACTCAGACTGAACATGCCTTGACACAGGGTTGCATGGAGGAAGAAATCCTTTGCACAGGAATCAAAAAATGGGGTTGGTTTGCTAAAGGAAAATAGTCTGTGCACCCACAAGTGCAGTTGCTCTAGATCTGAGGGGGACATGCAAGAAAAATAAAAAAAAACTTCATTTCTGCTTGCACATGATTGGATGATAGAAATGAGCAGAGCTTCCCCCCTTTTGAGAACTTCCCCTCGGATCTAAATCTAGAGCAACTGCACTTGCAGTGCCATTGTAGTGCACAGTACATTTGCCTTTAGTAAATCAACAAAAGCGAAAGGAGAAAATGGTGGGGCTTTAAATGAGGCTGACATGCCCATTAATACTAACTAAGTTCGGAACCATATTGATACACATACCTCAAGAAACCTGCCACAAATATAATGCCATAAATGGTATATATAATACATTATAAATATTTATTAATTTGATCATAAGAAATTCATAATAACATGTATACAAGATAATGGTCATTTAAATTATTCAAAGGACATGGTTGGGTATAAATATCAAAAATGGTCAAAAATGTTTTAACCAAAAAGATATAATCATAAATAGATGCACAAGTCCAGACCCATATATCATAATAAACAATAAAAATTTCATACAATGTCAATAAAAATAACATATAGTTCGAGCACCCTAATTAAAACTCTACGCGTTTCGTAGCTTATGCTACTCATCAGGACTTAAAGAATACTAGTTTAATTATTTATAAATATTACATAATATATATGGTAAATACCGTAATATAAACACCGTCCAAAGAACTCCATACACATAGTTATACCAAGGCT
>BLSH010520534.1:7147-23053 GCA_018402905.1 Glandirana rugosa | reverse complement strand
AATGAATAAAAATCGAGAACCACTGTAAACAACCCAATGGAAACTATAAAACGTACAAATGTATAGGAGTGGACACAGACAGGTGAGAATTCTTTTCGTTATTACATGACACGTTTGTACACTCTGTGAAATTTATCAGGTTATTTTATAAAAGAATCTACCAGTCAATACGGAAGACCTAATCACACAGTTGCAAACGAGAGAAGTCTTGGATGGACGAGTCAAAGACGTCTTAATCATTCGACAAGAATGGACCCATGCAACTCCAACTAAATGATTTCATTCCTCCCAAATCACTAGACTGTATTTGGCGTTACCGGTTGGAGGTGGGGATAACATACATATGTTATTTATGGCATTATATTTGTGGCAGGTTTCTTGAGGTATGTGTATCAATATGGTTCCGAACTTAGTTAGTATTAATGGGCATGTCAGCCTCATTTAAAGCCCCACCATTTTTTCCTTTCGCTTTTGTATACATACAATAGGGGTGGAGGTTGGCCATTGCGGTTTATGTCAGATCACTAAACCCTCCTTACTTTAGTAAATCAACCTCAACGTACCCAGGTAAGAACAGCTTACTAATTCTGCAGAAACTGAGCAGGTAGGTTCTGAAGAGAGCAAACGTTGACACACTAATCCAGAAGGCATAACTGACCATCTAAGAAAATATTTTATTGGACTATTTAAAGTGTCTCACATGTTTGCACAGTACATTATTGCTTTTCTTAAGAGTGGACAGACACAGGTGAGGATATGTAAACATGCAAAATATCAAAGGTAACCCAACAAATGTCACCAAGAGCTAAAAATAAGTAAAAAGAAAAGTCAAAAACTTTTAGTCTTATAAATCAATGCAGTCTTAATAGGATCCCAGCTTTTGGTTGACTCCTTAACCTTTTTAAATTGGTTCACTCATCTATATTTGTGTGATTTACTTTGCATTAATACAAGATTTTAACAGAATATAAAAGATATATAAAAAAAGTTTTAGATTCTAGGCAATTATAGCAGAAGAGTAGGATGTAAAAGTTACATTTAAAACATGGAAACACGGATGTCAATCTTTCAGGAATAATTCCTGCCAGGGAGCTTGGGATTATTGAATAGATAAGAACAGAGAATCAGGAATTCACAACAATATTACAAAATGAATTACATAGACAGGTTTGCTAGTTTTAATGGTAGGAATCATAATCCAGCGGCATAGCCAGATATTTACATTTCCATAACTGAGGAATCTTTTTCATATGCAGCCATCTTCCAGCACAGATGCAAGTGCAAAAGGGCAAGAGCCTCCTGTATATTAATAAACAATACCGATTTGTTATTGAGAGATTCTGGATCATCAGTGAACATCATATCAGGGGCACTTTATCTGTAAGAAAGGCACACTGAATATGCAGTGTTAATTTCAAAGATCACTGGAAACTCCCAGCCAACTACATCATTTAGATTGTAATACATACATATGGGCATTGTTTAATTGTAGCTTGTAAATGTTAGTCTAAATGCATAAGATTATGCACGCTCATACTTGTTATTAACAAATTTTAAGCAGCTTTGTTGATGCCCTTATAGCACCCATCATCTATGCTCTCATTGTGCTTACTAAAGAGTTGATTAGAAGTGCGGCATATAACTTCAAACATGTTTTTAGCAGGGTTCAGTGGTTTTTAACAAGTGCTTATTTATGTGATTATATTAAACATGAATTGGACTAGATTTATGTATACGCATTTTGAGTTTAACACTAATATTACAATGTGAAATACTGTATTAGCTAATTTGTACAAAAGTGTTATAATCATTGTACTGTAGCCTGTAGATATGCATGACATCAGAGGGTTAACAACGGCTTATGGGGCCCATAGCAAAAATTTGGTTGTGTCCCAAAGCAACTGACATTGTGAGCTGTTACAACACAGCCTTTGATCCTAAAATGAACAATGCCTAAATATATGATGTGGAATATAGAATGTCCATCAAATCTTACAGCATGAGGCAGTGTGAAATAGAGAATGCAAAATGCAGTCTACATAACAAGATGGTATGACATAGGAAATGTACAGCACAGCCTACAGAATATGTTATTTAGAATGCACAGTGCAGTCTACGGAATGAGGTATAACGAGGAATAGGGAATTTACAACACTCCCTACAGAATGGGGTATGGAATAGGGAATGTACAGCACTGGGTACAGAATGCGGCAGTGTGGAAAAAGGAATGCTAAGCACAGTGTACAGAATGAAGCGGTGTGGAAAAACGAATGTTAAGCACACGCTAACAGACCAGTCGGCAAACAGCACACGCAGAGGTGGAACACAGCCCTAGCATGGAGATCCATCGGAAGGAGTGGTTACTAAGGGAACCCCATTAGGATCCCTCAATACTGGTGATTGCAGCTAGCCCCTTGGTATATGAAATGATTTTATTCAGTGATAAGCGACATATCAATCAACCATTGAAGGAGGCACCAGTCACCTGACTTAAATCTGCTTATTTAAGACCAGTTAATCACCTCTATTGGAGTTAGTTGACCAGCATACCACTGCCATGTTTTGATGATACTTACATATATGTGTCTATGGGGCCCATAGCAAAAATTTGGTTGTGTCCCAAAGCAACTGACATTGTCAGCTGTTACAACACAGCCTTTGATCCTAAAATGAACAATGCCTAAATATATGATGTGGAATATAGAATGTCCATCAAATCTTACAGCATGAGGCAGTGTGAAATAGAGAATGCAAAATGCAGTCTACATAACAAGATGGTATGACATAGGAAATGTACAGCACAGCCTACAGAATATGTTATTTAGAATGCACAGTGCAGTCTACGGAATGAGGTATAATGAGGAATAGGGAATTTACAACACTCCCTACAGAATGGGGTATGGAATAGGGAATGTACAGCACTGGGTACAGAATGCGGCAGTGTGGAAAAAGGAATGCTAAGCACAGTGTACAGAATGAAGCGGTGTGGAAAAACGAATGTTAAGCACACGCTAACAGACCAGTCGGCAAACAGCACACGCAGAGGTGGAACACAGCCCTAGCATGGAGATCCATCGGAAGGAGTGGTTACTAAGGGAACCCCATTAGGATCCCTCAATACTGGTGATTGCAGCTAGCCCCTTGGTATATGAAATGATTTTATTCAGTGATAAGCGACATATCAATCAACCATTGAAGGAGGCACCAGTCACCTGACTTAAATCTGCTTATTTAAGACCAGTTAATCACCTCTATCGGAGTTAGTTGACCAGCATACCACTGCCACGTTTTGATGATACTTACATATATGTGTCTGTGGGCTAAGTCACCTAGATATTGTTAACCATCTACCTAGGTGCATCCCCACATCTACCGTTACTTGGGGGTCCACTTCTGGGCACTGGCTCCCAATCTACCTACTAGTTAACCTGGAGGGGGTGCTGTAAGGGTTAACTGTGTTCCCTCAGTGTGTTCTAACTGTATGGGGGCTGGGCTGGCAGGGGGAGGGGAGTGATCACGGCTTCCATATACAGGAAGCCTGTGATCACATCCCTTCCCCCTCTGTCAGAACAGAGATCCGTGTTTACATACACGGACCTCCATCCTCTCACTGCGGGGGAGCTATCGCGGGTAGCCGGTGGAGATCGAGTCTGCCCTACCCGCTCCCTGCCCCCCCGGAACACAGTGAGCACACGAGCGCACCTCAGCATTCAGTGTAGACTATACTGTATATACAGTGCATTCAGTATAGACTATATATACAGTAAGTGCAGGCAGTGTATTAATATATGTATACAGCCTATTTTATATATATATATATATATATATATATATATATATACACACTCTGCATTCAATGTAGACTATATATACAGTCAGTGCAGGCAGTGTATTAAACATAGATACAGCCTAATATATATACAGTGAGTACACCCCTCACATATTTGTGAATATTTTATTATATCTTTTCATGTCACAATACTGAAGAAATGACACTTTGCTACAATGTAAAGTAGTGAGCGTACAGCTTATATAACAGTGTAAATTTGCTGTCCCCTCAAAATAACTCAACACACGGCCATTAATGTCTAAACCACCAGCAACAAAAGTGAGTACAGTGTTGTCAAATGAAAAGATATAATAAAATATTTACAAAAATGTCAGGGGTGTATTCACTTTTGTGAGATACTGTATATATTAGACTGTGTATATATATATATATATATATATATATATATATATATATATTAATACACCACCTGAAGTTCATTATACTGTACACCGCAGCAAAATTTTAAAACAAAATGGCATGGGGGTCCCCCAAATTCCATACCAGGCCCTTCGGGTCTGGTATGGATTTTAAGGGGAACCACGTGCCAAAATTTTAAAAAAAATGGTGTGGGGGTCCTCCAAAGTCCACACCAGGCCCTACAGGTCTGGTATGGATTTTAAGGGGAACCACATGCCAAAATGTTTTAAAAAATTGCATGGGTCCCCCCCAAAATCCATATCAGACCCTTATCCGAGCATACAACCTGGTAAGTCAGGATAGGGGTGGACGAGCAAGCGCCCTCCCCCTCCTGAACCATACCAGGCCACATGCACTCAACATGAGGAGGGTGCTTTGTTGATGGGAACAAGGGCCTCTTCTCGACAACCCTGACTGGTGATTGTTGGGGTACAGGCAGGGGGCTAATTGGAATCTGGAAGCCCCCTTTAACAAGGGGGCCCCCAGATCCCAGCCTCCCCTATGTGAATGGGTATCGGGTACATTGTACCCCTACCGTTCACCAAAAAAGTGTCAAAAAAGTAAAAACAACAGGAAACAGTTTTGGACAATTCCTTTATTTAAAGAAAAAGTGTCCCGCGATGTACCTCCAATGTCAATCGTGGCGCAGACGGGCCAAAAAAAAAAGAAAAATGCATCCATTTGGCAAAAGAGGCGACTCAGCGAATGGGCTGTCTTCGGTTTGACAGCCCTTATATAGGCAAGGGCAGGGCCACCCGGTGATGTAACTGGGTGACCCCGCCCCCTTTTGACATTATGTGCTGAAGACTGCCCATTCGGTGAGTCGCCTCTGAAAGATGTGGATGCGTTTTTCATTTTTTTAAATTTTTCGGTCCATCTGCGCCGTGATTGATGATGGATGTACATCGCGGGACACTTTTTTTTTTTAATAAAGGAATTTTCCAAAACTGTCTCCTGTAGTTTTTACTTTATTGACACTTTATTAGTGAATGGGTAGGGGTACCCGATACCTATTCACATAGGGGGAAGCTTATGGGGGCCCCTTGTTAAAGGGGGCTTCCAGATTCCAATAAGCCCCCAGCCCACAGACACCAACAACCACAGCCCAAGGGTTGTCGGGAAGAGGCCCTTGTCCCCATCAACATAGGGACAAGGTGCACCCACCCCCCATGCTGAGGGCATGTGGCCTGGTATGGCTCAATTGGGGGGCCGTTTGTTTTTCCCCCCTATCCCGCCTGACCAGGCTGCATGCTTGGATAACGGTCTGGTATGGATTTTGAGGGGCTGACCTGAAAAGCCTGGAATGGACTGGGGGGGGGGACCCTTCCCTGTTTTTTTCCTTGATTTTTTATCTATATTTCCGGGAGCTGGCAATACATTACAGCCGCGAGCAAGTTTAAAATACATTTTTTCCTCTACAAATGTAATTTTTCTGTGGCACTGTTCTAAACATCACACAGATGTGCCACTTTACAGGCAGACCAAGGGGACCCCCCAGGCACAATATTTAAAGGAATATTTCATTTTTATTGTTCACTTTAAGCATTATTAAAATCACTGCTCCTGAAAAAATTATTGTTTTAAGAACTTTTTTTTTTGCATTGATACCTGTGCCCTAGGGCAATACCCAGGTCCGCATACACTTTGTATTGCAATAACTTGCATATAAGCCTTTAAAATGAGCACTTTTGATTTTTCATGTTCCATAGACTTTAATAGTGTTTGCATGTTCGCATCAATTTTTGGCTGTTCACGATGTTCTGCTGTGAACCAAACCAAGGGATCAGGCAGGGAGCTTTCCAGCATCTAATGTGGCACAGCAAAAATAGCTACAGCCAGACACCACAGAGGTCCCAGGTTCAGATTACTGATACTATGCCCCTGTCTTCCACAGTCTCCCAAGTGCAAATAATCATGTCAATGCCTTCTCAAAGGGAAAAATAAGCTTCTATGCTAATATACATGCCACTGTTGTCACCATTTAAAAAGAAAAGTCTGTTAAAAAAAAAGAAATTGCAGCCAGTAACAATTAGGAAACATGCCATGTAAAAAAACACATGCAGCTTATAGTACATGGACAGGGACAGGCTATGGAAAAAAAACAACTGCAGCAAGCAACTATTAGGAAATATGCTCTGTGAAAAAACGCATGCAGCAAAATATTAACATAGTGCATATGGATAGGCTCAGGTTATAAAGCCAGCAATAATTAGGAAACGAGCCCTGTAAAAAAACAAAGACTCCAATAATGAAAAAAACATCCAAGAGGCACTGGGACGTTGATGTAAGTTTGTACAATGTAGTGAGTGGAAAACATTCGAAGAGCACACTGGCTCAGAATAGGCTGCTCACAGCAGACAAGGCTACCCTCCAAAGTCTACCTCAGCAGATTACCAGAAGAAAATCTCCACTCATGGAAAGAGAACAGGCCAAAAGATAAGAGTTCAAATTAATTTATTAGTTCATACTAATAAAAATGTCAACGTGTTTTGTGGGTCAAAAGGAACTCCCCCTTCATAAGGGCTTCAGTTAAGATAAGGAACCTAAATCAGGGGTAGGCAACCTTTAAGAGGTGGAGATCTAGCTGAACAACATGGGGGAGATTAAAGATCTCCAGGGTGTGCCTTTTTATTTATTTATAGAAAAATAAATTTACTAGCAAGCCCCTAATAATAAGTAAAGACCTATAATTCCTTCCGTGGCCATGAACCAAAGCATTGTGACAACAGTGTGTGTACACCCCCGACCACTGCCTCTGCAGTGGATTGGGAGGTGGTAAAACAGCCCCCCCCAACCATTAGCATGAACAAACTCAGACCACTTCACAAAGTACCACCAAAATGATCCTCTCTGCTCAGTGATCTCCCCTAGAGATCTTTCCTAACATCCCTTATCCTCCCTCGCAGCCAACACCCTCAGTACAGATTCCATGTCCAGCACAGAGCAAATGGCTTTACAACACAGAACGGTGGGGCCTGTCCATTAGGGGCGCAGGGGCGCCGCTCCCCTAATCCATGCGCCCGGCCCCTACTCTACATGCAGAGTGCCGGACGCATGGATTCCAATGGGGTTTTTTGAAGCACATAATTAGAGCCTAAGGCTCTAATTGGCTTCAAAAAAAGGGTGGACTTGGGGTGCAGAGCACTGCACCCTGAGTCCACCCAGTTAGGTGACAATAGGGAATGAATATTCACTATTGTCTTCCTGATTCTCCTTCCAGCCAATCAGGAAGCGGGTCTTAAGACCCGATTGGCTGAGAGAGGTGATCGTATTGGCTGCTGAAGGAGGAAATGCAGGAAGGAGCTGAAGCTGCCCATGACCTAGATGGGGTAAATGCAGGGCTGTTGGGGGATGAGTGAGTGATGGCACGGTGGGGGGTTTGACTGAGCAACCGACTGACTAATGGGGTGGCGGCAGGTGTCTTGTTTGCCACCTCCCCAAAGTATACAGCACCATTGACACAGAACCCCCCAGTATAGAACCCCCTTCCCAGTTCAGGTGCTTCAATCCAGAAAACCCCCTCAACCTTTCCTTTCCACCCCCCCCGGGGTACAGAATTGCAAGAACAGAAGACACCAAGCTCAGGGTGAGAAGTCTGAGTAGGGGAATGGACTTTCTCTGCCACTGAGCTACCTCTCTCACTGAAGCAGCTGCACAGTTGGTGTAGGCTCACTGGGGCTGCTGCGGCCACCTCACCTCAGTTTTTTTGTGCTACACAGTTCTAAAGAAACTTTGTTAGCTGCAGCAGCCCCAGTGAGCTCACATCAGCTTCAGTGAGTGAGGTAGCTCAATGCCAAAAAAGGTCTCTCTACTGTTCCACCCATCCAGTTCTCTCCTCACTTGCTCTGCCTGCTGGGCTCTCTCCCCACCTGCTCCAGTAGCCCAGTTCTCTCCTCCCCTGAACTGCCATCCAGGCTCCCTACTCCACTGAACCGTTGTCCTGGCTCTCTCCATAGCTGCTCCGCCCACTTGGCTCTATCCTAACTTGCTCCACCTGCTGTGCTCTCTCCTTCCCTGACCTGCTCGCCCAGTCATCTCCTCCCCTGCTCCGCCTGCCTTGATATCTCCCCACCTGATTCACCCACCTGGCTCTCTCTTTCCCTGCTTCACCTGGCCAGGGTCAGCAAAGCAGAGATGTGATCTACCCGTCACCTGGCCACGATCAATGGGTAGATCATGATTGACGGGTTGCTAATTACGGCCTTAAATTGATTCAAAATAGATCTTTCCTGTGTGAATCTGTGTAGGGAGCAAATTGTCTCCCTTCAAGAGAGTTATTGGCCAGCAATGAAGATGTGAAAAACACATGCAGCCAGAAATCTATGTAGTGTACGTGGACAGGGACAGGCTGTAAAAAAAATAGTAGTAAATGTGCCCTGTGAAAAAAAACACATGCAGCTTGTTATGACTGTAATGTATGTGGACAGGCACAGGCTGTAAGGAAGTTGCAGGACATCAGCAACCTTAATATATAAAAACTCTTCACTCCACCGCCTCATTCAGAAAAGGTTTAGATCTACTTTAAGAGACCAGCTAGTGCCTCTACACTTATCTGTATCTATGCATTTTATCCTTAACCTTAACCCCTGTTGGCCCTTTTAGTTCATCTGATCGCAGTTCAAAGATCAGGAAGTGCATTAATAATAGCTGTTTGCTATAGCAGTGAGCAGTTTAGCTGTTTGCTAAATCTGAGAGCCGTGAAAAGGCTAAAACCTGAATCTCATATCTATATGCTGGATGAACAAGAACCAGGAAATGTGAGAACCAAAGAAACACTATAAAAATGTGCAGTAATATAATATCAATAATTAAAATACACCTCATATACTGATGAAAAAAAACATCTAATAACCGTTTATTAACCACTTCAGCCCCGGAAGGATTTCCAGCTTTAGGACCGGAGCCCTTTTTGCGATTCGGCGCTGCGTCGCTTTAACTGACAATTGCGCGGTCGTGCGACGTTGTACCCAAACGAAATTTGCGTCCTTTTTTTCCCACAAACAGAGCTTTCTTTTGGTGGTATTTGATCACCGTTGCGTCATTTCTGATCGCCGCTATAAACAAAAGAAGAGCGACAATTTTGCAAAAAAACCCAAATTTCTTACTTTTTCCTAAAATACAAATCCAAAAAAAAAATATAAAAAAACATTTTTTTTCACCGTTTTTGGACGATTTATATTCTTCCTCATATTTGCGATAAAAAAAATTGCAATCGGCGTTTATTGATTGGTTTGCGCAAAAGTGGTCGCGTTTACGGATGATGAGAATTCATTTTTGGGGTTTTTAATTTTTTTTTATTTTTTACTAAAAATTGCGGCGATCTGCGATTTTTTGCGGTACTGCGATATTTCAGCGGACATGTCGGAACGTTTTGACACTTTTTTGGGACCATTGGCATTTATACAGCGATCAGTGCTATAAAAATGCACTGATTACTGTGTAAATGCCATTGGCAGTGAAGGGGTTAACCTGCAGGGGGCGCACTAAGGGTTAACTATGTTCCCTGGGCATGTTCTAACTGTATGGGGGACTGCCTAGCTGAGGAAGGGAAGTGGTCACAGCCTTCACGTAAAGGAAGGCTGTGATCACAGCCCTTCCCCCTCACACAGAGCGGAGGTCCGTGTTTACATACACGGACCTCCGCTCATTCGCTCCTGGGGGGGCATCGCGGGTGGCCGGCGGCAATCGAAGCCGCCGCACCCGCTCCCTGGCCCCCCCTGGACACAGTGAGCGCGCGGGCGTGCCTCCGGCGGCCCGCGCGCGCTCACTATACACGTTCCCACAGCCGCCGTTGTATGACGGCGATTTGCGGGAACGAGCCACTTTGCCGCCGTCAGATGCCGATCGGCGGTCGGCAAGTGGTTAAATATCATATTAGTCCACTGGTTTTTAGTAATATATTGACTGGCAGTAGAAGTCATATTTTTACAGGTTCGCTGTTATCAAATTAGGTCTAAAATAGCCTTATCAACCATGGTAATTATCCCATGTTAGAATATACAATATTTTTATTTTATTATTTTATTTCAGGTACTTATATAGCGCCGTCAATTTACGCAGCGCTTTAGATATACATTGTACATTCACATCAGTCCCTACCCTCAAGGAGCTTACAATCTAAGGTCCCTAACTCACATTCATACATATACTAGGGCCAATTTAGACAGGATCTAATTAACCTCCCAGCATGTCTTTGGAGTGTGGGAGGTAACCGGAGTACCCGGAGGAAACCCACGCAGGCACAGGGAGAACATGCAAACTCCAAGCAGGTAGTGTTGTGGTCGGGATTCGAACCAGCAACCCTTTTACTGCTAGGTGAAAGTGCTACCCACTACACCACTGTGCTGCCCAATATGTGCTGTTTTTTTTTTTTCCTGCATCCTTCTTGGCAAAGATGAAAAAGAAACAAGATCAATAAGTGGTATGAGTTTGTGACAAATGTAAGACTTTTTGGGGTGTCAAGTGCTTTCCAGAGCCTATGCTCAGGATGTTCTTGTTCATGTAGCTGCACCATTGAGGTTGATTTAGTGAAGTGAAGAAAAGATAAGGGGAGGCCCGTGGATGTGGTGTATCTGGATTTTCCTAAAGCATTTGATACAGTCCCCCATAAGCACTTAATTTATAAGCTAAGATCTGCAGGCACAGACCATAAGGTTTGAGCTTGGGTAAGAAACTGGTTGCAAGGATGTGTCCAAAGGGTAGTAATAAATAACATGTACTCAGCCTGGTCTGAAGTGGTGAGTGGAATACCTCAGCGTTCGGTCTTGGGACCAATACTATTCAAATTATTTATAAATGACAGAGGAGGGGATAATGAGCTCAGTCTCAGTTTTTGCAGATGACACAAATTTAAGCAGAGCAATAAACTCACACCAGGACATTGAAATTTTACAGAATGACCTAAATAAAATAATGGAGTGGGCAGACAAATTGCAAATACAGTTTAATGTGGAGAAATGTGCATATGTGGGCAAAAACATAAGTGCAAACTATTCACTAGGGGGAAAACCTCTGGGTGAATCAAGGATGGAGAAGGATCTAGGGGTCCTAATAGATGACAGATTGAGCAATAGCATGCAATGTCAGGCTGCAGCTACAAAAGCAAGCAGAATATTAGCAAGAATAAAAAAGAGATATACCCCAGGGATAAAACTAAAATTATGCCACTTTATAAAACCCTCGTTAGGCCACATCTGGAGTATTCTGTCCAGTTCTGGTCACCAGTCCTCAGAAGAGATATGCTAGAGCTGGATGGAGTTCAAAGAAGGGCAACAAAGCTAATAAGGGGACTGGAGCACCTCAATTACGAAGAACGACTGCAATCACTAAACTATTTTTGCTAGGGATGCAGCGCTTAAGGAGGGACATGATAGCAATTTACAAATACTTCAATGGGGATCCCAGCAAAGGAAAAAAATGATTCAGTCTTAGGGAGTGTACGAGGACACTGAGACTGGAGGAGAGGCGGTTTAACCTTAAGCTGCGCAGGGGGTTCTTCATGGTCAGGGCAATAAGGATGTGGAACTCTCTCCCACAATTGGTGGTGGCTGTGAGGAGTATGAATATTTTTAATGGACTCTTGGATGCATATCTTCAAGAACACAACATACAGGCATATGGGAAATAATTGTAGACACTGACACAAATATACCTACACAGGCTGAACTGGATGGACTATTGTCTTTTTTTGGCCTTACCTATTATGTAACTATGTTAAAAATAATCATGATCAAAATAATCTTTTTAAAATTCTCATGTCATTTTACTTTATTATTATTATACAAGATTTATATAGCGCCGACAGTTTGCGCAGCGCTTTACAATATTAGGGCAGACAGTACAAATTACAATACAATTCAATACAGGAGGAATCAGAGGACCCTGCTCGTTAGAGCTTACAATCTAGGAGGGAGGGTTAAATGATACAAAAGGGCAGTAGTAATCTTCTGCTAGTGTACAAACAAGTCTTACTTTCATCTATCGTTTCTAGGTATGAAAGAAAGAGTTTAAGCCCACAACATAAGCTACACATCATGCCACCCCCATTTTTCTCTTCATGCTTTTTTAAATTTCAAAGCTGAACTCCAGCCTTATCTTCAGTCTTGCATATTTGCGTTCATGGAGACAGTGCTGACGTCACACCGTTGCGTTATCCCAGGTCGGCAGCGGTCATCTATGTGAGTTGGATTGCTTTTCTACACTACTACATTTAAATATATTATTAAAATACCGCACTATTGGCAATCTTTATCTGGTTCCTGGTAAGCTTTATTTGCTAGAATTGTGACCAGATTTAGGAGCCATTGATTTGAGGAGACGTGAGGCTGATATACATATCCTAGAGCAGGGATATGCAATTAGTGGACCTCCAGCTGTTGCAAAATCGTCCCATCATGCCTCTGTCTCTGGGTGTCATGCTTGTGGCTGTCAGAGTCTTGCTATGCCTCATGGGATTTGTAGTTCTGCAACATCTGGAGGTCCACTAATTGTATATCCCTGTCCTAGAGGGATCTTTATTGTTGCACATGCTATTGACACTGCAGTTGCTTGAAGCATATATATGCGGTGAGAGTGCATTTCACAAGAAAGTGGTTGCTGGTGTTTGGATCCTTATTGTCACAAACGCTACTGATGCTGTAGTCATTGGCAGCATATATATTCAGTGAGTTTGCATTTTCACTAGCAGGTGGTGGCTGGTGCCTTCCTTTGGCACAAGGAAGACGAGAATAATTTAAAAAGTTTGCGGATGGGGGCGTGTCTGGACGTGGAGGGATAGAGACACAGCTGAGCAGAGCTCTTAGACGGATTCACACAATCTGGCTGCATCCCACCTACCAAGGGACGGGTGAGACCAACAAACGTAGCCATCAGCTGCTCTATGCTCCGCACCACACTCAGAGCATATTTGGGCTCACCTGCCGTTATCCTGAGGCAGGATTACTGAGGAGAAGGCGTCCCCTCATCAAAAGCAGCCGCCATTTTTTCTTAGGCCCGGCACTTACCTTGGCTCTCCTCTGGTCATCCACAGCATGGGGAGCATTCTGAGTAAGCACGGAATCCCCCTGAGGGCCCCTGAAGACCCAGGCATACTAGGCTTACCCCAGGGACGTCCCGACAAACACCCGATCGAGGATTCCCGCAGGAAAGACCGCGGCTTCGGCCTACTCCTGGATGTAGCGGCCATCTTGCTACACCCACCAGCCACACATCCTCAGCTGTTCCAGAGTTTATTCTGCACCCAGCTAATCACTGACTCGGACACTGCATCAGGGGGCACAGCAAGCAGTCTCTGATGTTCTAACAGGAGGCACTTTTAATCCTAAACAAGCTGAGGGGGGTTGGAGCTGTACAGTGAACGGCGGCCATCTTGCTCCTCCTCATAGCTAACCACAGCAACCAAGCTCCCTCAGTAACATATAAACCAATCTACACCCTACCTAGCCACTGAAGCACTCAAGGCTGCAAGACAATACCTGTGGTGGGGATTTACATTATAAGCCCAGGTGCTAGATGATGGCTGCCTAGACGTGGAGATCCCGCCATCAGAGATCAGTTTTCTGCCTATCCAGGAGATCGCCACTGAATAGGGACAGAATTATGGGAACCTCATCCTGCAGTTCATCCACCCCAAGGTCCCGCTCACCCCCGAGACCTGGCGACTAATACGAACCAGACTATCCCCGAAATGTTTCGGTCCCAAGTAGACAATTTGGCGTCGGCCCAAAGACCCCAGCAACATGGCGGCGAATCGCAGACTCAGAGACAGTCGTCTGCCGCATATTCGGCCTCACAGGACGAAGGGGTCACGCTGATGGCATACCAACAGCCTAGCCTTACCGACCTACGTGCGGTAGCCACTGACATCAAAGAAACACTGACGGCGGCCATGACGGCCGCAATTGCAGGCCTTCGGTTAGATCTACAAGCCATCACACATAGGGTCATGGAGGTGGAAAAAACGATGACCCAGCACTCTGCAGCCATCTGCAGTACGCAACGTAAGGTAGATACTCAATCCCTCCAGCTAAGAGACCTGAACCGCCACGTGGAGGACTTAGACAATCGTGGCAGACGTCATAACCTACGGGTGCGGGGCTTTCCGGAGACTATAGAAATGGAACAGATACAGCCAGCGGTCACCAGCTTCTTCAACTCCCTCTTGACAGGCCTCCAGTGACTCCAATTAAAATGGAGCGTATACATCGTGCTCTGAGACCAAGAGGCAGAGACTCGGACCCGCCAAGGGACATAGTCTGCTGCATTGTGGACTTTCAACTTAAAGAGGAGATATTAAGGAAGGCCCGCAACAGAACCCATCTATAATACCAGGGCTCTGAGGTCCGTCTGTTCCAAGATTTATCAACCATCACCTTACAGAGACGCAGGGAACTTCGGCCCTTATTGGAAGTTCTCCGTTCAAATGGCATAACCTACAGGTGGAAGTTTCCGTTTTGCCTGTCAGCTACACATCAAGGCCGCGCGGCCCTGCTTAAAGTGCCAGAAGATCTCCGCCACTTTTGTGACACCCTAGACATACCCTTCACAGAAATCCCAGAGTGGTACGCAGAGTTCAGATCTCCTCCACCGCGTGCGACGAGACAACGACTGGAACCAATGGTAACACAGGAGCTACGTTACCGCAGACAGAGGTCCCCATCCGAAGATAGAGCCCTGAATGTTTCCTACAACCTTCAACACAGCTCCAGCCCCATGAAACAACCCCGTACGAGAAGAGCAAGACGGGACCACTGAGGGGTTAGTCAATGTCCCACTATTACAAGCACCTTGCATCAGACTCAGAGGTTCAGATAAGTTGTACAACTTTTCATTGTTAAAACGTTCGGCTCATGGAAAATCAGACTTGCATAATGCTATGCGGCACCCGGAATGACCCCTCCAGCATATGCCCCACATGCCACTGAGGCAATCCTGTGCCGCTCTCTGATCACAACCAGCTCTATTTTGGTGATAGCGGATCCCTCGTTCCAGCTCAGGACAAGACTAATGCTACCATGCCCCTACTGACACTGACTCTAATTACTGGTACTTAACCGGAATCTGCGAGATGGGGTAAGTCGTGCCCGCGGAAACATCTTCTTTCTCTCTCACAGGACTCGGAGATTGGAAGACACCCCACCCGAGATGGAATTCATCCATGGTCAGGACTTCCCCAATAGATGGGGGATATATGCTCCCACCGCTGTGTGTATGCTTTACATGGCTGTACTTTAGAGGGCACATAGTCTTGACGCCCTTGCGGCCCGGGAGGTGATTTGCGAGACATGCAATACATACACGCACTAGAGGCACATACTCATGCTGTAATGTTGCAGCTTTTAAATGTCGGTACATTTCGTATGTGTGTCGCCACCCTCGTATATAGGGGGTAGATAACCCCTTCAGGACTGGTACCTACTTAAGGTAGAGCCCACCCCACAGAAGGTTAGAGGCTCAGGACACTCTCTCTTTCTTCTACAAAGGCGCCCGTGCTGAATGGGGTAGAGCGTCTAAGGCCAATTCATGGTCATTAATCTCAGTCACAGTCATCCCCGTACCATCGTAATCAGAACAGGACTCGACCTTGCTCCCTAGGCGATAGTGGTTTTATCTCGACCAACACTAGTCTCTCGCCGTGTCCTAACGGAGTCACCGTACAC
>BLSH010520516.1:1136388-1160039 GCA_018402905.1 Glandirana rugosa | reverse complement strand
ACCTTTGTGTCCAGGTCGGCCATTTCATTACGGCTCCTCACCCCAGAACCGTCCGACAGTACACCGTGTCTCAGAAGTCTCCCACACCCCCTCTCGCTCGGGAGGGGTACCTACATCCCCAGACTTTCTCAGGCGTCCTCCACGCCCTTCCGGAGACTCGTGACTCACTTCCTGCCCCCCAAACGTCGACTCCGTAGGCGTCGCAGACTACACCACACTGCCAGAGAAAGGAGAGTTTTTTCACTCTCCCCGGAAGATGTGGGACACACGACGATGAAGGAGACCGTCACACCACATCAGACGCTGCGGATGCCTCAGCTGCAAACCCCCCGTCCTTCACTCAGTGCTCAGAGGCCTTCCCGCACCTCCTGCGGACTCTTTCAGACCCCTACATCCATGGGGAGGGCTCGCTCTCCCCCACACCCTCTGAAGACTCTGTGCCACATGACAGCCTGCCAAGACCCCACTCCTCGGCATTACTTTACCGGCTGGACCTGTGTTTCCAGGGGTGCACAACAGCCACAGGTGACCCCAAAGACATATGCTCAGGCAGTCTGCTCCATGCTGCCCACACACAGCCTGGGTGTCAGCCATTTGCCTGGTCTCTCCCCTACACAGGCCTCAACCTGGTTCGAGCCCTGGGACTTGCCCCAGATACCAGCATCCTACTATTCTAAGCCACTGCTGAGGGGTAGACAGCAACCCCCCTCTCCCTTCCATCCAGTGGCTCAGATGACATCACTTGCTGTCCTGCATCAATTGCCCCCCTCATGGCAGTCATATTTTCAGGCCCTCCACTCAGGCCTCAAACACCTAGCAGACAGAGTGGAGATGGTGGAAGAGGAGATCCAAGAGACCAAATTGGCAGTTCATCGCACTCAAACTCAGGGCTCGGACCACTGCCTTCTTCTAAGAGACATGCAGAGACATGTCGAGGACCTGTACAACCGCGGACACAGAAATAATATAAGAGTGCCTGCCGGAACAAGAAGGCTCGGAAGATCTCTATCTCACTTTGGATACCCTGTTTAATTCACTACTTGGAGATCCCACAGACAAACCAATCAAAATGGATAGAGCTCACAGAGCACTATGGCCCAAGGGCCCAGACTCAAGACGATGGGATGTAATCTACAGGGTCCATTCCTAGCCATTCAAAGAGGAAATTATGAAAAAATCCTGCACTCATAGAAAGATTCTATTTGAAGGTGCCCAACTTCCACTTTTCTCAGACCTCTCTTGGATAACCCTCCAGAAGCGGAGATTATTCCAGCCCCTACTACATACTTTACAAGAAAGGGACATCATATATCGCTGGGGCTTCCCCTTCAGCTTAACTGCAAAACATCAAGGCAAATTTGCAGTGCTACATTATCCAGAGGATTTGCCTGTCTTCTGTAATGCCTTGGAGATCCCAACGCCACAGCTTCCTGATTGGGACCTAGTGTCCACACCACCTCCACAACCTACCGTGTGATAGAAGGTTACCCCAACCAAACGCCCCAGGGGTCCAGACACACCCCCGCAAGACCAACAAACAGAAAAATGGATGAGAGACATCATCTTTCACCTATTGAGGTTTATTTTTGTAGCCTACATAGGCCGGAACAACTACTGTCCGGATCTGCCCGGTTAACATCTTTGACTTTTGCCCTCCAGTTAACTTTTAGCTCACTAAATTGGGTTGGCAATAGAGAGTCTTGTGTTTGGTTGACCTCTCTATCAACAGCCCCCCACCCTATACATAGACCCTACTTGTAGAATTCTTTACTGTCTGCCTGCCCTTTGTTGAGGTCAGACAGTAATCTAGGAGTCTATATTAAATAGTAGCCCTCCTTGGGCCTACTTTTACTCAGTTTATATAGTAAACTGTATTACTGTTACATTATCTTGAACTAATATTTGATTTATTTTTCAGACTATCTCATACCTTTTCTCTATCCTCTGGTCGCCCTAGAGATTCCCAACAGTGTTCCACCTGCCCTCCTGGAGGGTAAGTCCATCCATAATCGTACTCCACTATGGTCAAAATTCTGTAACTCAATGTACATGGCTTGAATTCCAATAAAAAGACGAGGTTAGCCCTCAGGGAGTTTAAGCAATTAAAGGCAGACATTATCATGGTCCATGCATCCAAACTCTTCCCCCACGTCTATCAAGCCACCAACCCTCAAAGAAAAGCAGGGGTGGCCATACTAATTAAATGACACTCCCCATTCACATTCACTGAATCCACACTAGGTCCACTGGGCCACTACGTAATCTTACGAGGCTCATGGCAGATGCAGGCAGTCACCTGTGTGTTGTATATGCTCCGAGTGTCCATCAGATCAGTCTTTTGAATAAAACCTTTTCCCACATCTTTCGCTCCAACCATGAATATCTAATTATAGGCGGGGATTTCAATCTTGTACACTCCACCGTTTTTGATCGGCAGACACTAGAACCCCGCAACACTCAACCTCAAATCCTTATGGAATCCCAACAATTCCGACAGCTCACCAGACGATTTGCCCTATTTGATGTTTGGCGGAACCTCCATCCTGGAGACCGACAATATACCTTTTTTTCCACCACCACATCAAACACACTCTTGCATTGACTATTTTTTTGTGAATAATTCTACGCTAAAATAGTCAAAGATGTGAGCATTCTTCCAATATGCTGGTTAGACCCCGCTCCTATCTTGCTAACGTTTTCACTGGGCACCCCAAATCGTAAACCCTGCCACTGGCAATTAAACAGCTTCCTATTCCAACACTTCCCATCTAAAATCGAGCTAGCCTCAACCTTAAAGCACTACTTTGCTGAGAACAACACTTTGGATGTCTCCATCTCAGTCCTATGGGAAGCCCATAAAGCGGTTCTCCGAGGCAGATGTATAGCAATATCCTCGGTCATGAAAAAAGACGCTAATGCTGTCAGACTATGCACTGAGCGAGAACTTAGGAATTTAGACCGCCAACTTCAGTCAGCCCCGACCTTGTCCCTACTTAAAAAAATCATAAATATGCGCATGTCTCTTAAGGACTTGGCACTGGGCAGAGTTGAAAAGGCGCTACTCAGATTAAAACAACAATATTATGACAAAGGCAAGAAGGCGCATTCCTTACTGGCCAGGAAATTGTGGGACCAAGTCCTCACATCCACCCCCTAGCAAATCAAAGACCAAAGAGACTGACTGGTTTCTCACCCCCAGGAGATAGTGGCTGCCTTTGGGGATTTGTACGCGGATCTTTACAATAACTCCGAAATCCCACATAATCCCCCAACCCAAGCTCTTCTAGACCGAATAAACCTATACCTTGAGTAACCCACTTAACTCCTCTGACCTCCTTCCCTTTAACGCCCCCATGACCAAGAAGGAAATTGAATTTACAATTAAATCATTGCCAGCTCACAAAGCTCCAAGACCAGATGGTCTCCCCTACAAGTATTACAAGACCTTCTTACCCACACTATTACCCTATATGAGCAAGTTGTATAATGCCTTTCTTAAAGATACCCCAGTCCCTCCAGATATGCAGCGTTCCTTCACGACTGTAATTCCAAAGCTGAAAAGTATCCTTCCCTATGTGCCAGCTATAGGTCAATTGCCCTCCTGAACTCTGATCTGAAAGTTTTCACTAAGATCCTTTCCATACTTTTAAATACGATACTTCCATCTTTGATCCATAAGGATCAAGTAGGCTTTGTTCTGTTCTGCCAGGCCGGAGACAACACTAGAAAAATTATAGACTTAGTGGACATCGCAAACCATGAGGGTACACCATCTATACTACTCAGTTTGGATGCAGAAAAGGCTTTTGATTGCCTCGGGCGGTCTTTTCTGTTTGCCACTTTACGCTTTATGGGATTTAAAGGGCCTTTTTTAAATGCAATCCATCACCCCTATAACAATCCTTCATCCCAAGTGAAAACCCTTTATGCTCTTTCTGCTCCATTTCCAATCACTAATGAGACCCATCAGGGCTGCCCACTCTCACCCCTCTTATTTGCGATCTGTGTGGAACCCCTGGCAGCCACTATAAGGGGAAATGCGGACATTCGGGGCATATCGACTTGTGGGAAAGAATTTCAAATATCCCTGTTCGCTGATGATATCATCCTAACGCTGACCCAGCCAAGAATTTCCTTGACCAACTTGCAAGCCGATTGCTTTAGAACACTCTCAGGATACAAAATTAATTCCTCCAAATCAAGGGCTCTCCCAATTAATATCCCAGTGTAGGAAGTCGGTGTTTGACTTCCTCCTTCCCTTATACATGGCATCCCTCGTCTTTGAAATACCTAAGTATTTATATAACCACAAACTTCTCCTCGCTCTATCAGGCAAATTTCCCCCCACTTTTTCAACAAATCAGACTGTTGATTCAACAGTGGGAAAAACACCCTTTTGGGACGAGTGGCTTCCATCAAAAAGACCATACTCCCTAAATTCCTATACTTATTCCAGATGCTGCCAATACCTATCCCCTACGTAAACTTGAAAAAATTGCAAGAAGATTTCATTTAATGTGTGGAACTACAAACATCACAGGATTCCCGGCTCTGTGCTTTTGACCTCCCGCTCAGAAGGTGGTCTGGCATTTCCCAATTTGATTAAATATTACCAGGCGGCCCGACTCCAAGCCATCTCTTCTTGGTTTACCCAGCACTCTTACAATAAATGGATGGAAATCAAAAAGCTGTGGCTGCACCAATACACCCCAATAGCTTTCTGTGGAATGTGAATGTGGAGGTAGCCCCCAACCGCCTGCTGGGTTCTGTCTCCTATCTTAGATTGCTCTGGTGCAAACTCTCCCAACAATATGGTCTTGCCTCTGAAAAATATTGGCTGAATTCTTTCCTATATAACCCCGAAATGCCTCCTGGCCTCACTCATGCCATGCCATCCCAGTGGGCAGTATGAAACTTATTTCACTTTGGCCATCTAGTTGACCCCACTTCCCAGAAACTCCTGATATTTGCTAAATTACAAGATAAATTTGGGCTACCTCGCCAAGTATTTTATGGCTATTTAAAGATCCGCCATTATGCTCAATCAATAACCCCCAGCTTACAATTCTTCACCCCTTCTCCCTTTGAGTGGCTAATTTTAGAAGGTACGGCAAGGAGAGGCATGATTTTGGATATATACAAAATTTTGAGTGGCAGACGATATGGCCTCAGGCTTCTAAAAGCTCCCTTTGTACATTGTACAAAGAAAACTCTTAAAAATCATGTACTTCTGGCATATGACTCCAGATGTCTTTCACTCCATATGCCCTGCCACCTCAGATAGATGCTGGAGGTGTCTCAATGATAGAGGCACCCTCCTGCATGTCTACTAGAGCTGTCCAACCATTGCTACATATTGGCAAATGGTACACAAGCTTTTATAAAACTTTTTTGGCTCAAAAATCCCAATGACACCATCACTCTTCCTGCTAGGCCTTCCCCTGCACACATTCTCTAAAGTACACAAGAAATAGCTCCGAAATCTTCTCACAACAACGAGATGCCTGGTGGCACTTAACTGGAAGCGCCATCTTCCTCCAACACAGGAAGCCCTTTATGCTAGAATTAAGGATGTAGAGCTGATGGAAAAAATGACAGCCAGGCTACAAGACCGTTTGGAAGCCCATAACCTAATATGGGAGCTTTGGCATCTCCAGGAGGACCCAAGTTGATAGCGACCTTCCAGCCCCCTCCCTCCTCCTACCATCTTTATGTATTGTTGTTACCTAACTGATATATGATGTAATAATAATACCTGAACTTGTTGTTTACTACTATAATACCGTAAATGTTGACTTTGCTGGCCCTATGGTCAAACTACTAATCAAGAACTTGTATCACAGTTCATGTATTCATCAAGATTTAATAAAAATAAATGTATTTGAAACAAAAATAATGTATGTCTGGGCAAAATCTACAAAAAAAATATACAATATACTGTACATCTGCAATTAAAGCACCTTTCCCCAGCAGATTTCCATCGATGATTTATGGCTGAAACCTGCTGATTGGCTGTGGCCAATCACAGCACAGAGTTCTGTGCTAACAAGCATTGGTTTGATCAGATGCTTTCACAGGCCAGTAATACCCTGTTTACATTAAACCAAAACAGGAAGTAACAAAATACTCCTAGCTTTCGGTTTCTAAGACCACAGAGATGATCGGGGACGTTTCGGTCCTCGGTCATCTCTATAGTTAGCCGGTAGAAATGGTGGCTTCAATCTTGGGCTTCTCATTGGGACGAGAGAGCCCATGAAAGCAGTGTGGGGGGGGGGGGACCCTTCCACCGCATTTAAAACATACTGGGGTCATGATTGCAGCTGCAGCTGGGGCCCCATACGAGTACGTCCTTTTGGAGGAAGTGGTTAAAGTACATAAACCATGGACATCAGGTTAACATTACAGTTTGTTTCTTAAAAGCTCATTTTCTCATCTCAAAAGCTCATCAAAGCTCAGCCGATGTGCACACTACTTAATTCAATGTTATCCCACTAGAGTGCACATGGGAAATGTCCAGAAACCTGTGAGGGGGGCCCCCAAGGATTTGACTACTTAGGAGCCTCCACGGAGTTTAAAGCAGAGCTCCAGCCCCCCCACCAAAAAATTAAAAGTCAGCAGCTACAAATACTGTAGCTGCTGACTTTTTATATTAGGACACTTACCTGTCCACGATGTCAGCACCCCAGCTGATTTTTCAATCGGCTCTCGAGTGCTGTCACCACCATTCCTTGTAAGGGCGTCTGGCAATGAAGCCTGGCGGCTTCACAGCCAGTTCCCTACTGTGCATGCAGTAGCGACCTGCTCTCTTCTCCCCCCTAAAGGTGCCAAATGTGGCAGTGGAAGGGGGATAGGAAGCAAACAAGCAGAGCTTCCCCTTTTGGGTGGAGCTCCTATTTAATCCACCAACGGCACAAGGGCCACTTCTCATTGATTGTAAGTAACATCCCTTTCGCTGATTTTCTTTTAAAAAAAATGGTAGGGCTTATTTGAAACATTTTGCCCAAACTGTCTTTTATTCAGCTAGTTTATTTGTGATGGTTATTCAAATATTTCTATTAGTTTGTCCTTTTTCTCCTTGCCATTAAAAGGACTTATTCAATGTACAAAGTGACCAATCAGGTTGTTTCTTTACTCATCTGTAAACTGGTATCGGACTGGTTATTGTGTATTTTTAGACTTCCTTAGTTGTCATTACACTTTTCATTTAGCTGCTTAAAGGGCCTGTATGTGCTTTTTGGAGTGCCTATTTGCATTGTAATCTTAGTAAAAAGGTCACCCAGCCGTTATTAAACCAAACTGCATTAGTAAATAACCATTTTAATTATCCTATGTTTCCATGGCCTGGGACTCTGTTTAATACACTTTTTGAAAATTGCAATTTAGATTGTATGTGTTTTTATTTTCATCTCAGCAATATGCTAAACAAATAGATTTCATTCATATCATTTCCATAAATACATTTTTTTCAATGCAATATTTCAGTCCCTGCTCCATTAATACTAAGGGGCCATTGAGTACAAGTGGCAAACACGGGGTGTGTAATCTGGCGCAACTGCACAGGAGCAATAAATTATTTCCTGTAATGACATGCTAATTAAAATTTTGCTTGTAACTCATGTAAGCAATTCAGATGCAGCAAATTTCTTTTTTCATTTGCGAAGTGAGAAGCTAAATTGCTCAGTGTCAGTAGGACATCTCTAACAAGTGCAAATTGAATAACACGCTAGCTTGCACTATTAGGCCCCGGCTAGAGCGCTTGAATTAGATATTCAATGAGTCTGCTTTTCTAGGCCTGATTGATAAATGCTGAGGAGAATTTGTCAAAACAACAGGGACTGCACCCAGTGGGACTTCAATATGCTCCATTCAGGCTGCTGAACGGCGTTTTCCTACACAAAATTGTCACATAAAATTAAGACCGGCCTCTAACCAGCCATCAAGATTGCAGCCAAGCCCCTGTGCTCTATGCATATCAGTCATAAGCTGAACAGTTCTGCCTGTCACGACTGGGGGCTGCGGTGACCTTTTGTAGTAAAAGGTTGAGATTTCCAGCTAGGCCGAGACATCGTGTTCAGCTGTTGAAGCTTTTAGGCCACTTCCTGCCAGATCTGTGCACAGATGCGATGCCCTAAGCTATAATCTGTGGTCTAGTCCGGATGACAAATGGCACAGCATAGATTATTGCATTATATATTAAGTACTACCAGTCTGTAAATTATAAGACAGCTACTGTTCCTTCCAACTGTTTGGCCGCTGCCTTTAATGCCAATGCTGTAATAAAATCAGAAAAATAAAATCTTCTGTGAGTCCCTATAAATAAATATGTTGTGAAAGGAGTAATCAAAAAGTTGGCAGAGAGGAATTAACTGTTTATCTCATTGTTGGTGCAATAAATAAGCTGCACCATCCATCTGCTATATCCTAAACACGATTCTGTGTTGTTTTGTTATTATTATTTCTTTTTAATGAAGATTGTTTGTTTTGCATTGGTTGGCTATAGACAATTCATGTATTCTCTCCCACTCTCTTTCCGAGTGACACAGTGCATAGAAATGAAAGTAACAGTCACCATGTGAAATGACAGTGTTTCCCAGAACCCCACGGTAATAATCTGTTGAAATGTCACAAATAACTATAATGACAATCCACTTGCTGTCATCAGATGAAAGAAACAAAATTGTCCTTTGCAACGTAGAATGGGTGGCTGCCAGGGTGCTGGGGCTGTGGAGGGAGACTGTGCTCTAAATAATACTCTCCAACTGAACCAACATTTCATTTCAAAAACTCAAATATTATTTAATGAATGATTGCATTACTGTGTGATATGGTTATCAGTTTAAAGACAAATTCTTTTTCTTTCTTTCTTTTTTTCTCTTTCTTTCTTACTTTCTCTCGCTTCTTTCTTTCTTTCTTTCTTTCTTTCCCTCGCTCCTTTCTTTCTTTCTTTCTTTCTTTCTTTCTTTCTTTCTTTCTTTCTTTCTTTCTTTCTTTCTTTCTTTCTTTCCCTCGCTCCTTCCCTTCTCTTCATCCTTCCTTTCATCCTCCCCTCCTTATCTTCTTTCTTTCCTTTCTCTCTTTCCTTTTTTTCTCCGCCTTTGTCCTTCCTTCCTTCCCTCCCACCTTATATTTTACGGTGTGATATGGCTATTCGTTTAAAGACAATTCTTTCCTTTCCTTTCCCTTCCCTTCCCTCCCCTTCCCTCCCCTTCCCTTCCCTTTCCTTCCATTTTCTTCCCTTCCCTTTCCTCCCCTTCCCTTCCCTTTCCTTCCCTTTCCTTCCCCTTTTTCCCCTCCCTTCCCTTTCCTTCCCTTCCCTTTCCTTCCCTTTCCTTGCCTTCCCTTCCCTTTCCTTTCCTTCCCTTCCCTTTCCTTTCCTTTCCTTTCCTTTCCTTTCCCTTTCACTTCCTCTCCTTCTTTTCTTCCCTCCTCCATTCTTCCCTTTTTGCCACCCATCTTCCTGCCTTCCTTGCACCCTTCCTTTCTCTCCTACAATTATCAGTGAAAGGACAATAAATGTGTAAAATATATGCACCATATTTGTAACAACCTGCAAAAAAAAAAAGAATAACAACTCAGGTCAATATATACCTAGTTTACAGTAAAGTGTACTTGGACAGACGGTTCACAGAACAATGCCACTTATCAGATAGTCAGAACAAAAACAGTCTAAAGTCCCGCACACACGGGAAGAATGTCGGGAGACATTTGCCGGTATAAAAAATACAGCTGATATTCTGCCCGTGTGTATGTCGATCTGTCCGACAGAAGCCCACCATTCAGCCAGCTTCCATCAGACATGCATGCTGGAAAACCAGCAGCAAACTGACTCAGCCAATAGCAGAGAGCACTGATCGGAGTGTTCTGACGGGGGGCCATCCCCCTGTCACAGCACAACACCTCAGTGGGGGAGATCACTGGCCTAACCTCACATGATTAGTACAGAGGCTCCGACCGGGGCTGTCAGTTTTTTATCGTTCAACCTGCGAGGTTCCACGAAAAAAACTGCAGTGTGTACTCAGCTTTAGAAAAGGGTGTCAAACTCAATTTCATAGAGGACCGCATCAGCATTATGATTGCTCTTAAAGGACCGGTTGTATCTTTAAGACTATATAAATGTATTTCTAGTTTTAGTACTGACTTAAGACTTAAGTTGTGAAGGTCAGGTGCAGACCATGACGGAGCCCACTCACACTCCTGTAGCAGATGATGCAAATCTGAAAAGAAAGGTTACAGACTGCTAGTATCATCCACAACAAACTTTCTAGGAGACTGCTCAGACAGAACATGGTTTCGCCACTGTGCTTTGTTTGAGCAGTTTTCAATAAAGTGAATCATACCAGTGGTGTGCGGCCCTCCTTTTTAACCAGCATAAAATTGTATTATTCTCATAATAATTATAAGCAGATGTCAAGAGCTTCTCCCCCCCACTATCAGTCAGAAGTCAAAAGTCCCCCACCCTCCCTTACATTACCATGTGCTGTTGCTGGGAAGAAGCTGGGGACATTGCTGGGAAGCAGAAAGTGCAGGGTCTGGAGAAGGACTAGAGAGCTAGTGTCAGCTACTGGAATCTGATCTACTGAATGCTGAGACCGGGGGGGGCACAGATGAGGGCATGCTGCAGCTGCACAGAGGGGGTGCAGGATCTGTAGGAGGAGTTCTGTCCTCCTCTCTGCTGCTGACTGCTGAGATGAGCAGGGCCGTCTTAATAGCATCATGGGCCCCTTGGCAAAGTAATACCCTGGGGCCCTTACCAGCCTGCCCCCAATGTATGCACCTACTCTCAAGAATTAAAGCATGAATAGCTGATATAAATAAACATATATTTATTAGTACTTTCAATAAAAAATGATTTTAAACAATAAGAGAACATGCCATAAATCAAAGACTAATATCAAAATAAGGGCACAATACTGAGGGGGGAAGCAAAAAGACACAGTATGGGGGGGATCAGGAGAGCACAATACTGGGTTTAAGAGGGCACAGTACAGGTTCCAGGATGCTGCCCTGGACACAGCCATCCTTGGACAGCTTAGTAAAAAGAGTGACTTGTACTGGAAAATCTGTGACAGTTGGCAAGTATGATGGTATGCAAGATTATCATGGAGCCCCCATGCACCTGGGGCCCCTGTGCTGTGCCCATTCATTAAGATGGCCCTGGAGATGGGGAAGGGGGTCAGAGATGAGCCGCTCTGCGGGAACTCAGGATTTAGTAGAGGGGTTCTGTCTTTCTCTCTGCTGCCGACTGCTGAGACAAGGTGGGGGCAGAAGATGAGGGAGGGGCGTGCCGCAGCTGAGAGGTGTGAGGGCCACATGAAATGGTCTGGGGTGTGGATTTGGCCCATGAGCCTTGTGTTTGACATTCTAACAGAGCTCCATTCTATCCTATCTTTTATTTTGCCCTGTTCATTGTCAGCTATCCTTGTGCCTAGGGTTGTATTTGCAACACATTAAACATAATTTCTCATCAAATTGTTGCATATTATGTTATGGGGCATTTTAATATTTTATAAGTACCTGCAAGTGACACTAGATACTGAGGTGGACAATTTCCACAGTGTTTGCTGAAATCTTTCAAAATGAGTGCTAAGTGAGAGGATCTGCCTTTGCGTATACACTTGATCAATCCCAGCGTCGCAGAGATGAAGCATCAGGGGCACTGTAAGCCTCTGATTATAACAAGGACCATTAAAAAAGATACTAGGGACCTAAAGCTCTCTGTGAACATCTTGGGGATGAGTGACAAAACAAGCAAGTTTGACACTGTTATCTTTTTTGGCCAATATAGAAGATCGCAGATGAACTGAGATTGGACTGGAAAAGTAAGAACTATGGAAAGGTGGTCTAGTGGTTAGCATTTCCACCTTGCATCATTAGGGTTATTGGTTCAAATCCCAACCATGACGTTACTTGCATGTAGTTTGCATGTTCTCCTTATGTGTTTCCTCCCGCACTCCAAACACATGCAGGTAGATAATTGGTTCCTGTATAAATTTGCCCTGGTATGTCTGTGTATGAATGTGAGGTAGGGACCTTGGATTTTTAAACTCCTGGTTTGGACTGAATGTACAATATATGTAAAGTGCTGCCAGTCCTATGTAAATACATATGATAAATAAAATGGATACTTGACATATGTTGCTAGATGTGTATGAAATCATTTGTGCACTTAGGATGGAACACATTCAAGTGAAATGAATATGCAAATACACCTTAAAGCAGACATTCTAAACCTTTTTAATGCAGAGAAACCCTTGAAATAACTTTCCAGTCTCAGGGAACCCCTGCTGCAATTGACTAGATCTACAACTCATGATACATTAGTGTGATGGTCAGTGGGAAAAATGCTCTTTACACTTGTGGTCATTGGGAAGAATTATCCCCTTACAGATAACGAATAATGTCAGTGGGAACTTATCTGAGAGGCAGAAATTATTCATTCCTCAAGGAACCTCTGGAGGAACCCTAGTTGAGAAACCCTACCTTAAAGCCTAACTTTTGTCAAAAAGTTTTAAAAAAAAAATTAGCACAAGGGACATTACTTATGATCAAAAGAAGTGTCCATTGTGCTGCTGGCTGTCCTTTTAAGCTGAAATATTCAGTCTTATGATCCTTTCCTACCCACACTGGCATAATCTTCCAGTGCCGTGTGGATTAATGTGAGCCGAGGGACCCTTTCCTATGCACAGGCAAGAATGCAGACTATGCTTGCCATTTCTGCTCTCCTCCTTCATTCATAGAAGGTGTACTATAGCCTCCCTAAATAAAAAAAAAAACAGTCTATGAATGGAGGAGGCAGACCTTTCATTCATACGCTTGTCCTCCATTCATAGATCATGTTTCATTTACAGAACCTATAGTACAGTCTCCATAAATGTTGGAGGAGGGCTGAAAGGGAGTGCATAGTCAGCACTCTTGACAAGGGGTTTTTAACTATTCCCTACCCTTTTCAAAACAAACAAATATAGTTATAGATACACTTTCTAAATGCTTTACATGTAATTTAACCACTTCAGCCCCGGAAGGATTTCCCACTTTAGGACCAGAGCACTTTTTGCGATTCGGCACTGCGTTGCTTTAACTGAGAATTGCGCGGTCGTATGACGTTGTACCCAAACAAAATTTGCGTCCTTTTTTCCCACAAATAGAGCTTTCTTTTGGTGGTATTTGATCACCTCTGCGTCATTTCTGATCGCCGCTATAAACAAAAGAAGAGCGACAATTTTGCAAAAAAAAAAACAAATTTCTTACTTTTTGCTAAAATACAAATCCAAAAAAAAAAATATATAAAAAAACATTTTTTTTTCCATCAATTTTGGCCGATTTAGATTCTTCCTCATATTTTTGGTAAAAAAAATTGCAATCGGCGTTTATTTATTGGTTTGCGCAAAAGTTGCCGCGTTTACGGATGATGAGAATTCATTTCTGGGGTTTTTATTTTTTTTTAATTCTTTACTAGTAATGGCAGCGATCTGCGATTTTTAGCGGTACTGCGATATTGCAGCGGACATGTCGGACCATTTTGACACTTTTTTTGGACCATTGGCATTTATACAGCGATCAGTGCTATAAAAATGCACTGATTACTGTGTAAATGCCATTGGCAGTGAAGGGGTTAACCTGCAGAGGGCGCTCTAAGGATTAACTGCGTTCCCTGAGCGTGTTCTGAATGTGTGTGGACTGCCCTGGCTGGGGAAAGGGGATGATCACGGCCTCCATATAGAGGAAGGCTGTGATCACCGCCCTTCCCCCTCTATAAGAACGGAGATCCGTGTTTACTTACACGGAACTCCGTTCTCTCACTGCGGGGAGGCCATCGCAGGTAGCCGGCGGCGATCGAGTCTGCCATACCCGCTCCCTGCCCCCCCCCAGGACACAGTGAGCGCTCACAGCACTAGTTATCGCAGCCGCCGTCATATGACGGCCGTTTGCAATAACGAGCCACTCTGTCGCCGTCAGACTGCGGTCGGCGGCCGGCAAGTGGTTATGCACTTAAGGACCCAGCCTTATTCTGGCATTTGTTATTTACAAGTAAAAATAAGTATTTTTTGCTATTAATGTACTTAGAACCCCCAAACATTATATATATATATATAAGAGAATAAAATGGCGGTCATTGCAATTTTTTATGAAACATGGTTTTTGCACAGCGGTTTTTCAAGTGCAATTTTTTTTGAGAAAATACCCTTTTCTGAATTAAAAAAAAAAAAAAAAACAACATAATATATACCCACATTTTTTGTATAATATGAACGATGATGTTGCGCTGAGTAAGGAGATGCCTTAAAATTGTGTGTGCTCAAGGAATGGAGACAAACTATGGGACTTAAAAAATCTCCATAGACGACACTTTCAAAATTTCTACAGGCTATCAGTTTAGAGTTAAAGAGGAGGTCTGGTGGTAGAACTATTGCTCTCACTCGAACGTTTGCAGCAATACTTCACATGTGTGGTGCAAACAATGTGTGCATAGGTGGGCATGACCTTTATTTATTTTATTACATTTTTAAAATTTTTACACTGTCCCTTTAAAAAATGTTTTGTTTTTAATAACTTTTATTGCAATACATCCCTTGCAATAACAATACAGCATGACAGGTCCTCTTTATGGAGAGATCTTGGGTCTAAAAGACCCCAAATCTCTCCTTTACCCTTAAAAGCATAAGATGAATTAAAACAAAAACAAAATTAATATTTTGCTTTAAGAAAAAAAACAAAACATGGCTCGAGAACCGGAACCAGAAGTGAGGTATGACGTCGCCCAGGTCCTTCAAGAGCATAGAGATGAGCAGTGGCCATCTTGACATCGCTCATCTCTATAGAAAAACACTGCCGACGCTGGATGGGTCCTGGGCTAACCGATAGGTAAGGTAAGTCAAGGAACCACGGGAAGCGGCAGAAGGGGGTGGGACCTCCCCTGCCAGTTTTAAAAGTGAGCCCATGGCAAATCTGCCACTGTTACATAGTTGGCAAGGTTGAAAAAAGTCCATCCAGTTCAACCTGTGTATGTGCTTATAAGTTAATAGTACATTGTTTACCCCGGTATATTGTGATCATTAAGGTGCTCATCTAGTAATTTTTTTAAATTATCAATGCTCCCCGCTGAAACCACTGCTTGTGGAAGAGAATTCCACATCCTTACCGCTCTTACAGTAAAGAACCCTCTATGCAGTTTAAGGTTAAACCTCTTTTCTTCTAATTTTAGTGAATGGCCGCGTGTCTTTTTAACCACTTGCCTATCAAGCCAATTCTGACACTTTGCTCCTACAAGTAAAAATATCATTTTTTTGCTAGAAAATTACTCAGAACCCTCAAACATTATATATATTTTTTTAGCAAAGACCCTAAGGAATAAAATGGCACAATATTTGCGCAGTAATTTTTCAAACACATTTTTTTTTGGAAAAAAAACAGTTTCATGCCTTAGAAAAAGAAAACAATAAAGTTAGCCCAATTTTTTTTGCATAATATGAAAGAGGATGTTACGTCGAGTAAATAGATACTTAACATCTCAAGTTTGAAATTGCGCACACTCGTGGAATGGTGCCAAACTTTGGTACTTCATAGGTGACATTTTAAAAAGTTCTACAGGTTACCAGTTTAGAGTTTCAGAGGAGGTCTAGTGCTAGAATTATGGCTCTCACGCTAATGTTCGTGGCGATATCTCACATGTGTGGTTTGAACGCCGTTTACATATGCGGACGCGACTTACGTATGCGTTCGATTCTGTGTGTGAGCTCGTGGGGACGGGGACACTTTAATTTTTTTTCTATTTTATCATTGTTTATTTTAACTTTATTTTTTAATTTTTACATTGTCTCTTAAAAAAACATTTTTTGATCACTTTTATTCCTATTACAAGGAATGAAAACACCCCTTGTAATAGGAATAGTGTGTGATAGGTACTCTTTATGGAGAGATATGGGGTCAATAAGACTCCACATCTCTCCTCCAGGCTGGAAAAACCGAGATAAAAAAAAATAAACGATCTTGGTTTCTCCAGCCGCATCCAAGACTTTGTTTACTAATGCCGGCCGGGACGTGACATCATAATGTCGCGCCTGGGCCTCCGAGGGTCATAGAGATGACTGGTAACCAGGTGGTCACCAGTCATCTCCCTGACAAACTTCCGCCGGCGACCGATTCATTCTCCGAAGGCACGGGTGGGCCCGGAGAAGAACCGGAGGGCGGTGGGAGGGGGGGCATCCCCTCCTGCTGCCTGTAAGAACGATTAAGCAGCTGAACTGCCGCTATGATCATTCTTATGGTGCAGGGAATTGCTGACCCTAAAAGAAGATATCTGAATGGTGGCTGTAGCTGCAGGCACAATTCAGATATCCCCACTCAAAGTCTGTGACATGATATGATGTTGGGCGGGAAGTGGATTTATTAAATTCCCTTTCACGGAAAAGCTTTTTCCCTATAGTGGGGTCACCAGTACGGTATTTGTACATTGAAATCATATCCCTTCTTGAACGTCTATTCCCTAAAGAGAACAAGTGCAATGGTTGTAGTCTTTCCCCATAGCTGAGATCCTCCATTCCCTTTATTCATTTTGTTGCCCTTCTCTGGACCCTCTCCAGTTCCAGCATATCTGGGATCGCTTCTATCAGAAAGCCAGCCGCCTAAGGGAAAAATGGTACCGGATTTATGGCATCAGGGTGATGTACCCGTCAAAGGGACCAGGGGTGCCACATCCCTCAAGTGTAAATCAAGAGAACACCCTCACTAAATGGCATTTTAAAGGCACAAATAGGGTCAAAAAACACTATTGATAAAAATTTAGTTTATTTATACAAAAATCTTAAAATCACATTTATCTGATTGTCATGATTTATATCTTTTTAGGCTTTTTATCTGTGACAGAACTAACACCAATAAAGCACCTCTGAAGAAGGACATTAACCGAAATGCATTAGGTGCTAAGGGTGTCTGGTATCTTTTGGATGTCATCTATGTCCATTTGCTTGTTTTATTAATGTGATTTTAAGATTTTTGTATAAATAAACTTGTAATTTTTTATCAATAGTTTTTTTTTTACCCTATTTGTGCCTTTAAAATCCCATTTAGTGAGGGGGTTCGCTTTGATTTATCGGGTTTATGACATCTAGCTGCAGCCATAACCCTGGTATTTAATGCCAAACTAATGACGTTTTTCAACTAAGCATAGCTCTCTGTGGAAGTAATGTGGGTCTTTACCCTTATTTGAAAAATTGAACGGAAGCATACTAAGAAAATTTCTGTATGTCTTTAAAAATTATTATGATACAACATTATCTCAATCAAACCACTTAAACTGATGTTTTATCATCATAATCATTATCATTTTGCTTTTCCTAATCCTCATGGAGGCCATAAGGGTAGCAGGCTTTTTCATGGACTAGTGTATTTTTAATTGCTGCTAACATGATTTCACTTTTAGCCTAAAGAGATAAAAAGTGAAAAGGGCAAGAATATTAAGACGCCTTAAATACGTCACGTTTAGTCACTGTAATTGTGTTAATACCCTTGCTGCCATATGGCACATCTTTTGTGTTAGAGGTTCAATATTTACGGTGTTTATCATATGCACAGTGATGTGATTTAGCCTTAATAACACAAATCCAGCATTAAATATTAAGGTTCCACATTCATTCTGCGCATTTATATTCACACACTTCATAAAACCAGAGAATACTCGAGGTTAGGTGGCTCTTAACCCATATCTGGAGCCTATGTATGCAAAGGGACATGGATTAAGACCCTTCTCATTGTGAACAGTTTTCATGGATTCCAGAGATCCATATGTCATAAGGCAAGCTTAGCAGGGAGTGAAGATAGTTCCACGATGACAGGGAGAGATTTACTTTCATCAGTTGTACAATTTGTTAATCGAATATATTAAAAACATGGATCACTATCTATCTATCTGTCTATCTATCTATCTATCTATCTATCTATCTATCTATCTATCTATCTATCTATCTATCTATCTATCTATCTATCTATCTATCTATCTATCTATCTATCCTATCTATCTATCTATCCATCCATCTATCTATCTATCTATCTATCTATCTATCTATCTATCTATCTATCTATCTATCTTTGTTTGTTATTACATATTATACATCTATTTGAATAGTTCCACTTTCTGCTGTCCTTATAGACACGACTTCATAGCAGTAAAATTGTAAATGAACCCCTTGAAGCCTAAGCCTTTTTCTGACAATTGTTGCTTACAAGTTAAAAGCAGCTAGAAAATGACTTAGACACCCCAAACACTATATGTATTTTTAGTAGAGACCCTAGAGAATAAAATGGCCATCATTGAAATATTTTATGTCACACTGTATTTGTGCAGCAGTCTTTCAAACGCAATTTTTTTTGGAAAAAATAAACTTTCATGAAGAAGGTCTCATGCTAGAATTATTGCTCTCGCTCTAACGATCCCGGAAATACCTCACATGTGTGCTTTGAACACCGTTTACATTTGCAGGGTTGACTTACGGATGTGTTTGCTTCTGCGCACTAGCATGGAGAGATGGGGCGCTTTAAATGTATTTATTTTTTTCATACTTATTTTTTCTTACACTGTCCCTTTAATTTTTTTTGATTACTTTTATTGCTGTCACAAGGAATGTAAACATCCCTCATGCGTGACAGCAATAGTTATGTGTCAGGTATTTTTTTGGTGGAATCTGGGGTCTATAAGACCCCAAATCTCTCCGTTGCACTTAAAAGCATTCAAAACGTCAAGTTTGGCTGTTTTGAATACTGACATTTTTTTAAAATCTGGCGCTTTTAAGGCTCCAGCAAACTGGAAGTGATGTGATGACATTGCTTCCAGGTTACTAGATCCAAGACCCGATAAAAGCCAATTCCAATGGGGTGGGACTGCCCGGGCGAGCTACGGAAGGTGGCGGAGGGGGGCATCCCCTCCCATTGCTTGTAATAACAGCTGAGTGACTGATTAGCCGCATCTGTTGTTATTACAAGAAAGCTGTCACCTCTAAAAATTGGTACCGGGATGCAGCTGCAGGCATCACCCCGGTACAACCACTTTAAGCAGAAAGCCCCATATATATGCGTTACATTGGCATGAAAGGGTTAAAAATCATAAAAAATTCAATTGAAATAATTTTCAAATGAGCATCAGTAATGAGATTATTCCATGTGTTATGATTTGTTATAACTTCATGGATGTTTCAAGACCCAACTAAGAATAAGTACTACTGTACCACTACTGACTGTTGCTTATAGCAGTTTGTGATCTCCACTGATTACATGAGTGCACTGTAGCATAAAATATATGGCTCCTGACAATGAAGATACTGTATCATATTTGGAGGAGATCAGCAAATGACTCCCCTTGGCTGCAGCCACAGTGCAGACATAGACTATTTAAATGTAAACAGAAAGATATTGACACTGGCCTGTGCTTCTGGACGCATGGGGAAAATCATAGGTGTGCACAGCCTATTGCATTAGGGTGTGCACTCCAAAACCCAAATACACATGTCTTTCTCTGCAGCCTCAGCTGCGCGGGGCAGAGCGTGAATGGTAAGTGAGTGCTCTGTGCTGAGCAGCTTCCTGTTCATTCACAGACAGTTTACTATGCTTCAGTTATGATTGGACACAGTGAGTGAGTATGTTCACTGTGTTCATTTAGAAAAGGAAGGGGCCGGTAAATGATATGGTTAGCCCCTTCCCCCACTCTGCATCCTGAAACATCCCCTGCAGCAGCCGGGGGGAGAGGAGAAGAAAGGAGGGAACCTACCAGCATTGTGGTGGGGGGGGGTGCATCACGAGGGGAAGCCCGGGCAGCAGGGGGAATCTGTAATGCTCAGAGTGATTAGGGTGTGCCCAGGCACACTTGGCACACCCCCTGCACACGCCCATGGGGAAAAGGCATTAGCAGAAACAGTTAATATGTTGTAAAGTACATTTTTGCAAAACCTTACAGTTTTATATGATAAACAATACTAAACTTCTAACAATATTTGTTATATTTACAATGTCACTAAAGGCAAAATTTTTTTTTTTTTCATTTTAGATAGAGTAAGATAGGGTTATAACCCATGTCCCTTTTTTTTACTATCTGTGTTGAATTGCTGAGATTTCCTTTCACTTCCTGTCTCAAAGCCAAAACAGGAAGTGAGAGGAAAGTAAGGGAATCTTGGCATGTCACCAGGGTCTCCAGAATTAGTGTCATATTTGAAAGATTTCCCTTCTATTCCAGTTCTGGTATCAAGCCAAAATTTAGACTTGTGTGAATAGATCTCAAAATATGTTATCAAAAAATAAATAAATAAATAAAAACTTGAGTTTAAGTACGGTGGTGAGACAGCATTTTCTTGTGCTAAGGAGCAGGCATCAATGCATCTGCTTGGGTAGAATGCCCTGTGCATGAGAGTTTGCCTACCAGAGAACTAGGCAAGTAGGTCTTATTTTCACCAATTGATATTAGCGTCAGATTAAAGCGTTTGTAAAGGAAAAAAAAAATAACAAACATGTCATACTTACCTGCTCTGTGCAATGCTCTGTGTAATCTTCCCCTTCTCTGGTCCCCCGCCAGCGCTCTGGGCCCCTCCCCCTTGCCGAGTGCCCTTATAGCAAGCCAACCCCAATGAGCACAGGCATGCTCATTTCCGAGCTGGCTTTCTGTACCCTTATAAGTCCAGCTCTGCCCCCCACTCCTGCCTTACTGGCTGTGATTAACAGCAGCAGGAACCAAAGGCTCCTACATCTATCTCAGCCAATGAGGAGCAAGAGACCTGGGAGAGCCTCGGCTCTTGTGCACATCACTGGGTGGAGATAGGGCTTAGGTAAGTATTAGGGGGAGTTACACACTATAGGTTTTTTACCTTCATGCATAGATGCATGAAGGTAAAAATCTTCAGTTTTTACAACCACTTTAAGTTTAAAGAGTTAAAGGTTACAGGTTTTGTTCTAAGTGTTGAAAGAGAAGTGCGGGAATGACAAAAAAAAATCATACTCTCCTAGATGGCTGCAGCACCGATGTCAGCTGCAACTGTCCCCCGCCGCCACTACCTCGAGAGCTAAGCGATCAAATACAGCTGATCACTCAATTCTCCCGCTTTGCTCTGAGTATATGTGCACCCCGTATTTTGACTTTTTGGCACTAAAATTCCCATTGCAAGAACTATCTGAATGAATGTTTTGCTTGTGTTTTCCAAAAAATTTCAGGTAGATCAAATAATAGGAAAACATTATTTGTTCTACTTTTGCATTCTCTCAATGACTGAAACCTATTATTATTATTATTATACAGGATTTATATAGCACCGTCAGTTTGCGCAGTGCTTTACAACATTAGGGCAGACAGTACAGTCACCATACAATTCAATACAGTAGGAATCAGAGGACCCTGCTCGTTAGAGCTTACCACCTAGGATAGGGTGAAGAAACAAGGTGATGCCTTCTGTTCCATAAAGCCCTGCTGCCCTAGGCCACAGAATATTTGGCCTTTTCACAAATCCCAGGCTCTGACATATGCTCTTGTGCATGGTTCTTAAACTGGCCATTTATTAGTAGAATTTCATTTGAAATGTTCCATGCTAAGAATGTTTTTTAAATTTTGTAATAAATAGTGGGGTCAAACGTCTATTTTCAACTGTAGTGATGAGAAAATGAGGGAGCAAGTTGGAGAATTTTTCTCCAGCAAACACATTTCTAACAGTGTATCGTATGTAGCGTATGAACATCCATTCATTAAAAAAAATCAATTGTTAAAAGCAAACAAAATTTTGACGTACTTTTGAAGCACATTATTCAAGTTATCAAAATGTACTGAGAGTTTTCTTCAGGATTTTTGTGTGATAGTGTATGGCCAGCTTTAACAGGAACTGTATCTTTAGCTGATCAGGCATATTGTAGAAACTGCAGGAGAATGTGTCTGCACAGTTCCATCAGACAGCTGCAAGGCAAACAGAACAACAAGGCAGATTAATGGGATACTCCTTCTTGCAGTACTTGAAAGTGATTCATGAGACATATGTCTATCTTGATTCATGCTGCTAACTGGATTACTGAGGAGAAAAGCCTGTCACTGGCCATTGCACATATAAAACAACTGTGTATCCCAGTCTCGTTATCTACTTTACTGGCGGAATACTAATTTAGACAAAAGGAAAATTTCTTGGCCAATAATCTCCATAGGACGGACATGAGATAATTGCTTCCCAATTTGACTGCTTTGGGTCAGATGTAGTGACAATTTCATGTCTATGGTACCTGCAGAGTGATGGATCACATAGGAAAAAATCTGATCATTTTTAACTATTTTACCCTGTTTTTTTCCATTTTCGATTTGAACTTTTTGAGGCTGTCAACTTATTGGCTTCCCAATCGATTAAAGGTTAGTTGAAATTGTGAGTGGTAGATTACCCAGTGCAATATCCTTGGATGGAAAGTGTTTGAAATTAGCTGTAAACTGCTACTTGTATGACCAGCCTAAAGTATAGGTATAGATATTAGGAATATTTTTTTTTTATTTTTTTATGCAGAAAACAGAAAATTAAAGAAAATCCCTCTGGACTGAGTGGCAATATACTGTAGGTACTGGCACAAAAAGAGAGCTGAGTCAGAAGGTAGATTGGGGGGTTAAAAACAATAAAGTCCATATACTTTATAGTCCATAAAAATATCTGTGGTTAAGAGGGGGGATGCATGCACATACTGTATGTATGTGTCTGAAAGAAGATGGTAGTCGGCTGCTATCCTTAGAGTATAGCCAGATCTGTGTTAAGACAAGAAGGGAGAGAAAGGGAAAGCACCAACTTAGTGTAGAGATTAAGACATGCTTTATTAGTGCAGGGATAAAGAACACTTACAGGATAAAAAATGTTTCAGGCTCATCAAGACCAAGGGTGATAGGGGTGTCAAGCCTCAGCATCCTTACAGGTTTCCTGTCATTTCCAAAATTGTGTGTAGTCTACACACAGATTGATTGTGGCAAGAATCTGGGTGGAGACCAAATCTGATATAAGCTAGCCAAGCCTGCAGTCTCATGCTTGTGATAAAGTGTGTAACACCTAATCAAGCTACCCGTTTGTCTGTCATTCTGTGCTAAATTGGATTTCTTTGTGTATGACCTCAGATTGGATATCGACTATTCTCTGAACTCTGCCTGCCTTTGACTTCAGATTTTTTTTTTTTCAGTCAAGGAAATGGACATAGGGCTAAGAAACAACCCATCAGAGGAACAAACATTGCCAAGAGATAATAACAGCACATCTAATCTAAACTAGTACATAAATGGCTGCTAGGTCAACTATCTAATGAACCATCGGCAACCGATGATATCAAAGCACAATGTAGGATGTTACTTAGAAATGCCCTGCACATTTGCCAAATGATTATATATTTTCCAAATTGAAGCATATCTCATATCACTGTTCTTAGAACAGTGATCTGGCTTCTCCACCGCTAATTGATAGTTTTCACACACAGTTAGAAGATAATTGTAGAACAGTGATATCTCATATCACTGTTCTTAGAACAGCGATCTGGCTTCTCCACCGCTAATTGATAGTTTTCACACACAGAAGATAATTGTAGAACAGTGATATCTCATATCACTGTTCTTAGAACAGTGATCTGGCTTCTCCACCGCTAATTGATAGTTTTCACACATTGTCACTATACTCTAT
>BLSH010520516.1:1114256-1124761 GCA_018402905.1 Glandirana rugosa | reverse complement strand
CAGTTAGTCACGTGTAGACAAGAAGTGTGAAGAAAAATCAGACACAGTGAAAATAATAACGGCGATTAGTCACGTGTAGACAAGAAGTGTGAAGACAAATCAGACACAGTGAAAATAATAACGGTGATTAGTAACGTGTAGACAAGAAGTGTGAAGACAAATCAGACACAGTGAAAATAATAACGGCGATTAGTAACGTGTAGACAAGAAGTGTGTTTTGTAGACAAGACGTGGTCTTGTCTACAAGAAGTGTGTAATGTAGACAAGACGTGTGTAGACTTTTATCAAATCTTGTGAAATGGATTTTGGCCCCTCCTTGGTATGTGGACAAGAAGTTTGTAGACCTTAGACACACACTTTGATGTCGTATCTCTTCTTGTCCGTATACCAAAGCGAGTGTGAAGAACAGATGTGCACTGATTAGCGGCAATAATAAAAGTGACACAGACTAAAAAGAAGTGTGAAGAACAGATGTGCACTGATTGACGGTTTCATTTAAAGTGACACGCAGACTTTAAAAAATTGTGCAGAACAGATGTGCAATGATTGACGGTTTCATTTAAAGTGACACATAGACTTTAAAAAAAATTCAGAACAGATGTGCAATGATTGACGGTTTCATTTAAAGTGACACACAGACTTTAAAGAATTGTGCAGAACAGATGTGCACTGATTCCCGGTTTCATTTAAAGTGACACACAGATTTTAAATAATTGTGCAGAACAGATGTGCACTGATTCCCGGTTTCATTTAAAGTGACACACACATTTTGCAGAACAGTGATATGGGTACTCCCGGCTTATTTATACTTTTTTGACACAGTTTGAAGATGATTTTAGAACAGTTCTATGGCCTCTAATGTTAATTAATACTTTTCAGACCCATTTTGAAGATGATCTCCATTTTTGCATTTTTTATGTTTTTATTTTTTTAAAAATATTTAAAGTTATTTCCCTGTCCCCATTTCTTTGTAGGGCACTTGTCCCACAATTACCCCATTTTCCTTCCTTTTGCAGACCTCTAGGACCTTCCTGGACTTTTTTACAGCATTTTTAAGATTTTTCATTAAAATTACCAGAACCCCGGACCCGAACCCGGACTTTTTTTGAAAAGTCAGGGTCCGGGTCCCGGACACCCCAAAGTTCGGTACGGACCCGAACTTTACAGTCCGGGTTCGCTCAACTCTACAGACCAAGAGGTATCAAAAAGAAGAGACTCTAGAAGGAACTATAGATAGGTAGAGGAAAAACTACTGACAGGATGTGACTCATGGATCCAGTCAGATAGACCACGCTTCTGGCTATCCTCTTGTAGAGAAGAAGTGGGTATGGTGGGGAAGAAGACAACCACGACAATGCACTGAGATGTGTAGACTTTAGAGATAGATTCTCATTTCAAGTGTACCTTTGACTGACCAACACCCACTCAAACAAACCTGATCACCCACAGCCTGAAATATCTCCAAATACTACATGTACTAAATTTGAGAGGCAGAGCCAAACTCAAAAAAACACATAACCCATTTAAAGGTGTACTGCCGCTCCAGATGGCATCTAGCTCAGTTCCGAGGGATAAGAAGGCCCATCCACTCTGGCCACTCGTGCCCACCAATCTCCAGATCCACATTAACACTATGTATACCATCCAGAGGTGTAGCCACTACATACATCAGGCTAATATGTGGAATGTAAGATCACATCATATCGGCTCCCTTGTTTTCGATCCACCCTAGCTGTTGAGGCATCCCCCCCCCCCGGGATTCCCCAAGAGTCAATCCCAGAGAGGCACATCCCCGAAACAGCACATCAACCCATTATAAGAATCAAACATTTGGATAACATCAACCCTGAGCCTAACAGAGTAGGCGACCAATAGTCTGCTGGCCAGAGGCCACCAGCATCGGGCTGCAGCCTGCTCCTCTCGAACGTGCAGGCATAAAACGCCTCCCCCCGATGAAAACTCTACCCGGCAGACCAGACATCCATAGGAACCATTGACAATCCCCCTATTACACTATAGCATGTTATATGACATAACTCCCCATAATCTCCCTCATTAAACTGTTTTAACACTCCCACCTTACAGCTTAAGACAAGGAGGGAACTTAAGTGTTAAAGCAGGATAGAGTCAGTGTCTATAGTGGAGTGTGACCCATGAGGGGCCTGTTGACCACTGCAGAGGTTCCGGTAACCCTTCTGTTCCCATCCTATGAAACCTTTCCCAGGGCTCGGGAGTATGGTGTAGTAGTCAAGAGTGGGCATGCAGTGAGATCGTCCACTGCCTGTACTTCACTGACCAGGGAAGTGCTGGCATACAGAAAAAAAAGAAATAAAAAGTTCCCAACCCTGGGGCACAGCTCCCAATTAAGTCCCAGCGGGCAACATGGAAAAGCAAACATAACAACTGAAATGTATGTGGCCCATGGTCGCTCCAGATACTACTGTGTGGAAAAGGAACTTGCCCTGTCAGGCTTCATTATTGTCCGGGCGTACCCATGCAGCTGTTGAGAGAGGCCTACGCGACCTGGACTTGCGCTCTCGCTGTGGACGAGGATGTGAAGGGCCTGGAGTGTCCCCGGCTCTTGACTGTGCAGTCCAGTCTGAGACCTCTATGGCCTGACAGTTCAGGAAGGGAAAGAGCTATGGTAGCTGTGTGGGCGTAAAAAGAGAGAAGGACCAATTGCCCTTTTTCACCAACAGGGAGAGAGGGTACCTCCAGGTATAAGTGGCTCCTGAGGAGCGGATTAGCTCCAGTAGGGGTTACAGTAAGCCTCGTTGGGTATGACGGCATAAATCTGGAAAGAGGTGCATCTGGGCTCCATCGAAATCTAGAGGCCCTTTCTGCCAGGCTGCCCTCATGATGGCTTCCTTCACTGTAAAGAAGTGGACACGACATATCACATCTCGGGAGTTTTCTGAGAGACATCTCTCATCGCCGGAACTCTGTGTACCCTGTCGATTTTAATCACAGCCGATGGGGGGTCTCCCAACAGTTGATTGAAAATTGCCACTACTGATGCACGGAGATCTGACCCCATTGTTGCCTCGGTGATGCCTTTTAACCTTATATTATTCTGCCTACTACGATTATCGGCATCCTCCATTTGCAGCTGCATAGTGATTAGGTGCGGCTGATAGGAGCCAAGCTGGGTCTCCAGTGCATCCATGCGGGAGGCTGAAGAGGTATGTTGTTCTTCCAAAGTCTGCACATGCAGCTCAGCAGCCTGTGCGCTGAAAATTAGCTCCTCTATATCCTCTCGCAGAGTTCCTGCGCATTGCCCCAGAATGTTCTGGATGTTGGCTTTTGTAGGCAGGGCAGATGCCTGATATCTGCATCCTCCAATGATGCAGACCGTGCCAGGCTATGCGAGCCTCAGGATGCAGCTGGAGGACTTACCGGCAGGAGTATGGTGGAACATGGATTTACAACCCCGGCCGCCAATAGAGCCTTCCCCGTGGAGGGGCCTGTCTGTCCAAGCCTGCTGTCTTGCTGGCTGGGATGGGTGAGTGCCATCTTGGATCTGGTTGGCGGCGAGGTATCGGTTCTTACCGACAAGTAGCGGGTGATATATGGGTGGCCGGGAGCCTTTGCCCTTCTTAGACATGGGGTGATCAGGTTATCGGGCAGGGTAGAGTCCCCCGGAATCATCTCTGGCTGCACAGGGCAGCCGGTCAAGTTGCTGCTTCACGCTGCCATGGTCAAGCCACCAACTTCAGATTTTAACCCTGATTATTCTGAACCTTGCCTGTCTGCCAACTGCAAGTACATGTTTGCTTTGCTCAGTTCACGCATGCCCTGGCTTGGTAGCCAGGCACTATATCATTGTGTATAAGTCCTGAGGCAACCAAGTACCGGTAGGCTTGCTTGCCTTATGGGAAAGGGGCTGCTATAGGTGAAGAACACAGAGGCCAGCTATAGTGTCTCACCACCTGCGTGAGGGATAAGCGTGACATTATCCCAAGCCTTTAACAATTTTTTTTTTCTGTGAAGTTGGACACAGGCTTGTTTATTTGCAAACTGACATGCCAAGTACAGGAACTGTTTGTGCATGTTAATGCACCTCAAGCAGTAAAGCAGGAGCAAAATCCCAAGGTTAACCCGATTGATTGTTTTACTGGTGACCTTTCATATGTTTTCCAACAAAATAGCTGTATGCTATACTTTAAGCTTAAGTCACACTCTTCTGGTTCTGAAGCATAGCAGATTAACTAATTGCCGGCCGATCGGCCGCTGTCATAATACGGTGGCAGGTTGGCACTGCTGCTTGAATCACCATAGCTGTACACAGTCGCAGTTGCGGGTGGGTGTGCACCGCCCGCTTCATGCTGCGTGAGTGTGGGAGGGGCGGACTCGATAATTGCCTGTTACAGAGGCAGAATGGAGATCTGCCAGTGTAAACACAACGGATCTCTGTTCTGTCAAGGGGACAGATGACAGATCTACTGTTCCGAGAGATCGGGATCAGTTAGATCTGTCATGCCCCTGGCAGCCCAGCCCCCACACAGTTAGAACACAGTGAGGGAACACAGTTAACCCCTTGATCTCCCCTACAGTTTATCCCCTTCCCTGCCAATGACATTAATACAGTAATCAGTGGCTATTTTTAGCTCTGATCGCTGAATAAAATGTCATTGGTCTCAAAAAAGTGTCAAAAGTGTCCAATCTGTCCGCCGCAATATCACAGTCCCAATAAAAATCGCAGATAGCCACCATTACTAGTAAAAAAAAAAAAATAATAAAAATGCCATAAATCTATTCCCATAGTTTGTAGACACGATAACTTTTGCGCAACCCAATCAATATACGCCTACTGCATTTTTTTTTTTTTTTTTACCAAAAATATTTAGAAGAATACATATGGGCCCAAACTGAGGAAGAAATGTGTTTTTTTTACATTTTTTTATTTATTATATATGGATATTTATTATAGCAAAAAGTAAAAAATATTGTTTTTTTTCCAAAATTGTCTCTGATTTGTTTATAGCGCAAAAAATAAAAACCGCAGAGGTAATCAAATACCTCCAAAAGAAATCTCTATTTGTGGGAAAAAAAGGACATCAATTTTGCTTGGATACAATGTTGTTAGTTAAAGCGATGCAGTGCCATATCACAAAAAGTGCTCTGGTCAGGAATGGGGTAAATCCTTCTGGGGTGGAAGTGGTTAAGGTGATTATTACATGGTTGCAAGAGGACCCCCAGTCTTGGGCTTTTAGTCTCCCCACAGATAACACAGCCATAGGGTCAGTTGAAGCTTTTTTCAAGGCCCTAGGTTTACTGTGATGATCCTGACCATGCCCACTCAGCAAAAACAAACCTTAGATCATTACATCAGGATAAAGGCACCGTTTAATAATACTGTTCTGATTCCTGCCGATGGGCACCTGATTCAAGGTGGAATGACCCAGATCTAAGGGCCTCTCCTCCCACAACCCTGGGCTGTGGTTGTGGGGGGCTGTGGGCAGGGGGCTTATCAGAATCTGGAACAAGGGGGCCGGCGGTGTGGGCCTTTAGCAGAGTTTGGGAGACTTTAGTAGCATTTAGGAGCTGTCAGCATTTTTTCCTGCCAAAACGCTGCTGCTCCAGAACCTGCTAACCCTGTTTTGTTTTTTTACAGCTCCTAAATGCCTATGCCACTAAAAGCTCCTAAAAGCCTATGTGTGCATGGACAATAACACAGAGAAGCGTTTTGAAGCTGTAAGAAAAAAATCTCTGATGCTGCAAAAAACAGCAGGAAAACCCCCTGTGTGCATGAGGCCTTAAAAGTATGCACAGTGCACACCATCGGGCATTCATTATGTCCACCTTGCCCAGATCTGCACTTAAAGTAGCAGTTTCCTAGACATCTATGACAATTGTAAATAAGCTCAGTAAAAAAAAGAAAAAAAAAAGAAATGTAACGTTAGACAAACATGATACATGCATTACATTATGAATTAATCCAGCATGGTATTTTTCTAGACTATGCCATACAAACCATCTGTTTCCTTTGTAAGATCTTATAAAACATCACTCGTCACCCAGTGAAAAAGAAGCAGAGGAAAAAAAATAAGAATCTGTAGACTGTACTGTGAAAAGTGGCCACATTGTGAGAACAGCATTCAGGGGAATGTACTGTACATCTGGCAGTTATACTCAACATAATAAATTCTCCTATAATATGAGTTTCATTGATTGAGCCAACAATGCGCATTTCAGCAGAGATCTGCTGTGGGAGACTTAATACAAGATTTATGAATGATAAAGAAGGTCACGCCATTCCAGCCCAGCACAAAGGCAAGTTTATCCAGATATCATAGATAGGGCAGTTCAGATATTTACTTCAAAGACTGGATCCACAGACAATGTTTTGAATCCAGTACATCATGGAAGCCAAATCAAATCGAAATCACAGCTTCCAACTGTCACTCATTTAGAAGGACAGTGCCTCTTTTGGAACCTTATTCCTCTTTTGCTTTTTCCTTCTCAATTGTCATCTATAGTGTGTAGCACCCTGACCTGTTGGGCTAAATTTGTTTTTGACTCCACTGTAGTCAGTTGAGCAAGGATCGGTTCTTTTGATCTGAGCCGGTTTTATTGATTGCCCTTGTCTGTTTCTGGAAAAAGTTTCCAGAAGATAGAGCAGTAGCATCAATCACTCCCCCCAGCCAGTCCCTGGAGAGAAGTGTCCAAAAGGTGACTGGGGAGGTGATACATATTTGCGAGGTTATATCAGAGTGTTCTTTCCTCTACTAGGGGGATTCCAATTCTCCTAGGGCTGCTGCCCCTGGGGAAGTAGTTAGTGTAAGAGAAGATTTGCAGTTTGGGTCTCAGCAGTTTCTGGGCTGAGGACCAAAAGAAGATTTGCTAAATGATTTTTGCTGGAAGCCACTTTCCTGGAGTTCTGAACTGGAGAAGGATCTTTTGTCTTCCTGACTGAAGTGTGTCATGTGGAAGATGGTTGGCAGTCAACTCCTGGGAAATTGTGAGTAAGACCTACTGTAGGACTTTCATGCATGACTGCAGCTATAGGAATTCGTGCTAGATGTGTTCTCCTGGAGTATCCTGAACCCCTAAATCCTGTGCTGTTCAAGTTTTTCTGCAATAAAATTCACAAAAAGACACCCCTAGTCTGAGCCCATATTGTTGGGATGCATAGAACTGTGTCTGTGGTCGGCAGCCTCTGCACTCCTGTCTATGACCCCTCCGGGGGTGAGCGCTACAGGTGTGAGGTATAAACTACTATAAAACAACTTACTATTTACCTACAAAAAAAGAAACATAGACATCAAAGTCTTCTCTTCTTTGACATCAGAATTTCTCCAACTTTGACATCAGAGTTCCACTCCACCTTTCATGCATCTTCTACATTTTTATTACTATACAGGATTTATATAGCGCCAACAGCTTGTGCAGCACTTTACAAAATGGAGGGAGACGGTACAATTACAATATGAATCAATAATGAGTCCTGCTCGTTAGAGCTTCCAGTTGAAATTATTGTCTTTTTTATTTTTAAGCATTCTGTGGAAAAAAAAACAGAACTTGATATATCAAGAATAGAGTTGAGCTTTAAAGTTCGGGTTCGTACCAAACTTTGGGGTGTCCGTGACCCGGACCCGAACCCGGACATTTAAAAAAAAGTTTGGGTTCGAGTTCTGGGTTTGGGTATTTGATCACGCATGTTGAATAGCTGCAGGGCAGCCAGTCAACAAGCGTGATTTTCCCTAGAAGCCATCACAGCCATGCCTACTAATGGCATGGCTGTGATTGGACAGTGCATCATGTGACCCAGCCTCTATATGAGGCTGGAGTCACAGTGCTGCATGTCACATGCTCTCTGGGTAGTGTAGGGAGAGGATGCTGCCTGTGCTGTGAGGGACAGATTGCAGATAGATAGATAGGTAGAGATTACTACTACTACTGCTTTTAGGGACAGATTACAGATTTCATCCTGCATTACAGAAAGATCTGACTGGACTAGGTAGAGTATACTGCTTAGAGCAGGCATCCTCAAGCTACGGCCCTCCAGCTGTTGCGGAACTACACATCCCATGAGGCATTGTAAAACTCTGACATTCACAGGCATGACTAGGCATGATGGGAATTGTAGTTCCTGAACAGCTGGAGGGCCATAGTTTAAGGACCCCTGGCTTAGAGGGACAGATTATTGTTCTAAAATCATCTCCTAGTTCTATAGGGTCAGGTTCCTGCTGTTGCTGTAAGGGACAGATTATTGTTCGAAAATCATTTTGCAGCCCTCTAGCACTTTCCAGGACTCTTTTACAGTCATTTTTGTGCCGAAAAGTTTGGGTCCCCATTGAATTCAATGGGGTTCGGGGTAAAGTTCGGGTCAATTTCGGTACCAAACCCGGACTTTTTTTCGAAGTTCGACCGAACCCACCGAACCCGAACATCCACGGGTTCGATCAACTCTAATCAAGAAGTTTTTGTGTATTCCTTTGTTGTGGTCCACATATATAGGAGCATGGCAGGGGTGTACTCCTTGCTTATATACTTTGTGCTAAAAGGTGTTCCTCTCTCATCTCAGGAAGTTTGGAGGATACTTGACCTGAGTCAGTGACAAGCTTTTTTTTTTTTACTTTAGAGCGTTTTTGGAGCTGAAAAACTCATCTCAGAACCCACTAGTTTTGGGGGTTTTTTACAACCAAAAAACGCCCCAGCCAAAAACAGTTGATAACAGCCTATGTGTGCATGGACACATAGGATCACATTCTGGAGTATTTATTTACCATAGGAAAAAACATCTGAAGCCAAAAACTGCTGCTGTAAAAACGTCCAAAAATTTCCAGTGTGCATGAGGCCTTGAACCAAAAAGGTCAGCAAGACAACATGGGAACTAACATTTTCTAGAAGACAGATCGGCAATCACAGCACCATATTTCTGTCATGGCAAGTTCTCTGCAGGAAATGTTCTTATTAAAATAATTGCTTTATTTGCACATCCATATAACCACTTCAGCTCTGGAAGATTCTACCCCCTTCATGACCAGGACATTTTTTTGCTATTCAGCACTGCGCTACTTTAACTGGAAATTGCGCGGTCATGTAACGCTGTACCCACACAAAATTTGTATCATTTTTTTCACACAAATAGAACTTTCTTTTGGTAGTATTTGATCACGTCTGCATTTTTTTCTTTTTTGTGATATACAGTAAATGAAAAAAGACCGAACATTTACTACATTTTTTCATTTTCTGGATAAAACATATTCTATGAAAAAATTAAAAAATCGAACGTCTTCATAAAATTTTGCCAAAATGTATTCAGCTACATGTCTTTGATAAAAAATAAAAAAAAAATCACATTAAGTGTATATTGATTGGTTTGCATGAAAGTTATAGCACCTACAAACTAAGGTATATATACTAGAATTGTATTTTTCTTGGAGTAGCGCACGGGGGCGTGACCGGATGAGGGTGTGAGCCGGAGGAAGAGTGTGCGGCGTGTCTCGCGCTGAGCATAGCATGTGAACAGACACCGAGGAAAAGCCGCGGCAGCACACCGAGCGGGAGACAGACTGGGTCAGACGCTGTGACAGTAAAAGACGGCGAGCACAAAGCACGGAGTGTGGAGGTACAGGGACTAGGGGGGCGGTAGGATTTTTTGTGGTCGCTCCCTCCTCTACAGCCGGCGTGGAGTGGTGGAGGAGGAGGTGAGGAGACTGGACAGTCCCCTACTAAGCCAGGCAGGCGCCGTGGTGAAGCCCAGCGGCTCCCAGACTGAATGGTGAGAGACGCTGAAAGATCTAAGGTGAAGTTATATATGTGAAGGGGCTAGCAGGAGGTCTTTCGCTATTAGCAAAGGATATATAGAGCATCAAAAGGACATGGCATATTATAACTCTCAGCAGTCATAACCCTGTGGGTCAAAGGAGCAATACTCTGGATTGGCTAGACTGACACAGGACCCCTTTTTTTTTTTTTTGTCTGACCTGTATGCACCTAAGCCTGGGGGGCTATAGGAGGCAGACAGCCACTTGTACCCCTATCGTATCTCTGGGATACGTGGGTTAATACACCACAGGAATCAAGTAAATCGATATAACTATTTTTTCTAAGAACGGTGAGACGCCTCTTAAACCTCACCTGTTCCCATCAGCTAATCCAAGGGAACGATAAGTAGACTAAGGGGGCATAAGGAAATCTTGCCACGCACAGTGGGATCGGACATCATGGTAAAAAAGAAGGGTGAGGATGGGGCCTCAGCAGATCTGAATTGCACCCAGAAATCTGTTAAGGATAAACCTAAAGCAGCACAGAGTGCGGCAGCCAAACTGGAGAAATTTGCCCATTCCCCGATTGGAAGTGGGGCCAAAGTGGGGCAGCAAAACCCTGCCAAAACGCAGCAGGTAAGCGACCCTACCAGAAGAAGCCTGGGTCAACACACCAAAGAGCACGGACTGAACACCAGCATGGCTGTTCAAGACCCGGTGAGAAGGGTCCACATTGTCGGTACGACCACAAGTCAGGCACGAGAAACCACACAACTGGGTCCGAAGAAGACC
>BLSH010520516.1:1086586-1104272 GCA_018402905.1 Glandirana rugosa | reverse complement strand
TTCTAAAGGTTGTCTAGAACATGTTGTCCGTATGGAACTTACATTCAGTGAAGGGTGGTTGGGTTTTCTGAGGGTGGTCTTACTTCGTAGTAGAAGACAGGTTAAATGGTGGGTTAAGGTGTCGACGATGTTCTTCTACCTTTTTTAGGACCTCTCTGTGACCGGGTAGAATGATCTCCTGTGTGTGGAGTTTTGACAGTATAGGGTTTCTGGCTTCTAAAGTATGGTCTTTCGTTCTTTATATTTCTCGTTTTATCGTGGATCATTCGAGTTTGTTGGAGTCTCTTGTCCGGGGTGTTCCCCAAATCTTTGTCTGAGGGGCCGAATGGTTCGACCCACATAGTGGAGATCACATGGACAAGAGAGGCAATAAACTACATAGTCTGTGGAACAATTATAGAATTACGTGATGGGATACGTTTTTCCTTTGATGGTAAAGTGCTTTTGTCCATGAGTGACATGCTTGCATGTTAGACTCTGTGGTTTCTTACACTGAAACATTCCTACTAGTGGAACTAGGCAGAGTTGATTTGGGCCTGTTCTCTGAGGTTGTTTGAGCTTACTAGGTGCTATTTTGCTCTTTATATTTCTTGCTTTCTGGTATGAAATCTTCGGTCTTTGGGATATGACAGTTTTGAGGTGTGTGTCCTCTAGTAAGATGGGCCAGTGTCTCTCCAGGATTTTTTCCATCTTCTTGTAGCAGCTGTGGAATTGGGTGGTAAATTGGACAGAAGATGATGCTTCATTCTGGTGGGAGTCTTTTGGGTTGGTGGGAAGTGACTTACATTCAAGGTATGCCTGTTGTACAAGATCTGTTGGAAATCTTTTTTCAACAAATTTTTTGATGAGAGGTTGGCTGAGTTGCTGGTAGTCCTCATCTAATGTGCAGTTTCTCCTTAGTCTGTGGAATTGACTTTTGGGTATGTTGGTTTTTTTTGTAGGTATGAGTTGCCTGCCGTGGGTTTTGTGTAATTTTTGGCCATGATCCTGTTGTTCTTATGAAAGAGAGTGAGGTCCAGAAATGTGATTTCGTTGGGGTCTTGTTCTGAGGTGAAGGTCAGCCCAAAGTTGTTGTTATTGCAGTAACCAACAAAATCCTCCACTGTTGTATTTGGTCCGTCCCAGATGACTATAATATCGTCTATGTACCTGCCATAGAAGATGATGTTGGAGGCAAAAGGATTATTGTGCCAGATATGTGATTCTTCCCAGTGGCCCATGGTGAGGTTGGCGTAACTGGGTGCGAAGTTGGCTCCAATGGCTGTGCCGACTAGTTGAAGGTAGTGTTCTCCATTAAACTCGAAGTGGTTGTGGGTTAGACAGAATTCAACTGCTTGGACTATAAATCTGGCCTGTTCAGGGTGAATGTGATCCTACTTAGATAGATAATGAGATATGGCCCGGATACCAATATGGTGTGGAATAGATGTATAAAGTGAGTTGATATCTAGGGTAACCCACCTGTATGTGGGTTCCCAAGTGTAGTTTTGGATTTTCTCCAGGAGGTCGGTGCCATCCCTGATGTAGGCTGGTAGGTTTTGAGCTAATGGTTGTAGGAAGGTGTCTGTATATTGGGAGAATGAGCTGGTGATGCTTCCCATAGCTGCTACGATGGGTCTTCCTGGTGGTGATTGGCTGTTTTTGTGTATTTTTGGGATGTGGTAGAAATATGGCGTATGTTAGAAAGAACTGTTGAAAAAACTGAATTCTTGTTTGTTGATGATACCTAGTTCTTTGGTAGTACTGGTTAGGCTGTGGGCTTCTTTGGTGAAGGCTTCAGTGGGGTCCGACCTCAGTTTCCTGTATGTAATACCGTCACCCAGGAGTCTGTAAGCTTTCTCAAGGTATTTCTTTTTGTCCTGGAGTACGATCCCTCCACCCTTGTCTGCTGTTTTTATAATGATCTCTGAATCTTCCATTAGAGTATTTAGTGCAGTCTTTTCCTGAGGAGTGAGATTTGAAGGTAGATGGTTCTTCTTGGATAACTCAGTTTTACACATTTGTGTGAGTTCCGAATAGACAACTTGGTAAAAAGCTTGCAGGTAGGGTCCTTTGCTTTGAGTGGGATTAAAGACAGACTTGGGTCTGAAGGTGGTGTGTAGTATGGTGGGAGGATTATATGAATCGGAGGGTAGAGAGGACCAATCGGCATCTGTGAAAAGTTCTTCCAATATTTTCAGAGCCTCTGAGTCAAGATCTGAGAGGACTGGTTCCGAGGAGGATGTGGGGCTGGAAAGCGGTGGTGGTGGTGCTTTTTTGGATTGGATCTCGAAGTGCCTTTTTAGTGTGAGGTTTCGAATGAAGCTGTTTAAGTCTTTGAACATCACGAAGGGGTTAGGGTGGTTGGTGGGGGCAAAATGTAACCCTTTTTGTAATAATGAGATCTCATTGTTTGTCAGGGTATGCGAAGAGAGATTGAAAATCTTTATTGTATTTTTTGTTTGGCCTTCTTCTGACTGGCCTCTACGTCTGTTTCTTCTTCCCCCTTGCTTGCCTCTATGTCTAGCTTTCTTTTTTTGGAGGGCAAGGGGGTATCTGCTAAAAAACGGTTGGTATCATCTGTAATAGGTGGCAGGCTGTAGGTGTCATCTGGGGGTGATGGCTGATGGCTTCCTAGTGTGTCAGCACTGGTGGAGCCTTAATTGCTGGAATCTTCCAAGGGGTGGTTATGGTCCTTAATTATTTGTTCAGATGGCTGGAGGGGGGGTGGGTTGTTCGCAGGTGTAGTCTTTGTGTGATGGGACCGAGGAGGCTTGGGGGTGCTTCTGATGTTTGCCTTCCTTCTGCCTGTGGTCGGTGGAGCTCCCTTGGAACTTTCTTCCCTTCTCCTCATTTCATTGGGTGGAGCACCCTTTGATCTTTCTTCCCTTCTCATCATTTCATTGGGTATAAGAGGCGGGATGTATGGGGTGCTGGGGTTTCTGGATGTGATTCTTTGGGCAGTTCTATGGTTGTTGCTGATGGACGGTTGGCGGGTGGGTGGCTGTTTATGTTGGGGGACCTTGTTGGAATGATGATGAGGAATGGATGTGTTGGTGGGCCTTCCAGGGAAGTGCCGAGTGTTGGTGTTGGTTCCCAGGGGTTTGTGCTGTTGTTTAGGTTTTTTCCAATTGAAGACTCTGTTAAGATTATAGTCGTCTAGATCTCTTCTGACTTTTCCCATCTTTTTGTGTAGGGTGGTATCTTCATTCTTTTTGTTATGACGTTGTAGGATATCAAGCCACTTGACTGGCAAGTGGCTGGTGAGTTTAGTGAGGGCTGAAATGTGTTCTTTCAGGGTTTGGATAGCCTCTGAGTATTTTATGTCCCTCTGTTTAATGATGAGATGCATCCATTTTTGCGTGCAGAATTCTGCTAATTGCGACCATTCAGAGGCTAATTCAGGCCTCAGGAAGGGGCAAGTTTTGAGAATCCTGAGACCTGAGCGGCTGTTGCTAAACTTTTTTTTAGGGGGGCAAACAAACCCCCCCCCCCCCCCAAGGTCCGCACTCACTACTCCATGGTTACGGCACCACGGCTTCTTTGGCTTCTCCTCCTGGCCAACCCGATCTGCCTCCTGTCCTGATTGGCCAGGAGTAGAAGCTGGAAGTCAATAGCAAAATATTGATTCGCTAGTGTCACAAGTGGGTGGGCACTGTGCCCTGAACCCAGCCTTTTTCAAGCCAATTAGAGCCTCAGGCTCTAATCATGTGGGTTGAAAAAAAAGAAAAACTCATAGAAACCTATGAGTCCGGCTCCCTGCATGCATCCCCGCATGCAAACTAGGGGGGCCCTTATGGACCAGCCTCTCCTGGTTGCCTGGCTGTTGTTCTGACCTACTTGCAATTAAAATATAACCCAAGCCAATATTGTTCTTCATTTTTGGTTGAGTAGGGATTAGGGAACGATGTAAACCCACAAGGGGAATTTCCCCATTCTTCCTCACAACAGGAAGTAAGAAGTAATCTCTCCAATGTGAGGGAAATCAGGTTATCACTAAAACGGTTTTAGTCACTGGAAGATTTTCATCCTTTTACTGTTCTGGGGTCAACTACAAATGGTATTTTTTTCTCTTACTTTCATTTGCAGTGATGATAGTCACCAGGACTAATAGAGAGAGTGTATCTCCCTAATTGGGACATAAAGGGGTTGATTTACTAAAGGGAAAAAGACTGTGCACTTTGCAAAGTGCAGTTGCTCCAGAGCTTAGTAAATGAGCAGAAGCTCTGCTGACTTCCATCATCCAATCATGTGCAAGCAAATATGTTGTTTTTTTATTTTCCTTGCATGTGATTGGGTATTCTTTGCAAAGTGAAGCCTTACCTCATTTACTAAACTCTGGAGCAACTGCACTTGCAGAGGGCATTTGCCTTTAGTAAATCAACCCCAAAGAGTAATACAAATCTGACAGGGGTACTAACCACTACTATTTTACCAAAATGTAAAATAAATATTTTGGTTTTAGATAAGAAAAAGAAGCAGGTAAGCAATGGCAGCATCCATGTTTCCTCACTACAAGGCTTCTTTGGAGTTAATAATATATAAAAGATGATCTTAAAGTTTTTTAAGCATTTTCAGCTGCCGATTTATCCACTTGCTGAGTATGCAGTTTCTTTTTCTTTTAGGGCCGGTTCACACTAGTGTGATCTGCGCAGGAATGTGGTGCGAATCAAATGCCATGTCTGTGCAATGTGAATTCAGCCATACAAACTGTATGGCTGAATTTGCATCGCTTTCGGACCAAACTTGTGCAGGACCCTTTTTTTTATCACACCCCTGCGATCCGATACTGCCAATCGCACTGCGTTTAGCAAACTGATTGTGGGGTGTTGTTAACATACACTCCCCAATCAGTTTGCATGAACAGGTTGCGATTTTGATGTGGTGCGGATTTGCAGCGAATACGTGAATTCACACCACATTTATTGTGAACCGGCCCTTAATCCTTGCCTACGTTCCAGTTAAGCTTGTGCTATGACTTCTGTCTCAGGTTTCCTGTTTCGTTCCTTTCTCCTACAGCATCCTATGGAGCCACCTTTACATGCAGAAACTTGTGTCTCCCTACACTGTGTGTGTCAATCAGTGTTGCCAGCCTAACAGATCGAAATCTACTGACACGACACAAAATTTATTGACACAGACAAGTTTTTACTGCATTTCCAAAAGTTAAAAAATTATAGTTTTAAGTGGAAATTTCAGTATTTAGGCTACAGACAAGTACAATATGCAACTAGCAGTGTGGTTTAGACCCCTTTCACACTGGGTTGCTTTTCAGGCGCTGCGGTGCTAAAAATAGCGCCTGTAGATTGCCTGAAAAACTCCCTCCCCATTCTCCCCAGTGTGAAAGCCTGAGTGCTTTCACACTGGAGCGGTGCGCTTGCAGGACGTTACAAAATGTTCTGCAAGCAGCATCTTTGGGGCGGTGTGGTGAGTGGTGTATACACCACCCCCTCCATTGAAATCACCTTCGAAGAACCGAGTGGCGGTGGAACCCCTTGTTAAACCCTTCTCAGGGTTAAAAGCGCCCTGCTCCTGCCTGCATAGCGGCGCCATTTTATTTTCAATATAGTAAGTAAGTAGCTCAGGGCAGAGGGCAAGAAATTAGAATGGGCGGCACACACATGAAATTGGTTCTCACAGTGACACTGACAGCAATGTGCAGCAGCACAGATCACCAACATGACATGTTCCTTCCTGAATTGCAATGACAGACTCTCTCCAGGTGGTCCTTTTAGCCCACTCCAGTCCAAACAGTACTGACAGTCCCACTCCCGGCTTGCCTTGTTCCCATCCCGCACATGAGGCTCCGGCCGGTCTGCTTGGCTCCCTTACACCATGACATTACACGACACAGTTAGGCACTGCCTCCGCCTGAACACACTGTAGCAGGCACTCAGATAGTCTCTGCCTTGAAGCAGAACTGCACATACACAATTGTGAGCCAAGCACACAAGCACACAACCATATTTTTTAACTGACAACCTTTTCCGGTCTCTGGCATTTACTGGCAAGTGCCCATTTTTTACTGGTTGCCAGTAAAAATACTGATGGTTGGCAACACTGGCATCAATAGAAACACACAGCTCAGAGGCCTAAAATGGCAAAGAAAATCCCTGCTCCTCCCTCCTCCTCCCACCTCCCTTCTCCAAGCTAGCAGTGACTGCACGGTCTATTGTTAACTCTTTTCTGTAAAGACCAGAAGTTTAGGGAAGCAGCACTGACAGATCAGGAGCCTGCAGCATTGAATGTTTTAACCAATTAAGGACCAGAAGGATTTCCCCTTAAAGTGGTTGTCAACTCGTGACAACCACTTTAACCTACAGGTAAACCTATAATAAGGCTTACCTGTAGGTGCCCTGCATATCTCCTAAACCTGCACGGTTTAGGAGATATGCAGTATATGAGATGTGCCCATGTCATTTTGTCAAATGCGCAGTGAAGAAATGGCCTCCATGCCGTTTCTTCACTGTGATCGTGCCATGATGGGAGTGACATCACGCGACTCCAGCCAGTTACAGAGCCGGAGTCATGGCCCTGGAAGGAAGAGGGGCAGAAGATGGATGCTGCCTGCACAGGGGACCGCGCTGGACGTCGCAGGCTTTGTTTTCAGGTGAGTGGCACATAATGGGCTACTATGCGATGAATAGTAGCCCTTTATGCATCTACTTTGCAGGGGAATGTAGAGGAAGTAAACCCCATCTTGGGTTACTTCCTCTTTAACCACTTAAGCCCCGGAAGGATTTCACACTTTAGGACCAGAGCACTTTTTGCGATTCAGCACTGTGTCGCTTTAACTGAGAATTGCGCGGCCGTGCGACGTTATACCCAAACAAAATTTGCATCCTATTTTTCCCTCAAATAGAGCTTTCTTTTGGTGGTATTTTATCACCTCTGCGTCATTTCTGATCGCCGCTATAAACAAAAGAGCGACAATTTTATAAAAAGACCCAAATTTCTTATTTTGATAAAATACAAATCCAAAAAAAAATATAAAAAAACATTTTTTTCATCGGTTTTGGCCGATTTATATTCTTCCTCATATTTTTGGTAAAAAAAAATCGCAATCGGCATTTATTGATTGGTTTGCACAAAAGTTGCCGCGTTTACGGATGATGAGAATTCATTTCTGGGGTTTTTATTTTTTTTTATTTTTTACTAGTAATGGCGGCGATCTGCGATTTTTAGCGGTACTGCGATATTTCAGCGGACATGTCGGACCATTTTGACACTTTTTTGGGACCATTAGCATTTATACAGCGATCAGTGCTATAAAAATGCACTGATTACTGTGTAAATACCATTGCCAGTGAAGGGGTTAACCTGCAGGAGGCACTCTAAGGGTTAACTGTGTTCCCTGGGCGTGTTCTAACTGTATGTGGGCTGCCCTAGCAGGGGAAGGAAAGTGATCACAGCTTCCACGTAGAGGAAGGCTGTGATCACAGCCCTTCCCCCCTCACAGAACGGAGGTCTATGTTTACTTACACGGACCTCCGTTCTTTCAGTGCGGGGGGGCCATCGCGGGTAGCCGGCGGTGATCGCACCCGCTCCCAGGCTCCCCCCGAACACAGTGAGCGCGCAGCGCGCTCACAATGCTAGTTATCGCGGCCGCCGTCCTGTGACGATGGTTCGCGATAACGAACCACCTTGTCGCCATCACGCTGCGGCGGGCGGTCGGCAAGTGGTTAATGACCAGGCCATGCAATATGGCACTGTGTTGCTTTAACTGACAATTGAGCCGCCGTGCTATGCTGTACCCAAACAAAATTGACATCTTTTTTTTGTGCTATAAGCAAAAAAAGGCAGACAATTTTGAATATTTTTGGTTAAAAAATCACAATAAGCGTATATTGATTGGTTTGCGCAAAAGTTATAGCGTCTACAAAATAGGGGAGGGATTTATGGCCTTGTTATCTATAGCTCTGTAGAGAAATCGTAATTGAACAAGCTGAAATTTGAAGCTGGTTGGCTACCATACACAGCTGCATCAGAATTCGCACTCTCCACTTTTAATACATCAACCCCTCTGGGGCTTTACTACTACTTTAAAGTCTACCTGTCAGCAGCACAAAATTAATCACATAGGCTAGAGACAAGGACTACATCACATATTTTGCAAATATTTGCAGGCCGAAAATTATACGTTTTGTAAATAAATTAATCAAATTTAAATGAATGAAGAAGTTTTACATTGATTTTTTTGTTGTAATCAGCATGATAATTTATAACAAGGATCAGATTGCAGAGAGCTAGATTTAGCCTGCAGAACATAGTTTGGAGACCCTTGATATGGGCAAAATAGGGTCACAGATCCATCAGCTACAGGGCTGTTTCTATCCCTTCTATCCCCTTTGCAAGTTGCCTTTATCCTGAAAGTGCCAAGTTTAGGAGACTAGAATATACATTCATTTGATAATCTGGTGGTCCAATGTTTAAAGCGTTTGTTAACCCAAGAAAAAAAAAATGCTGCTTCTGTCTCTCTAATGTGCAATTAGCAGCATGGTGCTTTTGCTTTTTTGCTGTATCCCCTAAAATACCTGCGTGAAAATGCCAGGTCATGACTTCCCCCCCTGAGTGCAGACTCCCCTTATGATATACTGTAGTTGATCTTGAGAGCCCGTGGTCTATGTAGTCTGTGTCACTCCCAGTTCTCATATGCCTGCTTTCAGCTCCCTCTCTGCCCCCTCCCTCTTCCTCTCAACATGTAGTTTCTCCTCTCTGCTCTGCTCTCATAATTAACTCTAAAAGCTCCTATTTCCTCTGTATTAGAAGAATAAGTTCCCTGTGTCAGTGTTATATCATAAATATGCTTATCTATATAGATAATACAGCACAGCTCTCTCTCTCTCTAGCTGAGCCTCTCTCTCTCTCAGTGCTCAGCCCTCCCTCAGGAATCCTGAGCTGAGAGAGAAGAGCAGAAAAACGACAACTGATCATAGTAAGAAGGTGTTATCAGTACAGATAAGCATATATATGTTATAACACAGACACAGGGCAACGTCTTGTTATAATACAGAGCGGATGGGAACTTTTTATACAAGTGGCTTAACAACCCCTTTAAGCATATGTAGCAAGATCCTTGGTCTCCAGACATTAACGGGTGATTTGCTAAAACTAAAGAATGCAAAATCTGGTGCAGCTATGCATGGTAGCCAATCAGCTTCTAACTTCGGCTTGTTCAATTGAGCTCTGACAAAAAAAAAAAACTGGAAGCTAATTGGTTTCCATGCAGAGCTGCACCAGATGTTGCACTCTCCAGTTTTAGTAAATCACCCCTGAAGTCTCACTTTTATGTAAGCGTGATGTCATTCCCTCAGTGTGAGAGGAGCTGCTGGATCTCTGATGCAATACATGTAAGTCTTTACATTGAATCACTGAGGTCTGAGGACTGTTTAAGTGGGCTATTGTTAAATACATGGCAGTGCTGGCTGTACATCCCCAATAGGAATGTCCTATAAATTGGGCTTCAGCCTGGGGTGCAGGTACAACCAGCAGTGACAGAACTAAAAATGTAAATGTTATTAAAAACCACAGTATACATTTTGAAAGGACCATGTGCTATGTGCACCGAGTCCCCTGGGAAATTCAGCAATAGTATAGCCAGGTGCTTAGGTAAGTATGGAGAGTGAGAGAAACACTAGCTGCAGCTGCTCTCTGTAACTGCTGCCCTATGGTGCTAAACTGTTTAACAGCTATATAAACAAAAGGAGGGAGCTGCTGAACAGGAAGGGTTCAATAGACAGAGTCAGGCAGCTTGTGGGAACTGTAGTCCAGAGGAGAGAGACTACTGTAATCAAGAGCTTTCAAACGGAATTTTCCAGAGAGAGATTGCCAGTAGGAGGGGAAAGAGCTGCATTTTCTCAGGCTGTACGTGGCACAGATTCCTCTGGCCCTGAGGGATACTGGAGAGTACACATTGCTGTCCAGCGTGCACAATTACTGCTGCATATCCGCAGCCTGAGAGGGATTCAGAGAGCCAAGTTCGGGAAAGCTGACAGCCAGAGTTACCTGGGTGCTGAGCAGAGAGTGTTCAATTCTTTGTATGTGACTGGATGTTGACCTGCAATATCACTGGGACTGGTGAGTTGCTGATGTGGGGATTTACTATCCTCTGATAGAGAGACTGAGCCTTTTATGAATTAACCATACAGCCATCTAGTAACCTTATTGCTGCCTGCAGGCTTGACTGCAATTATTCTCATGTGCATCAATGGTAAAACGGAGCCCCAACTCTAGCCAGCTAAAGAGCTATGACTGAAGACTATCATTTTACAGCTGCTACAGACAGACCTTCCCCTATTGCTTAAGCCAAGAGGCACCTCTCAGGGGAAAATACACCATTCTTCTAGAGTGCAATCTAGATATAGTTAGAGTATTATTATTATTCACATTGCAGTTAATGCTTATATACACTGTTTATTGCCAACTTTGCTGATTCATGAGTTAATCCCAGTCTATTCTAACTTTTCTTGGCATAGTGATTATACTGCTTAGCATTCTGTGTCTGGGCCTACCTTTTGTGTGTTCATTTATGTTCAAACCACTATTTATTATGACCTGTGCCAATAAATTGAGTTTATTTAAAAATTTGTGTCTACCATTTCAGCCAAGGTAAAGGTATCTACAGTATACTCATGTTTGGATGCTTGCAGTAACTTCCATTTAACCAGGTGTGTCAGAGGGGCTGAGGGTGTTCTTGGAGTCAAGTCGCATAATACAGAATCCAAATTACCAAGCGGCTCCTGCGATGGTAGAGCTACAATAGCGTCCAACAATTCTGGTGATACTTCTAATTGAAAATGAGAGATATAAACAGCATTTCTGTAAACGCAAGGCCGTGTGTTGCACTTCTGCTCTCATACAGAGCAGTCTTCACTTCATGCACTACCACAACACTGACTTTTCTGCTGGGGCTGGAGATGCTTTATGAAATAAATCAATGGTTTCCCATGTGCAATAAAGTGGTTCTAAAGTCAATTTCTGTGTTAAGGTAAAAAATGCCGCACTACTTGTCCTAACCCCATCTCTAAACATTTACCTGGTTCCATGTCTCTGTTCTAGCACTGTGCTTAGCTCCAGCACCACCCCCTTCACTTCCTGCCTTCAGAGGAAAAACTGAAGGTGGGGAGCCATAGTCTATGGACACACACAGCCCAACTCAGAATAAGTACCTCCTTAGCACACAGCTTCTAGCAAGAGGCACCCGAAGGAGGGAGAAGATGACAGCTCCGGTGGGAACTGCCAGAAGAGGAGGAAAGTGCAATATTGTTTCACAGAGCAGGTAAGTTTTACTCATTTTTGTTTCACAGAAATATAAGCATTTAGTGGTGTCCCTGTGGGTGATGCATGTGTGCCCTGCATGCAACTTGCCTGTTCACCATTCAGGCTATAATATTCCTCCAGGAGGTTTTACAACTGGATACCTGGTTCACCTTTTCCAACACACAATTTATTGCATTTGGCTGATATTTACCCCAGCTATGGTTGGCTCCTAAATGACTGTCCATGCCTACCACTAAGGATTACTCTAGTTCTTGCCTACAGTGGCTCTCCACTGATCGGCTTGCAGGCGCTCCCCTTTTTTGTTCTCCTGTGTCCGCCCCCAGGTTCTACTATCTGGATGTTCTACAATCCCTAAACTACTACTGCTCTATTGTGCCCTATTGGGTCCTGAAGAAGCCGTTGTGATTGGCAAAACGTTGACCTGGCATATCTGATTACTAGTAGTACTGTATAGTGTGCTATGATGCTTTTTTGAAAATTATTATAGTCTTCCAGCACCTATATAGAGCTATATTCAATAGTATTCATTGAATGATTTAGGCTGACAAAGCCTATGCTTTTTAATATTGGATTTTAAATTGTACAAATAAAATTATATTTTTTATACAAACCTGTTTGTGTATCCTGTGTTGAAGGCTGTAAAGTCTGGCATATAGGTGGGTCCTGGCATTGCCTGGCTCTTTACCTCTTCCTTTTTCTTCATAAACATTTAGTATCACTTTAGCACAGTGCATAATGTGAATCCAGCCACAGGGTTCAGATTTTGGGGGGGGTTAAGTACTATGTCTTCTTATACCAATGTTTGGGCTGGGGAGCACAGGTGAACTTTAATTTCTTTATACCTTTCAGTGTTGAAAGCCAAAGTACCTTTTGGGTGGATATATTTTAAGACAGAGAATCATGGAATAGCTTTTTCTTACCTTGTTAAGAGGATCTGAAGTTTTGTGACTTTGCCCTTGATGTAATTAATAAATGACATTACAATGATTCAGCAGCTGCATTTTGTCGGTAGCATATGAAGGACGTGTTTAATATTCAATATGAGACAGAGTCATGCAGAAAGGATTTTCACATAGAAGAATTTATCCTTATCACAGCCTAGGACTGTCACGTTGGACTATTGCTTACTCAAATGTCCACAGCAAAAGCTGATTATGAGTGTCTGAGTGATACATTTCTAAACAAAGATCTCAACACAAAACCTTCAGCTAGCCTATTGTACATGTTTCATATGTAAATAGAGAATGCAGTGTCTGTTATTTATTGCAGGATGTCTTTGCTTGCTTTATTTAATAAACCGTGCAAGGAGTTTATACTGCTAAGACTGCAGTTGCTGACGTCTCAATGTAAGGTGAGTTTTTTTAGCTGCTTTTGACTATTGAGGACATTAGGTTGAAGACTCCATGGTTTGGCCTGGCTAACATAGCAATATTTGTCCATTAGCATTTACTGTTGGCATACAGTTGTGCTCATACGTTTACATACCCTGGCAGAATTTATGATTTCTTGCCCATTTTTCAGAGAATATGAATAAGAACACAAAAACATTTCTTTCACTCATGGTTAGTGTTTGGCTGAAGCTATTTATTATCAATCAACTTTGTTTACTCTTTTTAAATCATAATGACAACAGAAACTACCCAAATGATCCTGATCAAAAGTTTACATACCCCAGTTCTTAATACCGTGTATTGCCCCTTTTAACATCAATGACAGCTTGAAGTCTTTTGTGGTATTTGTGGATGAGGCTCTTTACCTTCTCAGATGGTAAAGCTGCCCACTCCTCTTGGCAAAAAGCCTCCAGTTCTTGGAAATTCTGGGCTGTCTTGCATGAACTACACGTTTGAGATCTCCCCAGAGTGACTCAATGATATTGAGGTCAGGAGACTGAGATGGCCACTCCAGAACCTTCACTTTATTCTGCTGTAGCCAATGACAGGTCGATGTGACCTTGTGTTTTGGATCATTGTCATGTTGGAATGTCTAAGCACGTCCCATGTGCAGCTTCCTGGCTCATGAATGCAAATGTTCCCCCAGTATTTTTTGATAACATACTGCATTCATCTTGCCATTCAATTTTACCAAATTTCCTGTGCCTTTGTAGCTCACACATCCCCAAAACATCAGCTATCCACCTCCGTGTTTCACAGGCCTTGTTGACTCCTCTCCAAAAGTAACGATTATGGTTGTGGCCAAAAAGATAAATTTTGGTCTCATCACTCCAAATGACTTTGTGCCAGAAGGTTTGAGGCTTGTCTCTGTGCAGTTTGGCGTATTGTAAGCGGTATACTTTGTGGCATTTGCATAGTAATGGCTTTCTTCTGGCGACTTGACCATGCAGCCCATCTTTCTTTAAGTGCCTCTTTATTGTGCATCTTGAAACAGCCACACCACATGTTTTCAGAGAGTCCTGAAGTTATTTGTGGGTTTTTCTTCGCTTCCCAAACAATTTTCATGGCAGCTAAAATTTTAGTTGGTCTACCTGACCATGGTTTGGTTTCAACAGAACCCCTCATTTTCCACTTCTTGATTAGAGTTTGAACAATGCTGATTGATATTCTCAATTCCTTGGATATCTTTTTATATCCCTTTCCTGTTTTATACAGTTCAACTACCTTTTCCCTCAGATCCTTTGACAATTCTTTTGCTTTCCCCATGACTTCGAATCCAGAAATGTCAGTGAAGCACTGGAAGAAAGATGCAAGGTTCTGTCAGGAGTCCAGAAACGTATTGACTTTTTATACACACACACTAATTACAAGCAATCAGACCACAGGTGAGGATGTTAACCTTTAATAGCCATTCAAACCCATTTGTGTCAACTTGTGTGCATGTTATCAGGCCAAAATCACCAGGGTATGTAAACTTTTGATCAGGGTAATTTGGGTAGTTTTTGTTGTTATGACTTAAAGCGGAGTTCCACCCTAAAGTGGAACTTCCGCTGGTTGGATTCCTCCCCCCCTCAGGTGTCCCATTTGGCACCTTTCGGGGGGGAGGGGGAAGAGGACACCTGTCTTTAGACAGGTGTCCTTTTCCACACTTCCGGGAGTTCTGGCCGGCGGACGCGGCCGCTGACGTCAGAAGCCGGCTCCCTCCTCCCTGCTCGCTCTGCTACTGGCCGCTTGGCCAGTAGCAGAGCGTGGCAGAGCTCGCGCATGCGCGGTAAGGTGCCCGGCGTGAAGCTGTACTGCTTACACGTCCGGGTTCCCTTACCCGCGATGGAGGCGGCTGCACCCGTCCCCCGATCCGAAGATCGGCGGCGGGTGCCGACATCGCTGGAGTCCAGGACAGGTAAGTGTCCTAATATTGAAAGTCAGCAGCTACTGTATGTGTAGCTGCTGACTTTTAATTTTTTTTTTTAGCCCGGACCTCCGCTTTAAAAAGAGTAAACACAGTTGATTGATAATAAATGGCTTCAACCAAACACTAACCACGAGTAAAAGAAATGTTTTGTGTTATCATTCATATTCGCAGAAAAATCATAAATTCTGCGAGGGTATGTAAACTTATGAGCACAACTGTATTTCTATGTGTGTGCAAGTAAGCCTACTTTACTTTCAATTGGTCTGTACATGTGTTTGCATGGTTTTCCCCAAATACACCATAATTGTAAATAAAGCAATAATATTAATACTGTATATAAAAAAATAATCAGGGAATTCCAAATAGTTCCAAGGCTAATTTTTGGAGATAGTTGCCTTAAAGTGTTACTAAACCCGGGACCCTGCACTCACTATATCTGGTCTCCCACAGTACACAGAACATGGAAATACAATTAGTTTAGTAAATATAAACAGCTAAATATATTTTCTCATCAGCAGTATATAGCAGTCTTGTGATTTCTATCAGTTCCTGGTGAAGCTTGCAGGAGGAGTTTTCATACTGCACTGAGCTGTCCTATTAGGCTGCAGGACCCCTGACCCTTTGTCTGGGCAGTGCTGATTGGCCCTGTGCTGATTACATCCACTCTCCCAAGAAACCCCTTGGGTTCCACATTGAATATACTGCATATACAGACTGATTTTACTGTTGTGGGTTTAGTAACACTTTAAGAACTACCTTTCCCTAATGCAGACAAGCATTTATGTCAGTCTCACTAACACATGTGGCAAATTTAGGTAGTGCCATTTTAAGAACCTGTCTTAATGAATTACCACCAGTTTGCGGATTAGGAAACTGGTGGTAATTAAGACCAACTCTGAGCTGGTGTATGTAGGTATGCCAGTACTCAGAGCAGTCAGTGCCTGTATGGGGGACCTGTCATGTATATTACCCCAAACAGGGCTCTATCCCTGCCCCATTCAAATGTCAGTCAATGGATTGCACAGCTGAAGTGTAAACAGAGGGGCTGGAGATACAGGCTGTCATTACCCAAACATGCCAATGTGCAATGGATGGAACCTGATAGGTAACTGAGAGACTAGTTCCCCATCAAGTCTGCTTTATTTCACGTAGCCAATGACCCCCTTAGGGATGGCTGGTTAGTGTGGTTCACCTTCTCACAACTGCCCTCAGTCACACTCCTGCTGGCATCCTGAGTCAGAAAATCGGGCTTGCTCTTTATTTTTGTTGTTTTTATTTGGGGATTTGAACTTGGATAGGGATTGGGGTAGGGCTGTCAATGTAACAGGTGCAGTGACTGAGGAGGGAGTGAGTGCACTGAGAATGAGTGTCTGATAGATTTCTGTGTATGATAAGTACGATATACAAAAAGGGCTTCAGGTGTTTCTCCAATAATTAGGTCAAAGTGTAACAAATTCCAAACCAATTTATATATATATCACTTTATTAGCCGACCCAGGAAACGATCTATTGACCCGACCAGACATACAAAAACTTTTTATTTTTTATTTTATATGTCTTGGAGAGTCAATAGTCAGTCGGCTAATAAAGTTATAATAAATAAACTAATAAAGTTATTTTTTTTATGTATGTAACCACTCGCCTACCACCCACCTTCAAATGACGTCGGAGCGGTGCGGCTCTCGTTCTGGGTGGACGTCATATGACGTTGCCCCTTTAAGCCGGGATTGCGCACGATCGGGCGCGCGCATCCCGGCTCTGTCGGTGTCGGCGTGTCCCCAGGACACACCGCATCACTGACGGGGGTGAACAGCCATTGGCCATGGCTGTTCACCATGTGATCGGCCATGAAAAAGTCACGGCTGATCACAAATGGCACTTGCCCCATTCGCGCGGCGCATGCGCGCGATCGTGTCAGTGGTGGCGTGTTCCCAAGGAACACTGCCTGTCACCGACACTGGTATCAGCTGCCGGCCGGCGGCTGTTACCTTGTGATCGGCTGTGATCTACTTCACAGCCGATCACGTCCAATGTAAACAGAGTGGTAACTCACTGTTACCAGCTCTTCTCTCCTCACACAGTTTCCAGTGTGAGGAGAGAAGAGCTAGGATCAGTGAGTTACTGATCTGTATAGTAACCCCCCAATGCACCTGTCACCCAACAGTCACCCCATCTGCCCCCATAAAGCGTACCTGTCATCATAAAGTGTACCTGTCATCATACTGCCAACATAAAGCGCACCTGTCACCCATCACCCGTCAGTGACCATGGCCTGTCACCCGTCAGTGACCGTGGCATATCACCCGCCACCCATCAGTGACTGTGGCTTGTCACCCATCACTGACTGTGGAGTGTCACCCGTCACCCATCACTGACCGTGGCGTGTCACCCATCACCCGTCAGTGACCGTGGCATGTCACCCGTCACTCATCAGTGACCGTGGCTGGTCACCCATTACCCATCACTGACTGTGGAGTGTCACCCGTCACCCATCACTGACCGTGGCGTGTCACCCATCACTGACCGTGGCATGTCACCCGTCACCCATCAGTGACCGTAGCTTGTCACCCAACACCCATCAGTGACCCTGGCATGTCACCCGTCACCCATCAGTTACCGCGGTGTGTCAACCGCCACACATCAGTGGCCTGTCACCCAACACTGACAGTGGCCTGTCCCCTGTCACCCATCACTGACCATGGCCCATCACCCATCAGTGAACACCGCCAGTCACCCGTAGCCTGTCACCCGTCACCCATTAGTGACCACCGCCAGTCACCCATCACCCATCAGTGACCGTGACCAGTAATACATCAGTGACCACCACCAGACACCTGTCACCCATCAGTGACCACCGCCAGTCACCCGTCACCCATCAGTGACCACCACCAGTCACCTGTCACCCATCAGTGACCACCGCCAGTCACCTGTCACCCGTCACGCATCTGTGACCACCGCCAGTAACCCGTCATGCATTAGTGACCACCGCCAGACACCCGTCACCCATCAGTGACCACCGCCAGACACCCGTCACCCATCAGTGACCACCGCCAGACACGTGGCACCCATCAGTGACCGGCGCCAGTCACCCATCAGGGACCAACACAAGTCACCCATCAGTGAC
>BLSH010520516.1:1071278-1084724 GCA_018402905.1 Glandirana rugosa | reverse complement strand
CGGAAAAAAGTCGAAAGTCGCTATAGTGTGAAACTTACTGTTAATGAGTCAGTACGTTTTGAAATGGGTATACTTTAAACGCAGGAAAAAAAGTGTGTTTATCTCGAAAGAAAACCACCATAAATTAGTGATCCCAAAAAAAATAAAAAACACGATAATTACTTTTTTCTAACTTTTAAAACACTTTTTTACGGAAAAAGAAACAAAGACAGTATTTTAAAACGCTTGTAGACTCTATAACTTACACAAGGACCAAATAATATACACTTATTTTGGTTATTTTTACCAAAGATAGGTAGCAGTATAAATTTTGGCCAAAATTTACAAAGAAAAACTACTAATTTGCAAAATTTTATGACAGAAACAAAGAAAAAGGCATTTTTTCACAAAATTTTCAATCTTTTTTCATTAATAGCACAAAAAATAAAAAAAACCCTAGTGATTAAATACCACCAAAAGAAAGCTCTATTTGTGTGAAAAAAAGGACGCAAATTTCATATGGGTAAAGTTTTGCATGACTGAGTAATTGTCATTCAAAGTGTGATATCGCTGAAAGCTGAAAAAAGGCCTGGACAGGAAGGGGGTTTTCGTGCCCAGTGCTGAGGTGGTTAAGTTGGTTATGTTGTGTTTTGAGTGTTGGAGAAACACCCGAAGCTCAAAGTACTTATCATTTTGGCTGTTGAGTCAGGGTATTGTTTCTACTGTTCTTTTTTATCCTTTTTTTATTCTCTTTCTTCATACAGGGTTTTTGCCTTCTTTTAGAGATTAATTTACTGGTACATGTACATGTATGTAGACAGCTCTCAAAATCAAGTACATTTGCATTTTCGCACATTTTAACCTTTAGGGTTGGGTCACACTACCAGGGATGATGGCTAGTCTGGAGATAGCGAGTGATGTTGCGGGTGACGCTGCCCCCTGTTAGAGTGGGAGGACAAGTACAGTTTATGTCCCTCGCCTCATGGCTGGACATCCTATATTGGGATCCACTGCGGCACAGGGTCAACCTAGGGGCCAGGCCTGTGTGGTCTCAGAGCAAAGCCTTGCTGCAAGTGTATACCGGTGGCTTCCTGCAATGTGTGTAAAGTGAGATAAATTCAGTACACAAGTGATTACGGAGTTCATGTAAAAATATCTGTGTAGAGACACAGGGATTGGCAAGGCATGGGGAGTGCTCTGTTCTCCCAATCTGTAACAGTTTATCACCTGGCAAGAGAGAAGATTATAGTGTCTGTTGGGTCCAGGTGGGACCTGAGTTAACCAAAATGACTGTTGGTTTCTGACCTGTCCTGTAATGGGCGAACTCCCAGTCTCAAGTGGGCACCCCACACAATTACAGAATTTGAGCTCAAGCATTGTTACTCTTGCTTCACCCCAACAAAACATCTATGTATAACCCAAACATTATTTATGTTTTGGCTAGAATACAAAATGCCTAAAGCCCAACTAAAGTCTCCATTAAAACTGGGTACAGTCAAATATTACCTTATCAAACTCTTAGGGCCCTTTCACACTGGCAGCATCAATTCCAATCAGCAGGGGGGCCGTGAACAGGTCCCCTGCTGAATTATAGCTGAACGGTACAGATGTCACGTTTGAGACATCCATGTCCGTTCAGTATTTGTTTTGCTGTAGTTTGTCTGATCTCTGTCAGGTCTATAGGCAAGCAGAGGTAAAGGGAAGTTCATTATGTTTAGGTCTGAAAAACAAAAAAGGATGCAGACCTTTCTGTTTTTTTGCTGACCTTGACAGGAAAGGAGGTAATCTGAAAGGTGGATCTGACTAGAAAACCTGTGTGAAATGGCCCTTACTCTTTATTTTAAGAGGCAAGTGCTGCTTTAAGAACAAATCAGTCTGTTCCCCAAGCATTCAGCTGCAGAGACATGCTCTGCCCAAGTACCTTTTGGGTGGAGGTGAACTGTCTCTCAGTTTGATGACCCCCTACCAAGTCACAACTAGAGCCTTGCAGTTAGCAAGGAGCTTAAAGCGGACCTTGCAGTACAATGTAAGGTCCACGTATAATATCTGCTTGTTTTAAAAAATGTCCCTGAATATGCACCTAGGGCGGAAGACGAGGGTAAGGTAAGTATGAATCTAACTTATTTCCTTACAGGTACATCTTGGAACTGCCTTGGAACTGGAAATGTTGGGTTATTTCTAAGGTCCGCAGCTTAAGCATTGCTGATTGTAAAGCTCTATAGCTCTGACTGGGTTTGGGGGGCCTGTCCAACCACTACAGAAAGACCTTTCTGCAGCTAAATACCAGACAGGCTGATTTTTTCTTAAAGCAGTACCAACACCACTAAAATAAACAGTAAGAGTTTGACAAGTTAGTCTGGCTATACCCTGAGTTCATTTATGTATTTTTAATTCTTTCCTGACCAAAGGTCAGTGGTGTCTACATGCCCAGGCCAATTGTAACAGCATCAGCACGTGTCAGTAAACTTAACAATAACTCTTGTCCTCCTGTCTTATTTACTTACCTAAATCATTTTTATACAGATTTTTAATGACTGTGAGATTTATCTTCAAATGCAGGGTTTTCCAAGAATTCAGTCCACTCAATAGAATGTTTTGCTGCTTTTTTCACACTTTTATTCAAAAACTTTAAAGTAACATAGTGTGACATAGCAATGGGCAGAAATGTCTCCTAGTGTAGTGTCCAGGCAATTTGTCAAACAGCTTTCTCTATTCTTTTTTAAGACAGAGTTGCCTTATACTGGCCATACATGGCTTAACTTTCACGCTGTGGGTGTTCCTGTCGGCACCACCCAGCTTCACAAATCTCGACCCAAAAAAATTGAAGGAGCCAGGTAGAAAATTGTCAGCCACTGTTCAGGGATTGAAGCAGTCACAGTTGCTGTTTCTTGAATACAGTAGCCAGCAGGCGAGATGCCAAAATCCATACTAAAAAAGAAATGCACTGTATATGGCGAGCATTAAAGCGGAGTTCCACACGGATTTTTTTTTTTTTTTGGCATCCACTTTTTTAATACTAAATAGATGTAACCTTTTGTTTCCTTACTTTCAAACTGCCTAGTAATTACATGTATTATTTACTCACAATTTTGTTTCCTGTCTGGAAATAACACGATTTTACAGTTTAGGGAAGCCCACCGACTCCTGGGAAATGATGAGTCACATCTCCCAGGAGGCCAGGTGAAGCAGGAAGTGAAAAAGAGCCTAGAACCAAATAGTAGCAGAATACAAGGACCACCTAGCAACAAGCGACTTAGGGTGAGTATACATTTTTTTTTCCTTCAAAGGTAACTCTATATAGGCAAAGGACTTGAATGATGTAAAAAAAATTTCTGGGTGGAACTCTGCTTTAACCACTTGCCGACCGTCAACCTGAGGTTGACGGCGACAAGATGGCTCGATAAGGCAAAACGCCGTCATACGACGGCGGCCGCGATCACGAGCCGTGGGCGCGCGCGCCCCCTAGGCGCGGGCGCTGCAGCGCCATTCGACACAGGGCCGATCAATCTTCTGGGCCAGGCCAATGATTTTTGGCCTGGCCCTTCCGATTGGCCCTGCCAATGATAGGACTCCTCTGCCTCTGAAATGTTAACAGAGGCAGAGGAAGTTAGCTCCCTTTCCTCCCTGACGCCCTTTTCGGTTTCAGCGAGGAAGAAGGATCATCAAAAAACCTGAGTTGCACAACACCACACTGACATCAGGTCACATAGGCACATTTAACCCCTTGATCACCCCCTGATCACCCCCCATTTAACCCTTTCACTCCCTGTCACCCCCTCTTACAGTATCATATAGTGCAGCGCTCAGTTTTTAGCGATCGCTGTACTTGTGACCCTTGTGACACTAATCAGTGTTAGGTTAGGCTTGTACTAGGCCTAGTTAGGTGAAAATACCCCCCTTGCCCCCCCAATAAAGTTTTTAACCCCTTGATTGCCCCCTGTCACCTGTGATCACCGTAGAAGTGTCACGGGTGACGCTAGCTAGATAGATCGTTTTTTTTTTCAGATTACCCGCCGTAAATACCTTTTATAGGTCTTAACCCCCGATCGCCCGGCGGTGACCCCAGTTAGGTTTTAGTGTGCGTTAGGGTCAGTGTAAACGCCAGGCAGGGTCAGTTAGCAAGGTACTCTGACACGCACGCACGCACATTAGGTAGGTGCTAGATATTATTGTAGTATCTGATCAGAGCAATACCTGCGATCGCATCCCCCTTAGATTAGGGTTCTAAAAAACGCAGTGTTAGCGGGATCAGCCCAGATAACTGCTAGCACCTGTGTTTAGCCCCTCCGCCCAGCCCAGGATCAATAGATCGCTGTCACTTACCAAACACAACACACATATCTGCAGCCTTCGCAGAGATCAGGCTCGATCCCTGCGAATTCTGACAGTGAATTTGGTAGTGTTTGAAGCAGGCTCTGACAACCTGGTGCGCTTTTTTGCCTGTGAGTCATGCTACTGTACGTTTCAAATTTAGAAAGCCCAAAATGTCTGGCCGCACGTACACTAGCGAAGAGGCCTACAATATGCTGAGTTTGACAGATGAGAGCGATGGGGAAGCCTCACTGTCAGATTGAGGCTCAGCATATGAACCTGTAGACAGCAGCGGCACCCTAACAGATAGCTCTGACGACGTAGTTGTGGTCCCTGCTAGAGCCAGGCGTACCAGACCCCGTTCTGCTGTCGCTAATGTGCGTGAACCGCAGGGCTCTCGTATGCAGCAGAAAGCCAGTACTAGTGCTGCTACACATTCTGGTGACCTGGCAAGCACCAGCGGCCTAGTACCCGTAGACGAACCAGCACTGCAGTATCACGTGGTGACATGGCGAGTCCCATAACTGCAGTACAAGCTGGTGTGGCTAGCACAAGTAATGCCCCGCAGCCACGAAGAAGACGAACACAGGCCCGCAGAACCCATAGTGCCCTTTCTGACGCACTTGCAAACCCTGATTGGCAACCCACCACTGATGCAGCGCCCGTACTTCCCCCATTCACTGCCCAACCCGGAATCACGGTGAATACAGCTGATTTTACGGCCATTGATTTTTATTCGCTGTAATTCACGGAAGATCTCTATAGATCTATTGTGGACCAAAGCAATGTATATGCTGGTCAATTCATCGCCATTAATCCCCATTTGAAACTTGCCAGAGACTGGAAACCAATCACGGTTCCAGAGTTTAAGACCTTTCTGGGCCTTTCCTTCATCATGGGCATAACTAAAAAATTTGAATTGCGGTCATATTGGTCCACGCACCCAATTCACCATATGCCCGTGTTCTCTGCTTGCATGTCCAGGGCACGGTACGAGCAGATTTTGCGGTTCATGCACTTTAGTGATAATGAACTCAGTCGTCCACGGGGTGACCCTGAATTTGACCAGCTCTACAAAATTCGGCCCCTCATAAACCATTTCAACCAGAAGTTCGCCACATTTTTTATTCCCAACAAAGTTGTGTGCGTGGACAATTCCCTGGTTAAATTTTCTGGCCATCAATTTTCAAGCAGTTTGTCCCCAGCAAGCGTGTCAGATACGGGGTCAAATTGTATAAGCTCTGTGACAGGGCCACAGGCTATAAACATAGTTTCACGGTTTATGAGGGCAAAGATAGTCAGGTAGAGCCGGAAGGATGCCTAGACTACATAGGGAGCGCTGGCAAGATTGTGTGGAGCTTGGTGTCACCCTTATTCGGAAAGGGGTACCACTTGTACTTGGACAATTATTACACGAGCGTGCCACTGTTTAGTCACTTATTTGATCATCAGATTGGCGCATGTGGCACCGTGCGACCTAATCGCCAGGGCTTCCCCCGATGGCTTGTAGAATCCCATCTTAGTCGGGGGGAGAGAGCCTGCGCTAAGTGTAATAATTTACTCGCGATGAAGTGGAGGGACAATCGGAATGTTTTCGTTCTGACCTCCCTTCATGCAGATACGACAGTGCAAATTTCCAAGGAGACTGGTCTTGTGGAGAAACCCCTCTGTGTCCACGAATATAACCTAAATATGGGAGGGGTGGACCTCAATGATCAGTTACTGGCGCCGTACCTAATTGCCCGTAAAGACGCTGGTACAAAAAATTGTCTCTATACCTTTTTCAATTGGCTTTGCTGAGCGCTCATGTCTTATACAGAGCGTCAGGACTGACAGGATCCTTCCTCAAATTCATGGAAGAGATCGTCACAGCCCTCCTGTATCCAGATGGTGCTGCACTCCCACCTCACAATGTGAATGCAGTTAGCCGGCTGCATGGGAGGCACTTTCCACGCCTCCTCCGTGGTACCCCAGGCCAAAGAACACCCCAAAAGAGATGTCGTGTCTGCAGACGACGATACAGGCGTGACACCCACAGTTATTGCACCACCTGTCCTGACCAGCCTGGTCTCTGCATCAATGACTGTTTTGAACGCTATCACACATTAGTGAATTATTAGCGTAGGGTGCAGCAGACAGAGCGATAGGCACATTGACATAGGGTCTCCAAGGATGCCAGTGCATTTTGAGAGACCCAAACCTGGAACCGATTTTTAGTTACAAAAAAAAAAAAAGGCGTCCCAAAAAAAAAACAAAAAAAATAAAAAAAATTTAAAACATTTAAAAATATAAAATAAAAAAAAACAAGAACAGTTGTACGTTTCTTTTTTTTCTCTCTCTCTTGTTTTCTCTCTAATCTCTCTCTGTTCTCTCTCTATTGTTAATATTTTGTATGCATGCCTGTTTGTTACTGTTTTTATCATGTTTTCTTTGCAGGTATGTAATTTTTTATGTTAATGCTTACCTGTAATGTTATATTGTTAATGTGTTTTATAATTTTTTCTTTTTAGCAGGTATGTAATGTTTTTATGTAACTGTGTTCTAATAATTGTTTATTCCTTTTCAGGTACGCCATTCAGCTGCAGCACTGATTTATTAATGGTGACAGCAAAAGCGTTTGCTCCCACCATTCATAAAGCAGCGACTCCAGCGCTGTTGGCGGTGATTTCACCACCACAGTTAAAAATAGAGCAAATATACCGGAGCATAGGGGCAGTGGGTGGAAATTGGGGCGGATTGCCCCTATGCTCCGGTATATTTTTTTAAAAAGTGGCTATGCCCACCATTAGAAGTGGGAGGATGAAGGGAGGTTTTCTAATTGTGGGCATACCCACCGTTTGATTCTATTTTTTCATGAAAAAAATAACATTACTATATATGCCCAACAAGGACCAGCAACATACTAGTGTGTTGCTGGTCTTCTCAGGCTATCCTGTCTCACCGGGGAACGTGAGAATGCAGCTGGGGGTTCCGCCAGCTGACCATAGAGCTGATTGAAGACTAGAATGGCTCCAATCATCTCCATGGCTTAAGAAACCGGAGGAGCCATTGGGAAATTGGGGAAGCATTTTATCACACCGATTTTGGTGTGGTCAGATGCTTTAAGGGCTGGGGAAAGATCTAGAGTTTAGTAGACCACAAATTAAAAAAAAAAAAAAATATGCGACAATACCTATTTTTATCATAGGGGATATTTAAAACCCCTGTGATAAAAATAAAAATGATAAAAAAAAAGATGAAAGGGACAGTGTAAAAATAAAATAAAAAAGCAAAATGAATAATTAAAAAAAAAATGCACCCCTGCGCCCTGTGCACGTGCGCATAGTTGGACGCAAGCGTCAGTCTCGTGTTGTATGTAAACAACAATTTCACCATGCATGTGAGGTATCAATGCGAACGTCAGAGGGCAGTAATTCTAGCAGTAGACCTCCTCGGCAGATCTGAAGTGGTAACCTGTAAAGTCTTTTTAAGGGTTTTAAAAATGTATATAGTTTGTCGCCACTTCGCGGGTGTGCGTTATTTTTAACGCATGTCATGTTTGGTGTCTATGCACTCGGCATTAGATCAACTTTTATATTTCGCCAAAAATTTGGGCAAAATAGTGTGTTTTTGTGCATTAAAATTCAAAAATTGCTGCGCAAATACTTTTTGAAAAAAAAAATTGTAACACGCACTATTTTAATCTGTAGGGCCTCTGTTTAAAAAAAATATATAATGTTTGGGGGTTCAAAGTAATTTTCTAGCAAAAAAAAGTATTTTTTTCATGTAAACAAAAAGTGTCAGAAAAGACTTGGTGGATCAAGTGGTTAGAAGAGTGGGTGATGTTGGGGATAAAATGCCAGGACAGTTCAACCCCCCCCCCCACAAATGACACCATTTTGGAAAGTAGACACCCCAAGCTATTTTCTGAGAGGCATGTTGAGTCCATGGAATATTCAATATTTTTGTCACTAGTGATTGAAAAATGACAAAAAAAAAAAAAAATACACAAAGTTGTCACTGAAATTATATATTGCTCACCCATGCCATGGGTATGTGTGGAATTACACCCCAAAATACATTCTGCTGCTTCTCCTGAGTACGGGGATACCCCATGTGTGAGACTTTTTGTGAGTCTATCCGTGTACGGGACCCCGAAAACCAATCACCGCCTTCAGGACTTCTAAGGGCAAAAATTTATGCCTTCACCCCACACTACCTATCCAGGTTTCGGAGGCCATGAAATGCCCAGATAGCAAAAAAAAAAAAAACAAATGACCCCATTTTGGAAAGTAGACACCCCAAGCTATCTCCTGAGAGGCATGTTGGGTCCATGGAATATTTTATTTTGCCACAAGTTTCCGGGAAATGACAATTTGTATTTACTTTTTTTTTTTACACAAAGTTGTCACTGAAATGATATATTGCTCACACATGCCATGGGTATATGTGGAATTACAACCCAAAAATCATTCTTCTGCTTCTCCTGAGTACGGGGATACCCCATGTGTGAGACTTTTTGGGAGCCTATCCGTGTACAGGACACCGAAAACCAATCACCGCCTTCAGGATTTCTAAGGGCATAAAATGGTGATTTTACTCCTCAGTACCCATCACGGTTTTGGAGGCCCTGAAATGTAAAGGTAGCACAAACCCCCCCCCCCCCCAAATGACCCCATTTTGGAAAGTAGACACTCCAAGGTATTTGCTAAGAGGCATTATGCATATTTTGCAGCTCTCATTTGTTTTGGAAAATGAAGAAATAAACCGATTTTTTTTTTTTTTTACTTTTTTCAAATTTCAAAACTTTGTGACAAAATGTGAGATCTGCAAAATACTCAAAATACTTCTCAGCAAATAGCTTGGAGTGCCTACTTTCCAAAATGGGGTCATTTGAGGGGGTTTTATGCTATCTGGGCATTCCATGGCCTCCGAAACTGTGATAGGTAGTGAGGAGTAAAATCACCATTTTACGCACTTAGAAAGCCTGGAGGCGGTGATTGGTTTTTGGGGTCCCGTACGCGGTTAGACTGCCAGAAAGTCTCACATATGTGGTATCCCCGTATTCAGAAGAAGCAGCAGAATGTATTTTGGGGTGTAATTTCACATATACCCATGGCATGTTCAAGCAACATATCATTTAGTGAGAACTTTGTGAAAAAAAAAAAATTGTCATTTCCCCGAAACTTGTGGCAAAATATAAAATATTCCATGGACTCAACATGCCTCTCAGCAGATAGCTTGGGGTGTCTACTTTCTGAAATGGGGTCATTTGGGGGGGGGGTTGTGCTATCTGGGCATTTCATGGCCTCCAAAACTGAGATAGGTAGTGTACGGTGAAGGCATACATTTTTGCCCTTAGAAATCCTGAAGGTGGTGATTGGTTTTCGGGGTCCCGAACGCCGATAGGCTCCCAATAAGTCTCACACATGGGGTATCCCCGTACTCAGGAGAAGCAGCAGAATGTATTTTTGGGTGTAATACCACATATACCCATGGCATATGTGAGCAATATATCATTTCAGTAACAACTTTGTGTAATTTTTTTTTTTTTGGTCATCTTTCAATCACTTATGACAAAAAAATAAAATATTCAATGGGCTCAACATGCCTCTCAGCAAATTCCTTGGGGTGTCTACTTTCCAAAATGGGGTCATTTGGGGGGGTTTTGTACTGCCCCTCCATTTTAGCACCTCAAGAAATGAGATAGGCAGTCATAAAATAAAAACTGCGGAAATTCCAGAAAATGTACCCTAGTTTGTAGACGCTATAACTTTTGCGCAAAGCAATAAATATATGCTATTTGGCTTTTTTTTACCTGAGACATGTGGCTGAATGCATTTTGCCAAAAATTTATGACTAAAGTTTAGTTTATTGTATTTTTGTAATAACATTGTTGAAAATATAATTTTTTTTCAAAATTTCCGTTCCTTTTTTGTTTATATCGCAAAAATTTAAAAGCGCAGTGGTGAACAAATACCACCAAAAGAAAGCTCTATTTGTGGGGAAAAAAGGACGCAAATTTAGTTTGGGTACTGCATTGCATGGCCGCGCAATTACCATTTGAAGCGGTGCAGTGCCAAATTGAAAAAAGTGCTCCGGTCCTAAAGCTGGAAATCCTTCCGGGGCTGAAGTGGTTAAGCTGGCCATATACTGATCAAAATTTTACCAGTTCAGCAGGGACCAGCCAACTTTTGATCAGTATGTGGCCTTCTCTGCTTGACAGAAGTCGATCACTTGATTGATTTCTGTGGTAGGCACATGTTGGAAAACTTTCCTTGATCGGCGTTTGCAGTCAATCAGTCAATCATGTACCCTGCATGGTGGTGTATAGCCAGCTTTAGTTTCATCCTCTCCAGCCGATTATATCAGTCACCAGATTTGATCTCTAGTCTACTCACTGGCATGTTCAGACAGCGACTATTCTGTCCTTCTACAGACTCTCACCTTCGAAAGTCAGTCTGGCTCAGTGGCCTGCCTGTTTAGGCCAGACATTCACATACTTCCCAACGTTTTGCGATGGGAATGAGGGACACCTATTAGAAAACATATGTAGGCATAGAACACACCCCCAGCCACGCCCTTTTAAAGGAGAATGCTACAAAAAAGATTAGTTAAACCCACAAGTGTTTTTTTTTTTACCGTTAATATTCCTTTATACTGGCTTTTGACATTTACAAATAAAGTAATTTAGAAATTGGATGAAAGGTTTAGCACCGGGAAACACTTTTGAAAGGTAAATAGTACATTTAAAACTATAAAAATCAGACCAAAATGAGGGAGGAAAGAGGGAAAGAGGGACATAGTTTCAAATCAGGGACAGTACCCCAAAATCAGGGACAATTGGGAGCTATGCATACATTCCCCATGTGTCCACAATCATACTGACTGTCTGCAGTTTGTCTTTAATTGGAATCTCTTCCTTAGTAGAGATGAGCTTGGGCATCTTTCAAACTCATCTCTAATCTAAACTACCCCTCCTGCTTTTTTGCTTTTATCATTCCCGCCCTGCAGCTCACATGAGTGCAAAAAAGTGGGAGTTCAGGTTAGGGATGAGTTCAGAGGATTACCAAGCTCATCTCTACTCCTGAGTTATCTGTTCTAGAAACTTAAACTGACCAAGGATCAAAATTTTAGCAGAAACAGGATGAAATTCGAACCGTGCGTAGCCCTCTTTGTTAAACAGAAGCCAGTCACCCTATTGGAAAACCAGTATTTGATAAGTGCATGCAGCCAATGGGCTGCAATGCTGATCTGTGTATTCTGATGACAGGGGAGTCTGACACAGCAGGGAGGATTTCCCCATCCACCTTGAATGTGTGTGTACTGCTCACTGCTCAGAGGGGAACACTGAAGAAAATTTCTAGGTCTCCCTTGTTAGGACAGAGACTGCCAGTCACAAGCACACTTCTATGCACACTGATAATACAGGCCCAGTCTAAGGGATTTCTTTTTAGAATTTATTGCTGAGTAACTTAAAACAGGATATGGGTTTTGGGGGTTCATATTTCTAGCACAAATTCTTATAGCTGCAGACACACATGAAAGTCCCACAGTAGATCTTACAAATTTGTGGCAGTGTTGAATTGTAAGTCTGGTAACTTGCTACACATTTTCATGGGCAAGTTGTACACTCGCAGAGCACTGGAAGCACAAGTTCTAGTTGACACTTTTCCAATTTGGAGCAAATTTGCGTGGCAAGTCGCTAGCAAGAGCAAAGTTGCAGTGGTGAGTCTACAGCAAGAGCTCTGCAAGACACAGTGACCCCTGTGATGGGATGACTATTGTGCAACATAACTGAAACAGAACTTGTAGCAGACTTGCAGAATGTTTGCAAAGAAAGTTGATCTGGAGTCATGCAATGCAGACTTGCAATTTTGCAACAAACTTGTGAAGCCTGGAAAGTCTAGCAAGTCACTTTTTAGGCTTCATGTGCACAGGACATTAAAAAAACATCCTCAAAACATTAGTAGCTTATCAGTGATTTTTTTAGCTTTTGTTTTGTGTTTTTGTGGCAGCGTTAATGAGCTTTAGTGAGCGTTAGTGAGCATTTTTTAGCGCTGGCGTCAATGAGCGTTTTTTTTTTTTTTTTTTTTTCTTATTTCCAAAAAATTTTTATTGCATATATAGATACATACAATCCAGCATGTTTCAGCAATTTACATTTATAGAATCCGGCAGGAAGAAAAGATCTTTCAATGCTTTTACCATAAAAAACAGAAAACATGGCATACAAAAGGTTAACAGAGTAGAGACGTAGGTAATTAAATGTTTCTATTATCTGTAAACCATAGGACCTCTAAATATTATCTCCTTTACAACTCTCTGAGGGGTGAGGCTTTGCTAAATATTGGCCCCTCCTCACGAGATTTATGCCCTAGTCTTAGGTGAGCGGAGATGAAGGAGTCCCGGGCCCCCCGCACCCCCTATGGGGAACTTGCTGTGCCAGCGGGCCGGGAAGCCTCCCTCCTCCCCCCTGACTATAATGCATTGTCTAATCCTCAACGGTTCAACTGTGTGAACCTTCGGGACTTTGCCTCACAAGAGTCAACTAACAGAACTCTACCCCTTGAGGTCCACTTTGAAGCCTGCCTGGACCCTGCCATTAGTGGGGTAAGATAGGGGAGAGAGATTAATAGGGAAAGATAAGATAGCAAGGAACAAGGACGTGCCCCAGGTGGGGAAAAGAGAAAAAGAGGGGGAGAGAAAAAGGACTAAAATTGTTCCAGAACGTGTACAAGAAATAAGGGAGGGAAAGTGTCGCTCCTTACCCAGCGCGCCTTATCATACACCTAAGGGACCTGAACACCAGGCACTAGGGAAATCCCTCTATAATTTGCCCAGGGTTCCCACACTACCTCGAATCTTTGTTTATTATTAGTTATGGAGCTGGCTATTTTTTCTTGAGCCATAAGCCAAGATATTTTTTGTTTTGCGGCTCTCAAGGAGACTTTCTGTTTTTTCCAAGCTCCTGCAATGGTTATTTTGGCAGCGAGGAAAATATGATGTATCAATTTGCGTGTCGGCTTGGGAATCCTAGGAATAAATTCATTTAACAAGGCAGTAGAGGGGGACCTCGGAAGCTGTATATCCGTGACCTTTTTTATTAGTGAGAAAATTTTGGACCGGAAAGGTCTAATTTTGGGACATTCCCACCAAATATGAGCCATGGTGCCA
>BLSH010520516.1:1055989-1070511 GCA_018402905.1 Glandirana rugosa | reverse complement strand
CTCTGTTCCTACGGGCAACAGGGGAGAAGAAAAGCGCTAACGCTAACTTTGGAATCGTTAACGCTAATCTTTGTCGGGATTGTAATTCCCTCAAAACACGCCCGGATGCCTTGTGTTTACACCGGATAAACGGCTGCTACAGGAAAATAAGTATTGCAGAGGTTATTGGTGAGACGGGTAAGAGGTCGCAGACAATCTTCTGAAGATATTTTATAGTCCAGAGGTTCAGTTGATATTATTCAGTGTCCGTGAATTATAAAGGAATGTTGTTCTGTGGCATCGGAACAATTTTTTCTTAAAGGTTAATCGATGAGTCACTCCATTCGAATTGGAAATTCTTTTTTAACAAGGCTACGGTGTCTTGTTGTAAGGAAATATTAAGTGCCTGTGACTTATTATAGTTGACTTGGAGACCTGATATTTTATAGAAGTCTTCTAACAGACGCTGGAGAATGGGCAGAGTGGTTATTGGAGACGTTATGAATAAAAGGACATCGTCGGCAAATAGGCCACATTTGTGTTCCGTAGGCCCGCACAAAACTCCCTTAATGTTAGGGCTGTTTCTAATCGCAATTGCTAAGGTTTCAATCGCAATCGCGAAAAGAAGAGGGGACAACGGGCATCCTTGTCTCGTGCCTCTCTTGATGGGAATAGGTTTGGAGTAGAAGCCCCTAAGTTTTATCAGAGCTTGTGGATTGGAGTATAGAGCCTGCACTAAACCCAAACATTTTTCCCCAAAGCCCCATCTCTCTAGGATAGCAAAAATATAGGGCCAAGATACAGAGTCAAAGGCCTTTCTGATGTCCAAGGAAAGTAGCATGCCTTTCTGTGTAGGCCCCCCTGGCCAGTTAGACTGTAAAATGGAGACTACATCTATTGCTCTCCTAATTTGATCTGGGCCCTGCCTGCCTGGTATAAAGCCCACCTGGTCCTTGTGGATGTAAGAGCTTATAAATGAGGCTAACCGGTTAGCAAGACTCTTGGTGAGGATCTTGAGATCATTGTTAATAAGGGAGATCGGACGATAATTTTCAACTAGTTCCGGGTTTTTGTCCGGTTTCGGGATTACTGTTAAAAAGGCTGTGTTTAAGTGTTTCTCAAGAGGCTCCCCTTTCATCTTGCTATTAAAGAAGCGTGTCATATGGGGGGTGAGGGTGTCAATAAAGGCTTTATAGTAAGGGCCTGAGAGACCATCTGGACCCAGGGCCGACCCTTTTTTAAGACCTTTGATTGTGTCCCGGACCTCCTCCTCCGTGATTGCTGATTCTAATATGTCTCTGTGTGTAGTTGCAAGAGTAGGGATCGGGATGTCATCTAGAAATGTTTTAATCTTAAATGTGTCATCTGATATAGTGGGTGAGTATAGTTTCTCATAGAAAGAGTGGAATGCTCCCAGAACTTTATCAGGGTTCGAAGAGGGAGGGTTGCCCCCCGTTCTAATTTTGGGGAAAGAGTGGTGAGTGATACGTGGTGACAATTGATTTGCCAGCAGGGAACCCATTTTGTTTCCCATAAAAATGTAAAATTTATTCTTGCTCCAGCTGATAATCTTTTCGGCTCTCGTGGTTAGGGCTAGGTTAAGTTCTAGTCTAGCTTTGTCTAGACGGTCTAGATTTGAGGGAGTAGGGTGCTGTTTATGTTCTGCCTGGATGGATATAAACTTTTCTTCAAGTCTACTTATATCTATCTTTCTCTCTCTTTTAATATGGGAGGCAATTTGCATGATCTTGCCTCTGATGGAGGCTTTATGGGCTGCCCACACTGTCTCCGCCGAGATATCATCGGACACATTGTGGGCGAAGTATTCCTGCAGGTGTTTTTCAATTTCCATGGCCCTCACTGGGTCTGACAAAATTGATTCATTTAATCGCCAGTAAGGCGTGTGGAATACCCTAGCGTGTGTTTGGATAGAGAGGGACACTGCTGCATGATCTGAGAGCACAGTGTCATGTATACGTGCGGATACTATATTGGGTAGGTTATGGGCATGGGTAAAAAGGTGATCAATCCTAGAATAGGAACTGTGTGAGTGTGAAAAGTGTGTGAAGTCTCTGATAGAAGGATTGGTTTCTCTCCAAATATCCACCAAATTATAGGAGTGCAACAATTTGGCTATGCGTTGACTAGCTTTGGGAGGCCGGATCAGTTGACTTCCTGTGGGCCTAGTTTTGTCCAGGCCCTGGTCAAAGGCAACGTTAGTGTCGCCACCGAGCAGAATTAACCCTTCCATCAAGGGAGACAGTTTCTCTAGGATATGCTGGAAAAAGTTGGACTGTCCTTTGTTTGGGGTGTAGTATGAGATCAAGGAGGTCATTTGTCCCTCTACTAGGCCTTTAACTAAAATGTACCGACCTTCCGGGTCTTTGAATTCCGAAATCCACTTGAAGTTGCACCTCTTGGATACTAGAATTGCTACTCCTTTAGTTTTAGTGGGCGCATTCGCCAGATAGAATTGTGTAAAGTGGGAATGCAAGAATTTAGGGTTATATTGGGACGGTAAATGGATTTCCTGTAACATTACTATGTCAAATTTAAGTGCCTTATACCAATCTCCTAGTTTTCTGCGTTTGACTGGGGAGTTGATGCCTTGCACATTATGCGTGGCTATGCGGAGAGGAATTTTGTTGTGGTCAGCCATTGAAGTCAAGAGTGAGGGGTGCTGAGCTACTGAGGTCACTTACCCTCCCCTGGAGTGGTCTTCTGGCCTCTTGTGTTGTTTCTGTTGGGTTGCATTCCGAGATCCCCAGGTAGGTGTCCATACTAAGAACCAGTAAGGCTGCGACACTAGATAAGAGGGTCAGAAAAAGAGAGAACATTAGCTGAGTACGGAAGTCATCTGCGAGAAAGAGAGCAGAGAAGGGAGATAAGGGGGGATTAGAAGAGGAAGAGAATACATTGATGTCAAATTTAAATGTTACTGACATATTTCTCCAGCAAAGGGAAAAATGGCCCAGAAGGGAGAAAATCTCCTGGGCCTTCCCGTCAAAAGCAAAATTAGCCTGGTGAAAAAATCCAGGCAGCCTGTCCCCCTGGTCCATAGCGTGCCAGAGGGGTAGGTGGAGGCGCATTGAGACCGCCCTCCGGTTTAGGAGCCCTGTGTTAATCAAGGAAAACTGTTTCAGGGAAACAACCGTATTAATAATTGAACTGTATAATGCTGATGGTTAGACATTTGTCTCAGGACTATCTCGGCCCTTCTCAAAACGGTTAAACTAGGCCTCCTTCACCCTGCGGAGAGGAGGCGAGTGTTCTCCGGGGGGGTCCATCCCCCATTCGGGACCTCTTGTCTAATTTTCTTTGAAAATGAGGAACAGGTCCCCCCAGAGAGTCAGGGGCCTCTAGTCATACCCCAGGGTCACCCCTGAGCCTAATCTACAACCTGCAAAAACACATTAACAGGAAATCAACTATGTATAATTCTCCCTAGTGGGAGGGTGGGGAGTCACCCCAGTGTCCAGTGGGGCTATAAGAGCCCAAGTCAATGAGAAATCATTGACTAGAAGAGATGATATGAGTAGTATGTGTGCTCCATGGGTGATCTCAACTTCAGGTGGGGCCATTGTCCTTTGCTCTCTTTGGTTTGGCTTTCTCCCATAGAGGTGTCCTGGGACTGGTAGGGGAAAGTCTCTTAGAGGAGTTTGAGGAGTTTATAGAAACCTCCATGTCCGATTCTTGAGAGATGAGTTTTAAATGCAGAAGCAGTCTTTCTCCTTCCTGTAGTGACGAAAAGGCGTATTCACGGCCCCTAAGAGTGAACTTTACTGCGAACGGGAAGGACCATTTGTATTTTATCTCTTTTTGTGTCAAGATATTCAGAAGTGGCTTGAGGGTTCTTTGACGTTGTATTGTGGATGGTGAGAGGTCTGCAAATATTTGAACCTGATGACCTTTGCATAGTATCTTGTCTGACGTACGGGCATGTTTCATGACTCCCTCTTTGACTGCGTAAAAGTGGGGTTTTACTATGATGTCCCTTGGAGAGCCATCTTTTCTGGGGGGTCCTAGGGCCCTATGAGCCCTGTCCAGTTCTAGGCGATGGGCTGGAGTGTTCGGAATGAGGTTGTTGATTAGCTCCTGTATAGCTCCAGGGATGTCTGAGATATTTTCAGGAAGGCCCCTTACTCTGAAGTTATATCTTCTGGATCGATTTTCTAAGTCGTCGATCCTTAGCATGGCCGTGTCTAGTTGATCTTGCAGTGTGGAGATTAGGTCCGTGTTTTGATTTGAAGCCGCGGCTGTGCGATCCAACTTATTTTCGATCGCATCCATTCTCATCCCCAGCATCTGGAAGTCCATCTTAATCTCCCCAGTTATCTTTTCAACTGTGTTTGCTAGGCCCCTCTCCAAGAGCAGTGAAAACTTCTGGTATAGGTCCTCCACCTGTGTGGAGATGTCATGGCTGTGAGTTCCTGAGGCCTGGTAGTTTTGGAATTCCTGGCCTAGGTGAGGAGGCCCAGTGTCTCCCTGCATGCGGCCCAGTAACGATACCGTTGAGGCTGGAGAGGGGGTGTCCATCTGTAACAAACTGCCCGGGGCCTTGGGAGTGAAGTTGAGGGTGGCTGGGGAGAGTACTTGCCTTGACTCTGAGGATTGAATGGTTCCCGTGCTGGAATCACTGAGTGCCTCGTGGAAGCCACCTGTAGCTGTCGGAGCGGCGGCCATCTTGGTACACCCTATGGGGGGTGTCGCCGCTAGCGGTGGAAAGAGCTCCTTTTTCGCCGCTGGACCGGCCATATAGCGTGGTTCTATAGTGCGTGGGGGGTCTAGAGCGCCCCTTGTTAAACGTCTCCGCGGGCTCAGTGAAGCAGGGCGGGCTCCCAATACCGGCGGCGTTGCGGAGCTCCGATTCAAGCGTCCATATCGGAGCTCCCGCGCATGCGCCGAGCGTTTTTTTTTTATTGTTTTTTTATTTATTTTTCAATGGATTCAAAACGTCCAAAAACATTGGTGAGTGGCGTTAGTGAGCGTTAGTGAGTGTTAGTGAGCGTTTTTAGGAGTCAGAGCATTTTTACAGCTGAAAAACGTCTCTCAGAACCCTCTGGTCTTGGGTCTTTTTTACAGCTCAAAAACATCACTGCTAAAAACAGTTGATAACAGCCTATGTGTGAACACATAGGATAACACAATGGAGGGTTTGATGACTGTAGAAAAAAATGTCTGCAGTTGAAAACAGCAGCTGTAAAAATGTCAAGAAACATCCTGTGTGCATGAGGTCTTAAACTTGCAGCACAATTGCTTGCTATCTGGGCAGGAACTGACTTCCACCTAGTTGCCACAGGTAGCTCCTCAGTGAGGTAGATAAAAGATCCTTATTCAGAACAGGACTTCAGGACAGTGCCCTCCAGCAAAAATCCTTCTAGTAATCTTCTACAGGCCCTCAGCCCAGCACCTGCAGGGGCCCAAACTGCAATTCTTCAGTACAGGAGAAATGCAACTCTCCTAGCCAAAGAAGAACATTCAGCCCAGGCTTCCCAAACATCTGTTACATCACATGCCACCCACTGGACACTCCCCCCAAGTTCTGGTTGAGGCATAATAAATATGCATAACTGGATATTTGACTTCCCTGCCCTATATTCAGGAAGCTTCTCCCAGAAGCAGCTAGGTGAAATTAAACATCCAGCTTAGAAAGCCATGACAATGACGAGACAATAGATCACTGCTCCACTGACTACAGTGAGGCCAAAAACTACATTTAGCCCAACAACCTAACTAGAAGAGGGAGCCGCATATGGATGGGGAAATTGACTCAGTTTTTTGTTCAGCCAGCTGGCTGAACGAAAAAACGAAATAATGTATGGGCAGCTTTAGACATCCTTTCAGTGTGAAAACCATCTCTCAACCACTTACCAGAGTTTCAATTAAAGAAAACTGGTCTATTTTTTATTATAGACGTATGAATTCATAAGAAGGTTAAAAATAGACATTCTATTTTTCAATTAATTTATTATTATTTTTAATAGTGCATCTGTATTGGTCAGTTGATCAAGAGCCACCCTTATTGATTCCCAATTGTTTGTGGGCATCCTAGCTGATACTTACAGCCAGGATTAAGAGAAAGAAACCACACAAAGTGTTGGATACTAGCTCTCAAAGGGGAGGACATACTGTATATCAACATATCTTTGGCACAGGCTTCATGCTGTTGAACGTTAATATACAAATTTTGGGCAGTAAGGGATTACTGGAGACTTCAGTTGGCTTATAAAACCCTATTGAAGACACAACAGGAACTGAAAGGAGATCTCTCCAAAGAAGGGGAAATCCCCTCTTAGAAAGCTGATACAGAAACAAATGTCCCCATATAAAAATGTCCCCTTTTTTCCTGTTCCAGTGACACCTCAAATTTTTTAAATTTTCTCTCATTTATACTCATAGTTACATACATAGTTACAAAGTTAGTCTGGTTGAAAAAAGATACAAGCCCATCCAGCTCAGCCAATAGAAAGCTACTCCTAGTAGGCATGGTCACTAAAACAAATAGAGAGGGCCTTTCCCCCCATCCGGGACTCACATCGCAATAAAAATCCCAAGTTATTGTCACCCTTCTTTACTCTACCAAAAAAAGTTTTATTTTTTTTTACTTTTTTTCTTTATTTCTGTCTAGTGATCTTGCAAATAACACACATCCTTTTCTAGGGTGCCAACACTCACTAACTGTATTTATGGAGGAGCAGTGTCATATGTATGCCTGTGTGTATAACCATTAGCCTTTGGGTTAACATAAATGTTAAGAACACTTTAACACCCTTTGCGGTGCAGTAACACATTGTAATCGACTGTATTACCAATCATTACGTGCGTTGGTGTTCTACAGTGCCATTCATTGTGAATGGCACCCCAATCAACCCCCAAAGAGCACTATGCTGCAATGCACTGCAGCACAGTGTCCTGTGGGATACAGCTCACTGCAAAAAAACAGCCTGAACCATTCTTCCATAAATTGAGATACGTTGTGGACCATTCTTATGGAATGGGCTGTCAGTTTCAGTCTCACACATTAAGTGTTTTTAAGCTAGAAGCTCCAAAACGCTCAACATCCATCCATGATTTTTAATTGTGCTTGTTCCCACCTGAGCATAGCGTGGCTTGAAGCTTGTAGCTCAAAAGAGTTCATGAGTGTCTTTTGTGCTCTAAGCTTCAAAATGAAGGTGTGTTCAATGGAAACGCTCAAAAAGTTGCAAATAATGAGCAAAAATGCCCTTATGACAAATTTTTTTTTTCCTAGTAACTAGCATTCCATTGACTAAAAATAAGAAGCATAAAACAAGGTAATTATTGTATATAGGATAGGAACCTATTCAGAAGGTGCTCAACCATCCTCATACCATGGAAGTAACCAGCCTGGTAAAATAGAGAAGGAAAACCTATTTATTGGTATTTTCTTACCTCTTTTGACATTGAGCAAGTGCTACTATTTTTGATGTCTGGTCCTGATCGGTCCTCCAATGGTACTTGGTATCAGCTGGCAGAAGTGTCAATTAGAAGTCTCCCCTCGAACATACCTGATGCAATTAACTCAGAGGTATAATTTATATTTTTTCCCCCTCCTTTTCTTGCCACGGGATAGGGCAATGTGTGTACATATATATGTACAGTATCTCACAAAAGTGAATACACCCCTCACATTTTTGTAAATAATTTATTATATCTTTTCATGTGACAACACTGAAGAAATTACACTTTGCTACAATGTAAAGTAGTGAGTGTGCAGCTTGTATAACAGTGTAAATGTGCTGTCCCCTCAAAATAATTTAACACACAGCCATTAATGTCTAAACTGCTGCCAACAAAAGTGAGTACACCCCTAAGTGAAAATGTCCAGATTGGGCCCAAAGTGTCAATATTTTTTGTGGCCATCATCATTTTTCAGCACTGCCTTAACCCTCTTGGGCATGGAGTTCACCAGAGCTTCACAGGTTGCCACTGGAGTCCTCTTCCATTCCTTCATGACAACATCACGGAGCTGGTGAATGTTAGAGACCTTGCGCTCCTCCACCTTCCATTTGAGGATGCCCCACAGATACTCAGTAAGATTTAGGTCTGGATACATGCTTGGCCAGTCCATTACCTTTACCCTCAGCTTCTTTAGCAAGGCAGTGGTCATCTTGGAGGTGTTCTTGGGGTCATTATTATGTTGGAATACTGCCCAGGGATCATGCTCTGTTTCAGTATGTCACAGTACATATTTGCATTCATGGTTCCCTCAATGAACTGTAGCTCCCCAGTGCCAGCAGCACTCATGCATCCCCAGACCATGACACTCCCACCACCATGCTTGACTGTAGGCAAGACACACTTGTTTTTGTACTCCCCACCTGGTTGTCGCCACACACGCTTGACACCATCTGAACCAAATAAGTTTATCTTGGTCTCATCAGACCACAGGACATGTTTCCAGTAATCCATGTCCTTAGTCTGCTTGTCTTAAGCAAATTGTTTGCGGGCTTTCTTGCGCATCATCTTTAGAAGAGACTTCCTTCTGGGACAACAGCCATGCAGACCAATTTGATGCAGTGTGCGGCGTATGGTCTGAGCACTGACAAGCTGACCCCCCACCCAACAACCTCTGCAGCAATGCTGGAAGCACTCATGTGTCTATTTCCCAAAGACAACCTCTGGATATGACGCTGAGCATGTGCAATCAACTTCTTTGGTCAAACATGGTGAGGCCTGTTCTGAGTGGAATCTGTCCTGTTAAACCACTGTATAGTCTTGGCCACCATGCTGCAGTTCAGTTTCAGGGTCTTGGAAAGCTTCTTATAGCCTAGGCCATCTTTATGTAGAGCAACAATTATTTTTTTCAGATCTTAAGAGAGTTCTTTGCCATGAGGTTCCATGTTGAACTTCCAGTGACCAGCGTGAGAAAGTGACAGCAATAACACCATATTTAACACACCTGCTCCACATTCACACCTGAGACCTTGTAACACTAACAAGTCACATGACACTAGGGAGGAAAAATGACTAATTGAGCACAATTTGGACATTTTCACTTAGGGGTGTACTCACTTTTGTTGCTAGCAGTTTAGACATTAATGGCTGTGTGTTCAGTTATTTTGAGGGAAGAGCAAATGTACACTGTTATACAAGCTGTACACTTACTACTTTACATTGTGGCGAAGTGTCATTTCTTCAGTGTTGTCACATGAAAAGATATAATAAAATATTTACAAAAATTTGAGTGGTGTACTCACTTTTGTGAGATACTGTATATATTTTTATGTATGGATATACAATCACTAATTATGTTCTGTTTGCATATGTCAGATATTTCTGAACAAGGCATGGATCTTAAAGCCCTGAAGAAGCAGCCTATGCTGCAAAACATGTAGGCAAATTCCGTGTGGCACATGCTTAAACATGTTTAATGGTTCTCAATACTCATGTATCTTTTTATATATATGTGAGCTTATGTTTGCCCTCACTGTCCAATACTTTGTATTTTATATATTAAAAAAACCTTTTTGTATCTAAGATACGCATTTCATGTAGTATATTTTGACATATCTAGGGAATTACCGATTAAACGCCCATTTCCAAATACGGTTTTCTTTCTCTAAAAATAGGAAGCACTCCTGACAAAAACACCTGTACAGATGCTAGAATGCCTGTAAAAACAACCAAAGATGCTCAGCTCAAGTGTAAATGTAGTCTGAAGCTCAATTCAAAGCCAAGCCAGCCTTTTAGCTGTCTGTTCTGGTAAGAAATGAAAATGGTAGCATGTGGGAATTGCATGTTGTAGATTTATATGATTCATTTTGCCAAGTGTTAGTATGTGGGTATTGCTTTCTTGTGGGAGTCGGCGCTCCTTAGGGCCTGAGGCCAATTTACTTCGCACACCGGAATAATACCGTCTTTTCATTTGCCAGTGACACCTGTCCCAACACTACAGAGACATTTTGAGAGATACTGTTGAGCATGGATTCTCTCCCCCAGCTACATTACACACACAGCATGATACAATTTACTCTCTTCGGCATGGAGAGAAGCTGCTGTTTACTTTGAGAGACTTCACACACTGTGGTTCAGACCCAGTCCCTAGGAGGTTTTCTGTTACACAGTGGTCCATAAACTAACGAGCCTGCAGGTTAGAAGGGAAAAACTTGCGGTCACCAAGTGATCCTTCGCACAGAACCTCTGGCAGAACTTCTTTCCACCAGCTCTGTTACACACACACCATGATACACTTTACTCTCTTCAGACAAATGGTATGGAGAGAAGCTGCTGTTTACTTTGATAGGCTTTGCACACTGCGGTTCAGACACAGTCTCTATGAGGATGCCGTTACACAGTGGGTTTGAAGGGCTAACCTTACAGTCACCAGGTCACCCCTCTGACAGAACCTTTGTCTCCTGGCCACCATCACCTCCTCTCCTGGGATGACTGCTCCTCCTTCTCTTTATTTTCCACTATTCACTAACCACAAGGTTATTATGAACGTTAAACTTAGTTTTTTTCAGACCAGATAATTTAAACTTATTTTACTATAAATTATTGTCAAACAGCTTTAATGTTTGCAATACAGTTCACAGTACAGTTCAAGTTCAGGCAACTGTAACATTTTTTACTATCCTTTCATTTAAGTGCTGTGCTTTGGCTATGTTGTGGTGTCCTATACCATTGTAGCTAAGCCATAGCTCCCAACTGTCCCTGATTTTGAGGGACTGCCCCTGATTTGGAACAAAGTCCCTCTGTCCCTCTCCTTGTTTGTCCCTTGTTTTGGTTTGATCTATATAGTTATATATAAAATGCACTATTTATCTTTCAAAAAGTGTTTTACAGTACTACACCTTTTATCCAGATTTTAACTGCTTCCCGACCGCGCGCCGTCTTTTCACGGCGGCAGTCGGGGAGCCCTGCGCGAATCGCAGTGAATAAGCGGCGATTCGCATTTTGGCCACCAGGGGGCGCGCGCGCGCACCCGCCGCACTCCTGAGGAGTGTGCCCGCGGCTCGGGCGGACCCGATGTCCGCCGGCGAGCCGCGATGAGCGGCTACAGGGAAAAGAACGGGGAACCGCTGATGTAAACACGGCGGTTCCCCGCCCTGTCAGTGGGGCATGAGAGATCTACTGATCCCTGTCACTGGGATCAGTTAGATCTCTCATGCCCATGTTAGCCCAACCCCCCCACAGTAAGAACACACCCAGGGAACACTATTAACCCCTAGATCGCCCCCTGCAGGTTAACCCCTTCACTGCCAATGACATTTACACAGTAATCAGTGGACATTTAAATTTCTGATCGCTGAATAAATGTCATTGGTCCCAAAAAAGTGTCAAAATGGTCCGACATGTCCCCCCAATATCGCATTACCGCTAAAAATCGCAGATCGCCGCCATTACTAGTAAAAAATAAAAAAAAAATAAAAACCCCAGAAATTAATTCTCACCATCCGTAAACGCGGCCACTTTTGCGCAAACCAATCAATAAACACAGATTGCAATTTTTTTTATCGCAAATATGAGGAATTATATAATTCGGCCAAAAATGGTGAAAAAAAAATTTTTTTATATTTTTTTTTTGGATTTGAATTTTAGCAAAAAGTAAGAAATTTGGGTTGTTTTGCAAAATGGTCGCTCTTCTTTTGTTTATAGCGGCGATAAGAAATGACACAGAGGCGATCAAATACCACCAAAAGAAAGCTCTATTTGTGGGGAAAAAAGGATGCAAATTTTGTTTGGGTACAACGTTGCACGACCGCGCAATTGTCAGTCAAAGCGACGAAGCGCCGCATCGCAAAAAGTGCTCTGGTCCTAAAGCTGCAAAACCTTCCGGTTGGTAAGTGGTTAAATAGCTATATTTATAAATGTCAAAGTCAGTATAAGGGAGTAGTAGTGCCAAAAAAGCACTTGTGGGTTTAATATTTATTTTTGTACAATTCTCCTTTAAGGGGGCGGGGCATGGGGTGTGGCCTATGCCTACACACTTTTGTTAATACATGTTCCTTGTTACCATCTCAAAAAGTTGGGTGGAATGGCTAAATTCTTTTCCCAAAAAATGGTTAATAATGTTCAGTCCATAGTCAGATATCAGGGTCCCGCTTTGGGGTGGCCCCAAAATCCATCAAACAATTACATCTGATGTGTATGGTCCTGCTCTTCATTTTCTAAAGGCCAGGAAAAGAGATGGAGGCCTGACTTCCTCCCTCATATATCACCTCAAAACAGTAAGTGACACACAGAGGGGAAAGTTGCACCACAGCACATATTAACCCCTGAACTACAAGACATTAACATCACAGATAATATTTGGGCACCTTCCTTCAAAGACAATGCAGTTTTGTTGGAGCACTAAAGTGAAATGTCCAATGCTGGAGAGCTCAGAAAACACTTATTACTGCAACTCTTGGGTCACCAGACCTAAATAACGGCAACATGTGGGAAGGCACAGGAGCAAGACATGGGGGTTGATTTACTAAAGCTGGAGAGTGCAAAATCTGGTGCAGCTGTGCATGCTAGCCAATCAGCTTCTAACCTCAGCTTGTTCAATTAAGCTTTGATAACATAACCTGAAAGCTGATTGGCTTTTATGCAAAGCTGCACCAGATTTTGCACTCTCCAGCTTTAGTAAATCAACCCCATGGAGTCAGCATACGGTAACCCACCAAAACTCACTTGAGAAAAGAAAATAGTGCACCTCCTTGGGCATGAATGATCATCAATCAAGAAATATCTGCGTCCAGTGAATCAGTGCAATCTGAATTCCAGCTCACAAGATCTATAAATCCTCATGGATGACTATTGAAAGCTACCTGGGAAGTAGAACAATACCTTTCTCATTAACTCATTGAATGATATTTCAGCATTCTGAGCTGCAAAGTTTCTGTACTTTTCTATGCACATTTTATCTGCCTTTGTTGTTTCCAATAATGAAATTAGAAATTCATTTTACAGTGTCAACAGAATAGTAATGAGTGGTTACTGAGAAGACATTTCCCTTGTCCTATACTAACAAAAGGGATTAGATAACAATTGTAGCATTTTGTTACTATGGAAACATAAAAAGGTAAAACAAAAATTACTCAGGAAATCTTGTTCATCTCCCTTCAGAGTCGTTGAAAGCCTTTACTCTCGATTCTAGGGAATATTCAGAAATCACTAGAAATGATCAAAATAAGAGTAAGATTAAAATAGTAGAATATTATTAATGTACAGTATGTTAGATGTAGCTTACTTCACAAGTTACATAGCAGGTAAGGTCGAATAAAGGCAATAGTTCATCCAGTCCAACCTGTGTAGGTGTACATGTGTCAGTGTTGATAATCATTTCCCATTACGCTGTATGTTGTGTTCTTAAAGAAGCACATCCAAGAGTCTTTAACCACTTGCTTACTGGGCACTTAAACCCCCCTCCTGCCCGGACCAATTTTCAGTTTTTAGCTCTGTCACTATTTGAATGACAATTGCGCGGTTGTGCGACGTTGTACCCAAACAAAATTGGCGTCCCTTTTCTTCCACAAGTAGAGCTTTCTTTTGGTGGTATTTGCTCACCTTTGGGGTTTTTATTTTTTGCGTTATAATCAAAAAAAAAGGGGACAGTTTTGAAAAAAGAACATTTTTTTTTTACTTTTTGCTATAATAAATATGCAAAAATATAAAAAAAACACATTTAGTCCTCAGTTTAGGCCAATATGTATTCTTCTACATATTTTTGGTAAAAAAAAAATCGCAATACGTGTATTTTGATTGGGTTGCACAAAGGTTATAGCACCTATAAACTATGGAAATTGGTTTATGGTGTTTTTAGTAATTTTTTTTTTTACTGGTAATGGCGGCAATCTACGATTTTTATCGGGACTGTATTATTGCGGGGAAAATGTCGGACATTTTTTACACTTTTTGGGACCAATGACATTTATACATTGATCAGATCTAAAATTTTTACTTTTTTAATTTTATTATGATATGATATTTATTTTGCTAAAATATTGTGTATCATAAACAGCTTCCATGTTTTTTTGTTCATTCTTTATGCATCTATTGAATTGTAAGCCCTTATGAGCAGGGCCCTCCTATGCCTCTTATATGGTATTGTAACTAGAGTTGAGCGAACCTCTGGAAGTTCGGGTTCTGCTGGTCCGGCCGAACTTCGGGACAAATCCGGGTCCGGGTCCGGACGGAACCCGAACGATCGCACGGACACCGAACCCCATTGAAATCAATGGGGACCCAAACTTTTAGGCACAAAAATGGCTGTAGGAAAGTCCTGGAAAGCCCCAGAGGGCTGCAAAAGGAAGTAAAATGGGGGTAAGGGTAGGGCAAGTGCCCTACAAAAAAATGGGGACAGGGAAATAACTTTAAATATTTTTAAAAAAATAAAAACATTAAAAAAACATCCCGTGAACGGGATCAAACTTCTACTAAAATCTTGTCAATATACCGAAGATGACAATTAATTATGAAAAGTCTGTGTCAAACTTCTACTAGGTGTAAGAGGAGGTAAAAACGTAAAAAATACAAAAATAAAAAAATTTTTATAAATTTCAATAAAGGGACAGGGGTAAAAAAACATCCCGTGA
>BLSH010520516.1:1017974-1036346 GCA_018402905.1 Glandirana rugosa | reverse complement strand
TGTTTCCGTCCAGAATGAGTCAGAGAAAGAAATTTTGTGTGCAGGACAGTTTCCCTGCCTGATGAACAAGACGTGTTACTGGTGTAGTAATATTACACTTTCTCTCTGACAAACTTTTTCCAAGTGTTACGGTGTAGTATGTTCTGCTATTTTTTTAGAGAAGTAAAAACCCTACTGTTGTAGCCGTTATGGCACAAGTTTCATTGATGATTTTTGTTACTCAACTGTCGATGGTACCTTCTGTTATATTGGGGGGGATTTGTGCTGAGCGGGGGGATGAGAGAAGGAGAAAGAGGAATGTCGCTGGGAAGGGGTATATGGGGGCGAGGGTCACTCCACACATAGTTCTTTAAACAATGGGGGGGGTGACACCATGTTTTACCGCACCAGGTGACACCGACCCTAGTGACGCCACTGGTGCTACCCAACTGTTGGGATCATCTTGGTAGAACTCTTTACTCATGGTTTTCAAGAATTCATTGTCTTCCATGGTAGCTGTCAACTCATTGTTTTTAGTAGTTACTTTGAACACGGTATTGCCGATGTTGTCATCCCAAAAATGAAGAGATTTTTTTATCGTCTTGTATGATGTGGCATTGTGAACCTTTTTCAAACAGTCTCTCTTTCACATTATAATGATGTGGTCATTGTGCAGAACAAGTAGTCCGTCCCTTTGACAGGACGTGTGTTTTAAAGAAAGAGACTGAGTAAGACCTGCCTTTGTCTCGACAGACATTGCCTATGTTGATCCAGCCTAGATCAAGACACTGAGCATATGGTGCATCATGTGGACCGTTAATTTGCTGACGAACCTTGTGCACTCTTAAGATGTCTCAGCTGAGTAACAGCAGGATATCAGCACTTTCTTAGAGGGCAGGTATTTGGTCTGCTATGTCCTTCAATTGAGAACGGTGAAAGGCAGCTTCAGGAGTAGGGATCTCCTCTTTGTTGCTTGGAATCTGGTTGCACTCAGTGATAGTGGGCAAGGATATTACCACATTGCCATTCAGAGGAGCAACTACAAGACCACTGGCTCTCCTACCTAAGACTTCTGTAGTGCCGGCACAAGTGCTTAGGATATAAGGTAGAGCATCTCCTGTTATGTTCAACAGTTCAAAAAACAATGTTCTTGCAAGAGATATGTTACTCTGATTATCCAGAATAGTATACAGTCGTATGGCCTTTTCAGGTTGACCTTTGGGGTATTCATGAACCAAGCATATTTGTGCACAGGATTTGTCACAGAGTCCTTCTCCACAGACTTGTGTACAAGCAGAGAACACTGTGGTGGAAGGTGCTGTTTGATCTGTGCACTCCCCGCCTTGCTTTGCCTCAGGAAGGTTGTTTGTGAGTGTAGTAGAGCTGTGCGGATATTGATGAAGAGCTTGCACATGGTCATCACTGTCACACTCTACATTTGATGATAGCTTTAAAGTCCATTGCAAAGTGTTCTGTGGAGGCGTAGCATTTGTAGCAAAGCCCAAATTTATTTAAAAGTTCCTTACGTTCTTGCAGGGTTTTCTTTATAAAGCCAATACATTTCTTAAGTGGATGTGGTTTGTTATGTATGGGACATTGGCAATTTGGGTTCTCAATATTCTTGTTTTGATCAATCTTTTCAAGAACTGTAGCAGGTGCTGGTAGAACATTAGTCCTTTTGACTGACACTGGACCTCTATAGTCTCTGTGTGTCATACGTGTGTTTGCGGGTGTAGCCAATGGCCCCCTTAGGGGTGGCTGGTTGTTGTGCTTCACCTGATCACACTGCCCTCAATCACACTTTTGCGGAAAAATCCAGAGACACAGATCAGGCTGGTATTTTGTTTTGTTTTTTTATTAGGGGATTTGAACTTGGATGGTGAGGCCTGCTGTAGTTGAAGCAGGACCTCTGGACCGCCCATTACAAGCAGAGGCTAATAGCCTCCAAAGTGTAGCAAAGTGCTCTGTGCTAGCTAGTGGGCTGGACTACTAGTCCCAGCCTAACTTCTTCCTGGCTCTGCCAGCTCTTCCAGCTGCAACGGCCTTCTCCACTGCCACAGCAACATCAAAGTCCCACACTAGCCTCTGTATCCTTCCCAGACTGTCTCTCACCCCAATTTGCTTCGGCATGCCTCCTCCAGTATGCCAGAGTATGTTGCTTACTGACTTCTGACACTTGTAGTTTCACCCTGAAGATCTCTCCCGCTGTCCTTTCCACTCTGCCTTGTACTTCCCACCAGGATCTTGCTACTTCTAGCTGCACCCGAGCACTCCAGGCCTGGGGTCACCCCCCACCCACCCAGACTGGGAGCTTCCCCTAGGCCATGATGGCCACCACACTATCACATCTTCAGACTTCTACCCAAACTTCTCCCCAGATTGGGCTGACCCTGGGTATTTAAGGAGGTCTGCCCCCTGCCAATCCAGATTGGGGATTGGTCAGGGCTCCTTAGAACACCCCAGATGGCTACACCTCCCCTCCCACCTCTCTTTCCAGAAAACACCTGAAGCCTCTGGAAAGAAGTGGAAGGTTCTGATGACACCATCTGTGAATCTCCCAGTCCTACCTGAGCCACTCCCAGCCCAGAATCAAAACAATCAGGCCTGCACTAAGTCAGGCATGACTAAATTTGCCTTACCTAGCAAAAATCTCACTCTAACAAGCTACATAGGTCTTGGAGAGGGTGAACTGAGAGGGTTACAGTCACCAAAGGAGAAACTTGGGTCATTCTTAGTGTCTGCAATTCTTTTGATGAACTCGCAGAAGTAGGAAAAAGGAGGAAAGGCAACTTGATGTTTGTCCTTATACTTTGACCCAAGTGCTTTTCTTGAATGCCATATGGTAGCTTGAAAACAATAGGGTTGATGCCACGAGGAGGGTGTCAAGGTAACTGAGACCAGTTAAGTTGATGTCAGCCTTAGAAAGTTGAAGCTCTAATAGAACATCGCTGAGTTTTTGAAACTTTAGATCAGGGGTATGCAATTAGCGGACCTCCAGCTGTTGCAAAACTACAAGTCCCATCATGTCTCTGCCTCTGGGTGTCATGCTTGTGGCTGTCAGAGTCTTGTTATGCCTCATGGGACTTGTAGTTCTGCAACAGCTGAAGGTCCACTAATTACATATCCCTGCTTTAGATTGTCTCTAGAAGAAAGCTTTGCAACCTTTTCAATAAGGCATCTTTAATGGCCTCTGGGCTGCCAAAAGCATGTTCAAGTCTGTCCCAAGCAGCATTAAAGCGGTAGTAAAAAAAAACCTGCACGACAATAGCATAATGTGTTAGTATGCATCGCATACTAGCACATTAATAAATATTTACCTTAGAACGAGGCCCCCGCAGCCCGACAAGATCAGCTCTGAGGGAGCCGACATGATGCCCCTGATGTTTCTTCTGGGTACACGGCTCCGATGCTGTGAGTGGCCGGAGCTGCTATATGTCACTCCCATGCGTGCGCGGGAGCTCTTCATTCCGGAAGCGAGCTCTGATTTTCCCAGAAACATCCGCCGGATCATCAGAGCTCATGCGACGCTGATGTCAGTGGCTGCATGCAGGGCGAATATCTCCTAAAGCGTATAGGTTTAGGAGATATTAATTTTACCTACAGGTAAGCCTTATTATAGGCTTACCTGTAGGTAAAAATAACATTGGGGAATATACAACCACTTTAAGGCCTGCAGCAGGGTTGTCAATATGAACTGTTTGAGCCTCCTGATCCATTGTAGCCTTAAAGGTGGATTTACAGCATCTGTAATTTTCAGGCTTGTCATCACACTTGGTGAGGCCTGTTGTAGTAAGCGCTCTGTGGAGCATGTGTTTAGCAAACTGTAACATGTCTGTGTTTTCAGACTTTAGGTGCATCACTGCAGGTGGAACAAAGTTAGTTTTGATGGCTGGGGGTGCATTGACGTTGAGTGACTTGGGAACATATGTTAGTGCTAAGACATTCAATGCTGTAACTGGCTTAAAGTTCAATGACATTGGTTTGTAGCTGTGGAGTAGTGCACTTGCTAGGAGGTACTTGGTTAGTGCCATAGTAAAGTGGACAGTCTATTATATGCATACCAGTGTCTGCTGCTTGCTGAGATGTTGCAGTCTGATGTACTGGAAGATATAAAGGCAAATTGTCTTGAGGTACAGCAGGTGCAGAGAAGAGACCTCGATTGAGTGCCTTGGTTGCTGTGACAGGGAGTCGACTTTTGGAGAGGTATGTGAAGAATCTGAACTGTTGTCTCTTCCACTTTCACTAGTGGCTTGCTCTAAGACCCTTAACCATGCCAAGGCTGTGGCATGCTCACAAACTTAAATTTCTGCTTTCTGGCACGTGGCTTCAGATTCCATTTCTGCCTTCTCTTGGGTGAAAGCTGCCTGAATTTTAGAAGCTTCAGCATCTGCACAGGCTTTTATGAGTTGTTGATTGAGTGTAGAAGATCTTGATTGTAGGGATTTGGAAGCTCTTGTGGAGCGTCTAGTAGATGCAGAGCAGTAAGATATGGATTCATGAAGCTGTGTTATTTTCACTTCTGCTTTTGTCTTTGTTTGCACCACTAAATTGTCTCTTTCACTCTTCTGTTTAAAAAACTTGTCTCTTTCAAGATTGAGCTCCTCAAATCCTTTTAATTCTTCCAATGACTCTTGAGTGTTGTACCACTTTAAGAGATCAGTATATTCACCACACAGTCTTTGATAACTCTCATAAGCAACATTCAATTGCTTGATAGCGCCCTCTAGTTGTAATGGCTTGTGCAATTGTTGGAGAGAGTAGAAATGCATTTAACAGTATTAGACCATAAGTAATTGATATTAGATAGCAGTTCTTCCTTGTCAGCTTTAAGATTCTCTTGCACTTTAGAGGTTGGCTTTGTTAAGTGTTTTTCTCTTTTGTTTGATTCAGGGTTTAATTCCTGATCTGGAAGGAGTTCTGATTCGGGTTGTATATTCGTTTCCCCAGACTGAAGCATGGTGCTAACTAGAGTTGAGCGGACACCTGGATGTTCGGGTTTGGGTTTTCGTGGAAAAGTTCGGGTTCAGGTTCGAGTTCGGTCCGAACTTGACCACGGACCCCGAACCCCATTGAAATCAATGGGGACCCAAACTTTTTGGCACAAAAATGGCTGTAAAAAAGTCCTGGAAAGTGCTAGAGGGCTGCAAAAGGAAGAAAAGTGGGGGTAAGAGTAGGACAAGTGCCCTACAAAGAAATGGGGATAGAGAAATAACAATAATCTGTCCCTTACAGCAACAGCAGGAACCTGACCCTATAGAACAAGGAGATGATTGTAGAACAATAATCTGTCCCTTACAGCAACAGCAGGAACCTGACCCTATAGAACTAGGAGATGATTGTAGAACAATAATCTGTCCCTTACAGCAACAGCAGGAACCTGACCCTATAGCAGTAGGAGATGATTTTAGAACAACAATCTGTCCCTCACAGCAACAGCAGAAACCTGACCCTATAGAACTATGAGATGATTTTAGAACAATAATCTGTCCCTTACAGCAACAGTAGGAACCTGACCCTATAGAACTAGGAGATGATTTTAGAACAATAATCTGTCCCTTACAGCACCAGCAGGAACCTCTCCCTATAGCAGTTTGATATGATTTTAGAACAATAATCTGTCCCTTACAGCAATAGCAGGGACCTCTCCCTATAGCAGTTTGATATGATTTAGAACAATAATATGTCCCTTACAACACCAGCAGTAACCTCTCCCTATAGCAGTTTGATATGATTTTAGAACAATAATCTGTCCCTTACAGCACCAGCAGGAACCTCTCCCTATAGCAGTTTGATATGATTTTAGAACAATAATCTGTCCTTACAGCACCAGCAGGAACCTCTCCCTATAGCAGTTTGATATGATTTTAGAACATTAATCTGTTCCTTACAGCACCAGCAGGAACCTGACCCTATAGCAGTAGGAGATGATTTTAGAACAATAATCTGTCCCTTACAGCAACAGCAGGAACCTGACCCTATAGCAGTAGGAGATGGTTTTAGAACAATAATGTGTCCCTTACAGCAACAGCAGGAACCTGACCCTATAGAACTAGGAGATGATTTTAGAACAATAATCTGTTCCTTACAGCAACAGTAGGAACCTGACCCTATAGAACTAGGAGATGATTTTAGAACAATAATCTGTCCCTCTAAGCAGTAGACTCTAACTAGTCCAGTCAGATTGTTCTGTAATGCAGGGTGAGATGTTATTAGATCTGAAATCTGTCCCTAAAAGCAGTAGTAGTAGTAATCTCTACCTAGTGCACAATTAGATTGTTCTGTAATGCAGGATGAGATGTTATTAAATCTGTCCCTCACAGCACCAGCAGCATCCTCTCCCTACACTAGCCTGAGAGCATATGACATGCAGCACTACATGACTCCAGCTCAAGTCAAGAAGCTTTTTATTGTCATTTCAACCATATATAGCTGATGCAGTACATAGTGTAAATGAAACAACATTCCTCCAAAACCCAGGTGCTACATACAACATCCTAAACAACAGTCACAGAGACAGACAGAAACACAGAACCAGTAGAAAGGTCCTCACCACATAAAGTGCATGTGTGCAACTGGTGCAAACAGTGCAGAAAGACACGCAAGACAGTGCAGGACAGCACAGGACAGTGTGGAACAATACACAAAGCACAAAATAACTCCGCCAGTAAACCTGTCCTAACCAGATAAGGCGCACAGTAGCAGAAAATGTAAACAATACTCTTTCAGATTGCACAGTAGAAGAAAATGTAAACAATACTATTTCAGAATCTGCAAAAAATCTACAGCAGCAACAAAGGTAAAGTAAACAATGACAGGAAAAATTGTGGACAGAATATTTATGTGAAATAGCAAATGGCAGTGATCCTGGAAGATGTGCAAAAAAACAGCATGTAAACATTTTTTATGTTAGTGAATTAGTGTGAGTGGTACTGAATGATGATGTTGAGTCCGGTTTGTGCAGATCAGTCACACAGAGTTCCGTTCAGCTCTTTGTTGAGGAGCCTGATGGCTTGAGGAAAGAAACTATTACACAGTCTGGATGTGGCGGCCCGAATGCTTCGGAACCGCTTCCCTGATGGTAGGAGAGTAAAAAGTGCATGTGACGGGTGTGTGTGGTCATCCACAATGCTGTGTGCTTTGCGGATGCAGCGTGTGGTGTAAATGTGCATGATAGAGGGGAAGGAGACTCCGATGATCTTCTCAGCTGTCTTCACTATCCTCTGTAGGGTCTTGCGATCTGAGACGGTGCAATTTCCAAACCAGGCAGTGATGCAGCTGCTCAGGATGCTCTCACTGGTCCCTCTGTAGAACATGGTCAGAATGGGGGGAGGGAGGTGAGCTCTCCTCAGCCTTCTCAGAAAGTAAAGACATTGCTGGGCTTTTTTGGTGATGGAGCTGGTGTTGAGTGACCAGTTGAAATTGTCCGCCAAGTGAACACCAAGGAATTTGGTGCTCTTGACGATCTCCACTGAGGATCCCCCGATGATCAGTGGAGAATGGTCGCACTGTGTTCTCCTGAAGTCAACAACCATGTCTTTAGTTTTGTCAACGTTCAGAGACAGGTTGTTGGCTCCACACCAGGCTATTAACCGTTTCACCTCCTCTCTGTATGCTGACTCGTCATTCTTGCTGATGAGGCCCACCACGGTCGTGTCACGGCAAACTTGATGATGTGATGCGAGCATTGCTACACAGTCGTGGGTCAGCAAAGTGAACAGCAGTGGGCTGAGCACACAGCTCTGAGGGGCCACAGTGTTCAGTGTGGTGGTGCTGGAGATGCTGTTTCCGATCCGGACTGACTGAGGTCTCCCAGTCAAGAAGTCCAGGATCCAGTTACAGAAGGAGGTGTTCAGTACCAGTACGCTCAGCTTCTCAAACAGATGCTGAGGGACAATCATGTTAAATGCTAAACTAAAGTCTATGAACAGCATCCTTGCATAAGAGTCTTTGTTGTTTAGGTGGTTGAGGGCCAGATGAAGGGTTGTGGAGATGGCGTCATCCATGGAGCGATTTGGACGAACTGCAAGGGGTCCAGTGCGGGTAGAAGCTGGGTCTTGATGTGCTTCATGACGAGTCTCTCGAAGCATTTCATCACGATGGGTGTGAGTGCAACGGGACGATAGTCATTGAGGCAGGAGACAGTCGACTTCTTCAGCACGGGAATGATGGTCGTTGTTTTGAGGCACGTAGGAACAGTGCCGGCGCTGCTCGGGGAGATGTTGAAGATGTCGGTGAAGACATCTGCTAGCTGATGTGCACATTCCCTGAGCACTTTGCCAGGGATGTTGTCTGGTCCAGCAGACTTCCGGGGGTTAACTCTGCACAAAGTTTTCCTCACTGCAGCTGTGGTTAGACAGAGCACCTGGTCACTGGGGGGAGGGGTGGACTTCCTCACCCCCATGTTATTCTGCACCTCGAACCGGGCATAGAAGTCATTCAGCGCATCTGGGTGGGAGGCATCACGGTCACAAGCAGGTGACGTTATCTTGTAATTCATGATCGCCTGGATGCCCTGCCACATGCGCCGGGTGTCACCGCTGTCCTGGAAGTGTCCGTGGATTCTCTTAGCGTATGTGCGCTTCGTCTCTCTGATGGCACGGGACAGTTTGGCCCTTGCTGTTTTCAAGGCCGCCTTGTCCCCTGCTCTGAAGGCGGAGTCTTTTGTTTTTAGCAGTGCACGCACCTTGGCGGTCATCCACGGCTTCTGGTTGGAGCATGTAGTAATGGTCTTGGAGATTGTCACTTCATCAATGCACTTACCGATGTTGCTGATCACTGTTGACGTGTACTCCTCCAAGTTGACAAAATCACCATTGGTTGCAGCTTTCCTGAACATGTCCCAGTCAGTGCATTCAAAACAGTCCTGGAGAGCGGACAGGGATCCTGCTGGCCAGGTTCTCACTTGTTTCCGAGTTGGTCTTGAATGCCTGCTTAATGGTCTGTATGTTGGGATCAGCATGACAGAAATATGGTCTGAGTACCCGAGGTGGGGACGGGGCTTCGCCCGGTATGCGCCCCGGATGTTAGTGTAAACAACATCCAGAGTGTTTTCTCCTCTGGTTGCAAAGTCTACATTCTGATGAAATTTGGGAAGCACAGTCCTGAGATTTGCGTGGTTAAAATCTCCGGCAACAATAAACAATCCGTCAGAGTGTGTGTTTTGAAGTTCGCTAATGGTCCCGTAGAGCACGCTGAGCGCTTCCTGAGCATTACACTAGGTGGTATGTACACTCCGAGGACAATAGCAGTGGTAAATTCCCAGGGTAAGTAAAAAGGTCTACATCTCACAACAATGAACTCTATCAGTGATGAGCAGTAGGTGGAAACAAGGACAGAGTTCTTACACCATTCCATATTGATGTAAACGCACAGGCCGCCGCCGCGAGTCTTACCGCACAGAGCTGCATTTCTGTCGGCACGAAACGCGACTAGTCCATGGTGGCATCCGGAACCCTGTCATTCAGCCACGTCTCAGTGAACACAAAAATGCAGCAGTGTCTGTACTCACGTCGAGTAGCTTGTTGGAGTCTGATGTAGTCCAATTTATTGTCCAGGGAGCAGACATTTGCCACCAGTAGAGATGGTAGAGCAGGCTAGCTAGGGCTAGCTTTTAGCCTAGCATTTGCACCTGCTCTCTTCCCGCGTTTCCGCTTCCTTGCAACCTGTGAAACGCTTGTTGATTGGCTGCCCTGCAGCTATTCAACAAGCAGGAAAAAATACCAGAACCCAGAACCCGAACCCAAACTTTTTATCAAAAGTTCGGGTTCGGGTCCCGAACACCGCAAAGTTCGGTACGAACCCGAACTTTACAGTTCGGGTTCGCTCAACTCTAGTGCTAACAAGTAGTGGAGTTACTAGTAAATTTCTTCCAGCAACAGAGAAAGTGCCGATTTATGGTGCCTGGCTCAGGTTTCCTAGACTACAGTAGCAGAACGGTTTACTTTGACTTTCTCATAAGATGTAACAGACAGAAAGCCATACGCTAATGCATACAGAGGCAGAGTATAAATTGTCTGTATGGCACAGTTGCATGAACATTCACAGCAGTGATGTCCTGTGACTGATGAGTGCTATGTTGACACCTTCTTGCAGACACATACAGGCTTGTATAGTAATGGCTGCACTGTCTGTTAGACTTCCAGTGTCCATATAACATCTCACTGTGTATCCAGAGCTAGCAAGGATCTGATCTTTTGACTGTTCTGCCTCTCCTATCTAAGAATTGAAAGTATGATCTCTGTAACTTACATTCAGTTGTGTTGAGATATTGATAACCCAATCTTAGCTGAATTAGCAGACAGGGACTCAATCCAGATGACAGCTTGAAGATCTTGTGAAGTTTAATGCATAAACTGAGAGGATCTTACAACAATGAACATCAGATAGGTCAAACGATCATAATGTGATCCACTCTATGAGACATGAGGCTGAGATGCATTACTGGGAAGAATAAACAAAGGGTGGAGCTAACTATACAGGATACTGAGCTACAGGAAGGGGAGGAGCCAGGGACAGAAGAACACATATAACATTTAAAGGCATATCACAAAGCATGGTCAGCTGTGGTCAAGCACAGTACACAAATACAGTAGTGATCTGAAGCAACTCTGTCTCTTTAATAAATGTTCACAATGCAGGTCCCCCTGCAAAGAACACATGACCTACTCACCTCACTTGCTTCCTACAATGCTGATCTGTGTAGCAGTGAACTGCCAACTAAAAATCCTGAAAATTTGACACTTAAGGGAGTGTCAATTTCCCGGTCCCCCACCACACGCTATATGGTACTTCCTGCCAGCCCATTTGTCACTAAAGGAGAAAGCGTTCACATAGGGGCCAGCAAGTGAACACTGAGAGGTTTGTGGCACAGGTGGCAGAAGAGGTGAGTATTCAATATATTCTAAGCATTTATTTTAGTGAGGAGTGGAGAGTTGGTTCTTTTTTTTCTTTGTTTAGTTTGACCATTTAATTCATTTTCTTCCATTCCTCCTTATTACCCTTCCTTCTCTCTTGTAACACTTAGGTCTTATGCATCCTGGGGATGCGCCCAGTCTTTTGAACGCATTTCTCCTGGCAGGAGGAAAAAAGGGTTAAAAATTAGCCTAAAACTGGGTTTTGCAAATGCATTTAGGCTCATCTTCATGTTTTGGCATTCATTCATTCCATTGTCCATAATATTAGCAAATTGCTCTCTGGATTATTTACCCCCCTTTATGACGAGGCCATTTTTTGCAATAAAGCACTGCATTATTTTAACTGACAACTGCGCGGTCATGCAAACACAGTACCCAAATACAATTTATGTCATTTTTTTCGTCACAAAAAGAGCTTTCTTTTGGGGGTATTTGATCACCACTGTGTTGTTTATTTTTTGCACTATAAACTAAAATATGCCAACAATTTTTAAAAAAAAAACATATTTTTTACTTTCTGCTATAAAACATATCCAGTAAGAAAATGAAATCTAATTTCTTCATATATTTAGGCCAACATGGATTATATTATAGGCTTTTGGTAAAAAAAAATCTCAATAAGAGTATATTGATTAGTTTACGCAAATGTTATAGCATCTACTGTACAAACTATAATATATCTTTATGGAATTTTTAATTATTTACTATTTTTATAATAGTAATGGCAGCGATCAGTGACTTATAGCAGGACTGCGATATTGCAGCAGACAATCGGACACTAAATGACACTTTGTGGGAACCAATGACACTAATACAGTGATCAGTGCTAAAAATATGCACTGTCACTGTACTAATGACACTGGCTGGGAAGGGGTTAAACATCAGGAGCAGTCAAAGGCTTAACAGTGTGCCTAGTCAGTGTTTTCGTGACATGTGTGTGCTGCTTTTACTAGAGGAAGAGATGGATTTTATTTCTTGCTTTGCAGGAACACAAAATTCATCCCTTCCCCCCTGTCAGAACATGTTTACATAGGCAGATCTCTGTTCTGTGTGTTTTCCAAACGATCAGCGGTTGCCAGTGGGCATCCAGTGCACAGGACCCATAGATTGGCTTCTGCTGTGATTAATCACAGCAGAAGCGGGCTGCCGGTGGCACATGCGCCCCCCAGGCAGAAGTGTAGAATCACGTATATATGCATGATTCTGCATGGCAGAGCCTTCCTATAGCAGTAAATCTGCTATGGGGAGGACAACACATGGTTTTAATTCATCCTGGCCATTAAAATGAATAAACGCTCAATGCACCTAGTATTTAGGCACTTTTACACACATTTAGGTGTGTCGGGTGTTTTTTTTCTGCCTCTAAACGCTCCTGCTCTTAATGCCTGAAAGTGCCTATGTGTGCATGGAAACATAGGGGTAGATTTACTAAAACTGGTGCATGCAGAATCTGGTGCAGCTGTGCATAGTAACCAATCAGCTTCCTGGTTTAAGCCCTCGTTCACATTGGAGGCTGAACTCGCACAATTTCAAACCTGCATTTGATTGCGAGTTCCGGGGGTGATTTGAAAGACATTTATGTGGGTTCATGCACAGATGTCTATTGAAATCTCCCCTGAAGTCGCCAAAAGTAGTGCAGGAACTATAGGTGAAGCCGCTCAGCGATGCCCCCAAAATTCAACCACTGTCGTTACCTTGTAGCCTTTGTTAATGTCCCATGGGTGCGGACTGGAAATGCCAAAGTTGCTAGGAGGGAATGCAACCTAACGTGTTTCGCAACCCTTGCTTACGGGTGCTTACTCATAGCTCCAATGAGCTATGAGTAAACACCCGTAAGCAAGGGTTGCGAAACACATTAGCTTGCATTTTCTTTTGTTCTGTACTGTATGGAACCTTAAGAAATAATAAAGAGCATTTCGAGGAGTGCGGCTATACGGAACTTTATTCCTTCCTAGTAAGGAACTACTTTTGTAAATTGGTGTGGCGCTGCACAGTCAGACGGTGCAGTTTCCGGCAATAGGCTCCGATTTGGCATGCAATTTTACATGTCAATTGCATGTCAAATCGGCCCCATGTGTTCAGGGGCTTATTGTCAAAGCTTAATTGAACAAGCTGAAGTTAGAAGCTAATTGGTTTAGCATGCACAGCTGCACCAGATTCTGTGTGCACAAGTTTTAGTAAATCTCCTCCATTGCCCAACATAGAGCGGTATTTAGAGGCAGGAAAAAAAATGCAAAATGCCTTTAGACCCCTTTAACACTGTGGCAGTTTTCAGGTGTATTTGCGCTAAAAATAGCGCCTGAAAACTGCCTCCCATTCATTTGAATAGGTGCTTTCACACTGGGGCGGTGTGCTTGCGGGGCAGTAGATAAAGTCCTGCAAGCAGCATCTTTGGGGCATGTTTGTAGTGCTGTAAAAAGTGCTCTAAAAATGCTCCTGCCCATTGAAATGAATGGGTGGCACTTCCAAAGGCCTTAAAAGCACTTCAAAAACGCAGCAAAATGTGTCTTTTTTGTTTTTTTGTGTCCCGCTAGCTCCCGAAAAGTGCCGCTAAAGCATCACTAAAACATCCAGTGCTTTAGCGGCTGTTTTAGCAGCTCTTCAGTGTGAAAGGGGTCTAGCAAGTGGCATTTTCGATGCCCAGTGTGCATGAGACGTTAGATTCATATATTTGAACTTCTGGATTAATCATCTCAACCACATCCAATTGACTATTGTTTTATCAGGACTATATGATCTGTGCTTACTCTGCTTGTTATAAATAATTTTGGACCCTTGTTCTTTTTTATACTTCATGTGAATTGTATATCTTATTTTCAAAACCTTATAAATAAACTGGCATTTTTTTTAAATCAGGTGCCAACAAGAGGCTCTTTTTTTTAGCTTGGCAGGCTTACTGTCTTGGACTGCATCTCTCCGATTTCAGGCAACTAATCTTTGTATCACACAAACAATATCAGACATCACAGCTGCACAGAGAGCATGGGTTGAGCAGAAAAAGACAGTTTGCTCATTGTGCATCAATACTTCTGGGATCATTGACTAGGGAAACTTTACACTTACTCTTCTAGCAGTTGGGTTCCAGGTTTTTGGAGCTAGAGAGGGTGAATCCAAGGTACACACTACACTATTCCAACAGCAAGAAAAGTGACAAACTGTGCATAAACAAGAACACCGAAAACCCAGAAGGACTGGCAGGCATAGCGGCAGACTGGTGCCTTTTTTTATACACTGGAATGTGTTACTGACACTCAGCAACATGTGTGGGTGGCTGTTTGCCGCCTCCGGGAGACCTGCCAACCTAGGTCATGGCCTGTGTTGGTTATGCAAAAAATCTGGGCCTGGCTCTGACCGCTACCAAGTATCCACTAAATGATGGGTGTTGATGGCTCTTTATATTATTTTTATTGGAGAAAGATCTAAATGCGGGAGAAACACGGCCATCACAACAACAGAGACAATGGAAGATTGTCTGCCCCACCCCCACGATCAAAAAAAAGAATGGAATATTTTTTTTCTGTTATGGGCTAAACATCCATAATGGAATACATTTTTTGGATAAACATACATATTTTATTTATTGTAACAAATAATATTTTATTGGAACAGTTTTTAATAGAAGGGATGTAGAAACTATTTAAGCATTGTTCTCCCTACATGCACTGGGTGTCCTATGTAGAAGCACAACTTTTAGCATAGGTGTGCACACAGAGTGGGTCAAGTGTGCCTGGACACACCCTAATCACCCTGTGTGGCGCAGATTCCCCCGTTTAAACCCTCTGATATTTCACCAAAGCCCCCTAACTGGGCATCTTAAAATTTTGTAAAAAATAATAAAATTGTAAAAAATAATAAAAAAAATAAAATAATACAAATAGATACTACTGGCACCATCCACTGCCCTACTGACACCAATCTCTGCCCTACTGACACCATCAGTATATATACACATGCACACACATATATGTGTTTGAGATTTGAGGTGCACACCCTTATGCAATAGGCTGTGCACACCTATGGCTTTTAGACAGTCATTGTAAGTTGCCTGTAGTGGAAAATTTAAAGTGGCATTTCAGAACATTTAAAAAATATGTATCCTTTATTCCAGGTATACATGAATTAATAAAAACACTAAATGTAGTCTTTAAATATGGTTAGCATACTGTAAGTACCTAAATCAGGCAAGTGTATAAAGGAGAGAGGGAATATGGTGCTGCCTATATGCTATAAATAAATGTCTCAGTGAATAAAGTGCATATTATTTAAAAAGTGCATCAAATATGTGCAAAAAATCGCAAACATATAAATAAAGTTCTCTGTGTCCAATAAAAAATGCATATGTGTAAATCCTAATATGTGTGTGTTTCTTTCCACAAAGAATCAAATAAACTAAGCAATAAATAATTAAATATTTGTGCAAAAACAATATCAAATGCCTTCAATCAATAAACTTAATAAAATGAATTAAACTAAGCAATAAATAATTAAATATTTGTGCAAAAACAATATCAAATGCCTTCAATCAATAAACTTAATAAAATGAATTAATGGTGTATTCTCCTTTAACCACTTCCGGACCACTGTACGACTATGTACGCGGCCTTTTGAAGTGGAATACCGTTGTTATGGTGGCAGATAGCTACCATAACCCCGGTATAATTTTTTTCTACTGGCGTTTCTCTTTCAGATAAAAGTGGTCTCAGCGGCGGATTCCCGGCGAGATCACTTTTATCGGTGGGGGGAGGGGTGCCCCTCCGCCACTTTTCCCTCATCTCTGCCGCTTACCGGACCCGCCGGTAGCAGCAGACACAATCCTGTGAGCGGAGTGAGTGGAAGATGCCACCCACTCAGCTCCATAGCATTGCAGGGCGGAAGCGACGTCACAAGTCACTTCCGCCCAAAGCTCTTAAAGGGGACATTTTTTTTTAACTGTCATTTTTTTTGCATTTAAGTGTAAATATGAGATGTGAGGTCTTTTTGACCCCAGATCTCATATTTAGGAGGTCCTGGCATGCTTTTTTCTATTACAAGGAATGTTTCTTGTAATAGGAATAAAAGTGATCAAAATTTTATTTTTTTGAAAGAACAGTGTAAAAATAAAAAATAAAAAGTAAAATAAATAAGAAAAATTTTTTTAAAGCACCCCGTCCCATCAAGCTTGCGCACAGAAGTGAACGCATAGGTAAGTCCCACCCGCATATGAAAACGGTGTTCAAACCACACATGTGAGGTATCTCTGCGATCGTTAGAGTGAGAGCAATAATTCTAGCACTACAACTCCTCTGCTACTCAAAACTCTTAACCTGTAGGAATTTTTAAATGTCACCGATGGAGATTTTTAAGTGCCAAAGTTTGGCGCCATTCCATGAGCGGGCGCAATTTTGAATCATGATATGTTGGATATCAATTTACACAGCATAACATTATCTTTCACAATATGAAAAAAAATTGGGCTGACTTTACTGTTGTCTTATTTTTTAACTCAAAAAGTGATAGTTTTTCCAAAAAAGTTGTGATTGCAAGACCGCTGCGCAAATACGGTGCGACAAAAAGTATTGCAATGACTGCCATTTTATTCTCTAGAAAAAAAAAATATATATATAACATTTGGGGGTTTTAAGTAATTTTATAGCAAAAAAAAAAAACAATTTTAACTTGTACACACCAAGTCCAAAAATAGGCCCGGTCTGGAAGTGGTTAAAATTGGAATAAACGGAAAAACAGTTTCAACAAGTGTTCATAAGTCCATGTAATTCAAATTCATAAGGAGAAAACACCTTTAATTCATTTTATTAAGTTTATTGATTGAAGACATTTGATATCGTTTTTGCACAAATATTTAATTTTTTATTGCTTAGATTCTTTATGGAAAGAAACACACACATATTAGGATTCACACATATGCATATACAGTTAACATGTAACATGCCAATTTTACAGAGATACAAAAATATTCAACATATTAGGGGTACATGCAGTGGTATCAAGGGTATTAACGAGGCAACGTTATCTGCAGTTGGTTATGAGAGGTTTAGAGAAAGAGAAGGGAGTCTATGTTGTAGACTTAGGAGGGGAGCTCCGTAGTTAGAATAGAGGGACCGAGTAAAGGGAAAGGGATAGGAGAGAAGGGAGGTCAGGGTGTCCATGATAGATTAGTTGAAAGCGGTGAGATGATAGCTACCATGGCAAAAGGACTGGCTGATCAAATGATGGTGGTAGGCACCGGGTGATCCAGGGTTTCCAGATCCGGTCGAAGTTGGGAATCTGCTCTGTGTCAATGGCTTCCATTTTGTCATGAATCATGACTCTATTTACTCTGTGCTTGGTTTTCCGCTACAACTAAGGAAGGGGGCTTCCACACTTTAGCAACTTGCTGCGCTACTGTGGTTAGATGGATAAAGAGCTTAAACTGGGTGCTTGTTAAGGAATCTGGTTTTAGATTGAGAAGTGCCGTAAATGGGTCCGGCTGCAAGGGAGCATCGAACATTTTAGAACACATATGCATTTTTTATTGGACACAGAGCACTTTATTTACATTTTTGTTATTTTTTTTGCACATATTTGATGCACTTTTTCAATAATATGCACTTTATTCACTGAGACATTTATTTATAGAATATAGGCAGCTCCATATTCCCTTTCTCCTTTATACACTTGTCATTGGATACCTCTTCTGAGGTTTCTTGGGGAAGGCAGCAGCCTATTTAATATTTTTCTCCTAAGCGCAGAGATAATAAATATATTCAAAACCTAAATCAGGCAGACTAACTTTCTGCTCTTCCAGGATCCAACCATCAATGTGCCCAGAATAAATGTATTTGATACCCACAATAAAATGCAAAATACTACTATATTGGCCAAAACTGTTGAATATTTTTTTTTTTGGATATTTATTATAGCAAAAAGTAAAAAATATTGTTCTTGTTTCAAAATCATCCCTCTTTGTTTGTTTATAGCGCAAAAAATAAAAACCGCAGAGGTGATCAAATACCACCAAAAGAAAACTCAATTTGTGAGAAAAACATGATAAACATTTTGTTTGGGTACAACGTCGCACAACCGCGCAATTCTTGTTCTCGGTCTGGGCAGGAGGGAGGTTTAAGTTCCCAGTAAGCAAGTGGTTAATCTTCAATTGCCCTAATGCTGCACATGTGATCAGTTATGAGACCAACCATTGGATGGTTTGACAGTTTGGTTAAGAGCACACCCAATGTGACAGTTACATTCCCAGCATGTGCCGGAAATGTAACTGTTTTTGAAACTGTTAAATCAATGGGTTTACTTCCATTTAAAACCCAATTTTAACCAAAACATTTTAATTGATTCAGAACAGGCATTGAATGGGTTAGAACCTCTATATTTTTTATGCCTTTGCTCCTTACTGTAGGACATGTAGAATTTTTTTTTTAGTAGAGTGTAGAAATAAATAACTTGTTTTAGAGCAATGCATTTATTTATGTCTGTGACTTTCTGTCCAGTG